>CM055128.1:301256955-301780639 GCA_029206835.1 Rana muscosa
CAGATTCTGAGGCAAATTTGAATGCAGATAAGGCACCAAGTGAATTTAATTACAACCTTAATCAGCCACAGAACCCGTGTAATTAATATGTGTTTGGGTTTCAAGGGATGAGGTGGTAACCCTATGTATACCTCAGCAACCCTGTCCATCAATTGCCTTGATAAAATCAGTCAGCCATATAAATTGCATTGTATGTCAGGCCTGGCTGGTTGACTTGCATTGTGAGAGAGGAGCAAATCAGAGTAACCACATGTTTGCTGAGGGGGAAGCGTGGCTTGAATATGAATGAGTAGATATAGCTGTCCCCATGTACATCTATAAATAGCTATACATAGAAATACCTTTTTTTTTAAAATTTAACACAAACTGATAAGATTATTTACATCAAGTGCATTCCATTCACCAAAATCACAGATTTTATGATCTCTGTTCAATCCCCTTACCACCAACTATAGTTATAATGGGGGCTTACCTAAACAATCCGTTTGACTTCTATTCGATCAAGTTAAGATTGTGCAATGATGTGCCACCATTCAGCTGCTGGGATTAGGAGAAGTGGTCCTGTGTAAGTTACCAGTCATTCAAGTCATAACTTGCTCAAGGAGATGGAATCTCTTCATGTGACAGCACTGGTGCTTGGTGATTGGCCTACTGCTGTCACATGGAGTGAGTCACATGCTGATCCATACCTGGAAGTTCCAGGTATTTTTTTATTCCTAAAAGTTGAATGGAGCGGCAAGGAGCAAAGGAAGGATGAGCACATGTTGTTGGTGAAGGGTGGGAGATCAAAGGGGACTTGTTGGTTTTTGCTGTGAAAAGTACAGTCCCTCCTAATAACCAATCGGATTGTAATAATAATCCGATCACTAGAAGATATAATCTTTTCACTGGTAGTTATGGGTGAGACTGCGAATATACCATAGAGCACAGGTGTCAAACAACTGGCCCGCGGGCTGAATCCGGCCCTCCAGGTCATTTCATGTGGCCCTCGCACCTCTCCAGCAGCTTCAGGAGAGCTCCTGCGAATATACCATAGAGCACAGGTGTCAAACAACTGGCCCGCGGGCTGAATCCGGCCCTTTAGGTCATTTCATGTGGCCCTCGCACCTCTCCAGCAGCTTCAGGAGAGCTCCAGCCCTCCTCTGTTCCTCCTCCAGGCCGTTACTTTCTGCTTTCAAGCAATGCATCCAGCTTCTTCCCAGCAGCAGCATAAGGAAAGGGGGTACACTGTGATGAGAGGGAGAGTGGGGGACTCAACTTCTGATGGTGGGGTGGCTCTTGACATCTAATGTAAGGGGAGGGGATGCTCTGGACATCTAATCTTAGAGCTACAACTGGCCCTTTTGAGGGCAATCATAATGCTGATGCGGCCCACGATGAAATTGAGTTTGACACCCCTGCCATAGAGGATAGTCAATTGTGTAGGCCTGATCCAGCTGCCCTTGGGTTGAGTTTTTAGAGTGCAAAATCCAAGCATACTGTACAGTAGCTGCAGTGGAGAAAAGGCAGGAGATAGAACACGACATCAGATTAACACAGAAGGGATCAATAATGGCTGTGATTTTCTATCCTATCCAGTGAATTGAACCCCCCCCCCCCTTTCCGGGAGCGTGACCATGCTACAGTTGTTTGCAGGACCCATAAACATGCCATAAATGGCGAAGCAGGACAACCGTCATCTCGTTTCTTTTAGCAGATTAATGGCATTTTGCATTGAGCCCTTGGCTTTAGTAAACAAGCCAGACCGTGTACTGGTAACAGAAAAGCACGATCGGCTTCAGTGGACAAGAAGAAAAGGACTGAACTAGGTTCTGTTATTAAGGAGAGTAGCGCAGAACATTATTTATGGCAGTGCAGCGCCGTGAAGATGATTTATGAACGTGCAGTGCCACGCAGGAGAAAATTTATCAATACACGAAGCTGCGCAGGAAATTATGTATCGCTGTGCAGTGATGTGTTCCCTGGAGACGGCTGTCTCTGAGGAAGGTGTCTTTACTGCGCCTGGTTTAAAGGGAACTAGTGAGATTTAAAGTAAACATGCACTTTGTGTAGGGAAAAGCAACAGGTTCACATAACTGGCACACTTAACAGCAACACATACTCTCCATACCCCATGTTCCAGTGCCGCTTTGTTCAGCCTTTAAAAGCAAAGTGGCATGGTTGGGGGGTCAGCCTTGAAGACTATTCGCTATAGCAGTGAAGAGGCTTCCACCAACTAGCTAGATAAGTACTGCAGCAGGTCACCCTGGCTGATGACACAGGCTCACCAGATGTGTGGGGTCTCAGCACTAGCCCATATTAACCAGAGCTCCTGATAGTGGAGATGAGTTTTGCTGTGGTGTGGTACCAGGTCACGGTCCTCACGCCTCACCAGGAAGTGAGCAAGCTGGTGTCCAGTACCAGATAGTAGGTAGGGATCAAGCAGAAGCCTAGTCCGTAAACAAGCCAAAGATTGGCAACAAGTGGCCACAGGTTGGAATCAAGCAAAGGCGTAATTGAGGAACAAGCAAAAGGTCAGTAACAGATGGTAGCGGAGATACGGATGGCAGCAAGAGTGGCAAGAGCGAGATATTGGCTGGAGAGAGCACAATAATCTGGCAAACAGGAAGTGCAAAGGCATGGCTAAAATAGGAAGTTTGTGGGTGGAGAAAGAGGTTCAGGAGAAACAAGGTTCAAGGCAAGATCATTCAGGCTGGGTTCACACTGTCGCCGCATGTAGCTCACAGCAGGGGTCCGGTGCGTCCCCGTTCACCGTTTTTCAGGTCCGATTTCAGCCTGAATTTTTGTCTAAATTCGGATCTGAAACGGACCAAAAGACGCACAGGACTCCTGTGCAAATTCTCACCAGAGTCGCAGCGGAGATATGCGAACCGGCTCTATAGAGAGCTGGTCAAAATCTCCTGCTATTGCGAATTGGATGCGAGGAACCCGCATTAGTGTGAACCCAGCCTCAAGGAATTGACCAAGGAGCTGTCCAGCATCCCAGGTGGCTGAGCAAGAAGAGATCTTGCCAGACACAGCAGAGGTCGCTGGGTTCAGACACTGGTCCTGACAACTCACCTCCTTGCCTCCCATGTGACAGTGCTTGTTGACTGGTGGCTGGGGGAGAATCGTTCATTTTGTGTAAAACTCCAAGTCACAAACTGAAGCTTACCTGTTGCTTCCTCTCCTCACGTCAGCTTCAGTAAAGCACAAGTTCTCTTCGGTGTCAAAAAGTTATAAAAATGTTATTGGTGCCTGAGCAGCATTCTGAAAAAGCTACCTTTTTCCCTTGAATTCTTCCTGAGTAATGGCGGTCTCTACTTCCTATGCATAGGCGCCCCTGTACTTAACAGCTTCCTAGCTGTATATCTGCAGTGTGAGACCATCTAAGGCTCTGCTGTTTCTCTTTAACTACATGGCGGAGGTGGCATCGTATAAAGGCTTCATATCTAGTACCTATTCTATGCTTCTTAACATGTTTCTGCCCGACCTGACCCGTAAGGTGATAGCCCAGTGGGAGGGAGATGTCGGGCCCTTTGAAGAGGAACAGTGGGAGGAAGCACTTTTGGCAGTCTCTCAGTGTTCGCTGAATGTAGCTCAGCGTCTATCGCAGTTGAAAATACTTCTCCGAGTCCATTATACGCCCGCCAGACTGGCTAGAATGGGGGTGCGTGATGATCTAGCCTGCACACGATGTATGCGGGATCACGGGGACTTAATACACCTGCTGTGGCGTTGCCCCAAACTTCATGCTTACTGGACGGGGGTGGTGGAGGTCCTTAACCGAACCTTTCAGGTTCAAATTGCTAAAGAGCCCAAATCCTGCGTGTTGGGTATTATTGAAGGTGACACGCTGGAGGAGATGCCCAGACAGGCGATTGCTAGGGCCCTCTTTCAGGCCCGAATGCTGATTCTACGGCACTGGAAGTCAACGGAACCCCCCACTGTGAAGGAGTGGATAAAACAAATGGGTAACACCTTGAAGTTAGAAAAACTTATTTACCAACATAGAGGCTGTACAGAAAAGTTTTCCAAATTATGGGATCCATGGTTGAGTGTACCAGGGTTGGCTCCGGTGGAATTAGTACTGGATAGGTTGTTGTGAGTTTCTCAGTGCTCTTGCATTGGTAGCAGGGACCCAGTTGATTGGATGCACAATTGTCCCGGGGTATTGTTTATTGTCTTGAATGGGAAGATGCAAATAATGTACACGTTTGTGAGTAATGTGCTGTACTATCTGAAACCAAGAGTGGTTCAGGTCTAATGTATTATGATGCTCTGATGCCAATAATGGATGTAAAGTACTTTGTTCTTCAATAAAACATTTGTTTTGAGACAAAAAAAAAAGGCTCTGCTGTTTCTGACTGCTAGTCTTACTAGATTTGAAATGAGATTTTGTGATGTCACTACTGTGCTGCCTCTCCCTGTTGTTCTTGCTGGAGGGGAAGTTGTACCTGAGGACTTCAAGTGCACAGATCTCCCTGCTTCTGCTTCATTTATTCTGTGGCTTACTCTAACTTTCCCGCTGCTTGTTAAATATTACCTCATCACAGTTGTCAGATCAACAGTCATGGTGGAGGCTGGGCAGCTCTGACATGAAGAAGCAAACCCCTGCTTCTTTGCTAGAATGGCATTTACACACAGCCACAATGCAGAACAAGGTGTGGTAATTAATTATGGGGAAAGATTTGCTCCAGGGAGACCACATGCAATACTTGTGACCAGTTTTTTGTCCTCTGCTTACCTATTTTGGCCACAGCTTCCACAGTTCATGTCCTCCTAGAGAAAAAAAAATGTCAAATACCTTTCCTATATTTTCTAATGGCAGAGCTAGATCTAAATGTTTTCCTTGCATTTAAAGCTAATAGCATTAATATACAACTGAGCAGATCTCATAACCGTTGTGTTTATTAGTTCCAAAAAGGATGAGGGCCTTTTTGCTATAAACCTCACCAATACCCTTCCCCCAACCTGTGGATAATGAAGCTCCATGCCTTAGATGATGGTGAGCTTAGGTCTGAATTTATGCATAGCCAACGTAGGTCATGGTCTGGGGTGGCATACAGTATTCCAAATATAATGCTATGGATTGTTGGTTACACATTCCTGTGTATAATAAAACGTTCATAAAAAAATAAAACTCTGCACGCAGTCAGGTTTGGGTCCTAATTGTTGCTGTCCTGGCAGATTGTGCATTTTTGGTAGTGGGAAAGGTACTGTTCATACATTCTGGGTTCATACACCTAGAACCAGACTGCAGACTTTTTTATTTTATTTATTTATTTTTATCCACCTGGAGATTTTAAAAAATCAAAGTTGACTGCATTACTATCAATCCAGAATTGACCCTGTGCTACCTCCTCTTCTTCTTCCCCACAAGTTATCCTCAGTTTTCCATGTATAAGGAGGTTAAGTTAAGTGCAGGGCAACATGGACCTGCCTCCTAATGGTACCCACCATTGCGCCATGGTAGGGCTCACCACTGATATCATGGCAGTGCCAATCTCTGTATCATCAAGGACCACCCACCTCCAGGAGCAGCCCGAAAAGGAAGGGGGTGATGTATATCACATGTCTGTTCTGAAGACATCTGGAAAAGATAAATATCCAAAAAATAATAATCATAAAAAACTGCTGGGGTCCCCCAAGAGGGGAGGGGTTTTTACAGGCTTTAAGCTGGTCATTTAGGCAAAATCAACCTTTCACAAAAGAAGTAAAGGGACCCCAGAAATAAGTGCATTGTCCAGAAAGATTTATTCAATAAATGCAGCTTGATGCGTTTCACACCTTAGCTGTGCTTAATCATAAGGCCTAATGAGGATTAGGGGAAAGCAAGAAGAGGGGATATTATTATGATGGTTCAGCAATTTTGTCCTCCTTCAGGGAAATCTTGTGACTATACTGGTCAATGCCAGCAGAAAATTATGGGAATGGAATGGTAACAGAGATGATTGGTTTGCAGCTTTCTCCTTCTGCAGCCTTTATCTCTCGTAAATAATTAAATGAAAGCAGAAATCTAGGAATTCAGCTACTTTGTAAAATGTGCTGGCGTACTATGAATTGGGTCCAACAAGGTCAATGCCAGCTCCTGGATTTATCTTTATTTTACATCTGATTGTTATTTGGAGCTCTGAGAGTAAAGCTTTAGCTACATTCCCGGAGCTCTGACAGGAGAAACATTGCTTTCTCACACAGCAGCAGCTTTGCCCACCCCCTCCCCTCCGCTGTTCATTCACAGAAGCCTTTGTATTTTGTCAATGAATTTGCCAAATACAAAGCTCTCTGTGTTTGGACAGATGGGGTGGGCACAGTGACTGCCTACAACTCTGCAGCAGCAGTGACCAGATTGTCCAGCATCAGAGCTTCGGTGCTTTAGCGATAGCTATGCTCCTGGGGCTCAGTAAAAATACAAACTGTAAATGAGAGTGATAAGTCCACAAGGTGGCATGCATCTCATTGGACTTAACCCCTAGTAAACCAGCACAAAGTGGCTGAATTCTTGGAGTTTAGTTTTAAATAGTGATAAAGTGCGCCGGTGAAACAGTGGCACAACACTGCTGTAATGATTGCCAAAGCTTCTCTCCCATTCCTATTGCAGGATCTCAATAACATCTCTTAGGTCAGTTGGCCTGTTAACCATCATCCACTTTTTCCCAGATTCTTGTGCTCCTCTGTGTATGCTTTAATTAATCCCAGTTTTATTCCTGGCACAGGTAAGACCCAGCGATCAATACGGAATATATCATACCAGTCCGTCCTTCAGCTGCCTCACAAAACCAGTCGTCCTTTGGACCCAGCAAGATGTGTGCAAGTGGCTGAAGAAGCATTGCCCACACAACTATCTCACCTATGTCGAGGCCTTCTCCCACCATGCCATCACAGGTAACTATCCATGAAATTGTTATTGTCGAAACCCTTTGCAGCTACCTAACTAAATAATAATGTTTTCATGGGAATAAGTGCACATCACATAGTTAAAATAGATGTAAACCCAATTGCCAAAATGTAATATAAGCTTAAAAATTGTAACGTTTTAAAACAAATTGTAATGTTACAACTTTCACTTATGGTATAGTCCATCTTATGAGTAAAACAGCTTATGCAGACAAGGTGCCCCAGTGTCACAGTCAGGGGTTGGTTTCAGAGACCAGTAGCTATATAGCATTAGAGAGGCTCCAACCTATCAGCTGGATAAGTACAGAAGCAGGTCACCTTGGTGGATGACACAGGTTCCCCTGAGGTGAGGGGTCTAAGCACTAAACTGTGTTCACCAGAATACACCAGTGGAGATGGGTTTTGCTGCATGTTAGTACAAGGTCGCAGTCCTCAGGATCGCCTCACCAGGAGGTGAACAAGCCAGGGTCCAGTAGCAGATATAGCAGGTAGGGATCAAGCGTAGTCAGTAAACAAGCCAAAGGTCACTAACGAGTGGTTGCAGGTTGGGATCAAGCAGAAGCGTAGTCAAGGAACAAGCCAACGGTCAGTAAGTGGTCGCGTAGATATGGGTGGCAGCAGAAGTGAGAAGAGCGAGATATTGGCTGGAGAGAGCACAATATTCTGGCAAACAGGAAGTGCAAAGGAATGGCTAAAATAGTAAGTTCATAGGAGGAGCAAAGGGATTAAGAATCAAGAGAAATAAGGTTCAAGGCAAGATCATTTAAGGAATTGTCCAGGTAGCTGTCCAGCATCCCAGGTGGCTCAGCAAGAAGAGACACCGCCAGACACAGCAGAGGTCGCAGGTTCAGCCTTGGTCCTGACACCCAGTATATTACAGTGCATTGTCATGTGATTAAAACACCTGTATGCCTCTGCTGCCTCCCCTCCCTAACCTGGCCTATATTTTCCCATATTGTTTACCTTCACTGTTCCCTAATTTCTTCCAGGACACCGCAGAGCTTGGAGACTAATTCTCAACAATCATGGCAGTGCATTTCTCCATTTCAATGTGTGCTTTCTTTCCCTATCCCAGCAACGCTAAGCTGCTGGAGAGAGCACACTGGGCAAGCTCCAGGGAAAGGGAACTCTCACTGCATATGCACTGGCTTGATGCTGAGAGCTAGCGTCTAAGCTCTACTGTGTCTCAGAAGCTCGTAGGGACAAGTGACGGCAAACAGTATGGGAGTATATCTGGTAGGCTTCAGGAGTACCAGCAAAGGCCCATAGGTGTGCCAATCACATTAGACTGTATATATATATATTTTTTTTTAAAGGCACAGTGCATTGTAATATACTGGGGCCCCTCGTTGGCATGGGCCATTTTACTTATATAAGGTGAACTCAGCCTTTAAAATCATCCCTAGTGATCCTGTCAAGAAGATCCCTGTTCTAGAAATTTTCTTTTACAGGGTGACAACACCTTGTGTATGTGTGCTCCTGTGTTGTCACCCTGTCACACAGGCTGCTGATAGCATCTATTAGTGCTATTTCAACAAGCATTACACAAGCATGGTCAATTGTGTTAGACGATTTAGAAATAGGAGGGCGCACCGACCTGGTGCATTACCAAAAAAATATTCAATTTATTCCAAATTAAAGACAGCAATGTTTCTACTCACAATCTTTCATCTCTTTGGCTCTGAGGAAGAGGGTTCTCCCTCAAAATGCATTAGCCACCTCAAACATCTCCTGGTCTTCCAACATCACCAGTTCTTCGCAACAGACTAGAGAGAGACTGTTCGCACCTTCCTATGCTGTGACATGTCCATACATTACGTCTGTTTGTGAGTACAGCCATTGCTGTCTTTTATTTTATTTTTGGTAATGCACTAGGTCGGTGCACCCTCCTTTTTTCTAAATATTTTCCAGTTCCAAGGATACCCATTGTCCTCGAGGGCAGCAAGGCCGTTGGCATTGAAAAGAGTTGTCTGCTCTACACATCCCTACACCTACCACCCAAGCACAGGAGAATTGTTCTGTGAATCTTTCAATTGTTGTCGACACTTCTCTGTGATCCTGGCCCCTCTCTCCTGTTCAGTGCCCCCACAGCAAGCAGCTAACTACGGGGGCACCTGAGCCGAATCGCAGCTCCGTGTGTCCATTCAGACAAGGCCCCATCCCCTCTCTCCTCTGATTGGCTAGCTGACTTTGACAGCAGTGGGAGCCAATGGCGCTCATGGACATCGCTGGACAGAGAGGGACCTCAGGTAAGTATCAGGGGGGCTGAGGGGGGTGCTGCACACAGAAGGCTTTTTATCTTAATTTAATGTTCCCTTATGCTCCCCTATTACCAATCATACTTAACCCGATGTTTTCACCAAGATTCTATGAACCCTTCCAATTCAAATGGTGGACTTCGAAAAATATTTGTAAAATCTACAATTTAAAGCGGAGTTCCACCCAAAAATGGAACTTCCGCTTTTCAGAACCCTCCCCCCCTCCCCCTCCGGTGTCACATTTGGCACCTTTCAGGGGGGACGGGGGTGCAGATACCTAAGACAGGTATTTGCACCCACTTCCGGGCATAGACTCCCATGGGAGTCACGCCACTTCCCGTCACCCCCGCTGTCTCCACGGGGACCAGTGAGGGCGCGCCGCGATACTCGTGCATTCGCAGTAGGGAACCGGGCAGTGAAGCCGCAGCGCTTCACTTCCTGATTCCCTCACTGAGGATGGCGGCAGGGGCAGCCGAGAGACGAGCGATTGATCGGCCTCGGCTGGCGACATCGAGGGCGCGCTGGACAGGTAAGTGTCCATTTTTTAAAAGTCAGCAGCTGCAGTATTTGTAGCTGCTGGCTTTTAGGGCCAGTTCACACCATAGAAACGCAATCCGGATGCGTTCCAGGTGCTTTTTTGCATGTGCGATTTTGGTACGTTTTTAATGCAGTCCAGTGCTTTTTTTATTAACCTTAGATAAGGACAAGTGTGTTCCAGTGTGTTTTTGGTGCGTTTTACAGCGTTCCAGTGCAGGTAAAATGCAGCATGTTCTACTTTTTTTTCTGGAACTGGAACGCACTGGAACTGCAAGCACTGGTGGGAACTATGCCATTGAAAACCATATAACCTACTTTCCATGCGTTTTTGATGCAGAAAAAAAACGCACTGGACTACATGTGGTGTGAACTGGTCATTAAAAAAAAAAAAATTTGGCTGGACCTCTGCTTTAATAACTTTAAGGCCTCATGCATACTGGGTGTTTTTTGGCGTTTTTACAGCAGCTGTTTTTGGCTGTAGATGTTTTTTTCTGCAGTCATTAACCACTTCAGACCCGGACCATTTTGGCTGGTCAAAGACCAGGCCACTTTTTCTGCGATTCCGCACTGCGTCGCTTTAACTGACAGTTGCGTGGTCGTGCGACGTGGCCCCCAAACAAAATTGACGTATTTTTTCCCACAAATAGAGCTTTCTTTTGGTGGTATTTGATCACCTCTGCGGTTTTTATTTTTTGCGTTATAGACAAAAATAGAGTGACAATTTTGAAAAAAATTCAATATTTTTTACTTTTTGCTATAATAAATATCCTCAAAAAATATATATAAAAAAAAATATTTTTTTCCTCAGTTTAGGCCGATACGTATTCTTCTACATATTTTTGGTAAAAAAAATCGCAATAAGCGTTTATTGATTGGTTTGCGCAAAAGTTATAGCTTCTACAAAATAGGGGACTGTTTTATGGCATTTTTCTTAAAATATTTTTTTTTTACTAGTAATGGCGGCGATCAGCGATTTTTTTTTATCGTGACTGTGACATTATGGCAGACACATCGGACACGTTTGACACATTTTTGGGACCATTGACATTTTTACAGCGATCCGTGCTATAAAAATGCACTGATCCTGTGAAAATGACACTGGCAGTGAAGGGGTTAACCTGTAGGGGGCGCTGAAGGGGTTAAGTGTGTCCTAATGAGTGATTCTTACTGTTAGGGGGCGTGGCTTGTGACGTCACTGATCGTCGTTCCCTATGACAGGGAACAGACGATCAGTGACACTCTCACTGTGAAGAACGGAGAAAGGTTTGTTTACACTTACCTCTCCCCATTCTTCAGCTCTGTGACCCCGGCGGCGATCGGGTCCGCGGGTCCCGCAGGCGCGGTCACGGAGCTCAGGACCGGGTCGCGAGAGCCATGCAGGCGCGACCCACGGCTGGGCATCTTAAAGGGGACGTACCTGTACGTGCTTATGCCCAGCCGTGCCATTCTGCTGACGTATATCGGCGTTAGGCGGTCCTTATGTGGTTAAGCTCTCCATCATGTTATCCTATGTGTCCATGCACACATAGGCTGTTATTAGCAGTTTTGGGCAGTGGCGTTTTTGAGCAGTAGAAAAAAAACAAAACTAGTGGGTTCTGAGAGACAATTTTCAGCTGTAAAAACTCTCTAACGCTGGTAAACGTTGATAAACGTCGCTCACCAGCGTTTTTTAACGTTTTTGATCCATTGAAAAAAAAGAAAAAACGCTAACGTGGGAAAACGCAAAAAAAACGCTATTGCAAAAACTTTGAAAAAAGTTGAAAAACTCACTGCAAAGTGTGACAGCAGGAAGGTAAAGTCACCTGGTTGCATCCAGGGGGGTAGATATATTTCGCCCAGATTCAGGCTTTACGCCGACTTATACAACTAGGTGGAGAGTTGTATAAGCCCAGCTGAGGCTAGTGGGCTCATGGATGACTCATACCTCTAGGGAGAGTGTGGGGCGTCGTGCAGACAGGGAGTTGATGAGACCAGCTGAAGCTTGTCAGCTCATTTAGGCCTCTATAAGAACTCCCAGCTTCATTAGATGTTAGCTCATGCCTGGACCCAGACCTGTGTGGACTGTCTAGGGAGAGTGAACCCCTGTGCGGTGAGACAAAGCCTGTGTGGCTATTTGCTTGGACATTTAAAACCAGGGACTTAGGGACTAGGACAGCACTAGGCTGATCCCAGTTGTTAGTTAGGAAACCTGTATGTTTAGTCAGAGGTCAAGTTGACCAGGATTTATTTTGTTTATGTTTCTTTTGCTTTGCTGTGTTTTGTCACTGTAAATAGAAAATAAACCGCACCTTTTTGATTTTGAAAACCACAACCTCCGTTTGCTGGGCCTGTTTTTGTGTGGGGAGCCCATCCCGGGGGTCACACACACCCGCTGCCGAGCTAACCCCCTCACAGTTGGTGGAGAACCAGTGGCAGTTTTTTTTTAAGCCAGCATGGAGGAGATACTGAAGCAGCTGGCTCTAGCAAATGCCAATCAACAGCAGACAAATGCAGGTTTGCAAAAGAGCCTTGCAGCTCATCAACAGAGCCTTGCAGCTCAACAACAGAACTTCGCAGCCCAGCAGCAAGCTCATCAACAGAGCCTTGCAGCCCAGCAGCAAGCTCACCAACAGAGTCTGGAAGCTCAGCAACAAGCCCAGCAGCAATCTGAGGCCCGCTTCATAGACCTGTTACAGAAGCAAGAGCAGAGACTACAACAACAGATGGAAGCAGTAATGCAGCAACGTCCGCAGACCAGTGAGGAAAGCCGTCCCACTAATACCGCGTCCTTTGGGGTGAGTCGTTTATTGACAAAAATGACTGGAGAGGATGATCCAGAGGTATTTTTGACCACATTTGAAAGGACCGCTGAAAGAGAAAAGTGGCCTGAGGAGCAGTGGGCTGGACTGGTGGCTCCTCTGTTAACTGGTGAATCGCAGAAAGCTTACTATGACCTAGAGCCTAACCAAGCAAAAGACTATGTGATGCTAAAAGCTGAAATATTGGCAAGGCTGGGTGTCACCCAGGCTGTCCGGGCTCAGCGTGTGCATAACTGGACTTTCCAGCTTGGAAAACCCCCCAGGTCTCAAATGTATGATCTCATTCACCTGAGCAGAAAGTGGCTACAGCCAGAGACTTTGTCCGCACCAAAGATTGTGGAACGTGTTGTAATGGATCGGTTTTTGAGAGCTCTTCCTACTGCCATCCAAAAGTGGGTAAGCCATGGAGACCCAGAGACGGCCGATGGTCTTGTGGATCGTGTGGAGAAATACTTGGCTACAGAGAACCTGACGGCCTCTTCCAGAGACACTCGGACTTTCCACCCTAAGACCAGACCATCCCCAGGGGCGGATAAGAGGATTCCAAGGGGTGAGGGTGGAGAGAGTGAGAGGGTGGGAGCTCTACCCCAAGTTTGGCGAGAACAGCCTGGGAAATCAGCGGCTCAAGAGGCCGCAAGAAGGATCGTTTGCTACCGCTGCCGGCAAGCGGGACATATTGCAGCCAATTGCCCGGTTGTGGAGGAACCCATGCAGTGTGACTTTCTGACGGGCAGACGTCAGTCGCTGTGTGCGACAGTCGCATGCACTGCCATTCGAGGAACTGAGAAACATTTATGCAAAATGTGTGTTAATGGTAGAAATGTTGTGGTATTGCTGGATTCAGGTAGCCTTGTGACCCTGATAAAGGCTGAGTTAGTTAAAACAGAGGTCTCTGGGAATAGCAAGGTAGCTGTTATTTGTGTGCATGGGGACACCCGAGAGTATCCAGTGACTACAGTGTGTTTCGAGACCCCCAAAGGTACCCTCTCTCATCCAGTGGGCTTAGTATCTCAGTTACCGCATGACGCCATTGTGGGAAGGGATTTTCCGAAGTTCTGGGAACTGTGGGATGATCCTGAGCCCCCCACTGGTGCCCCTATGTACCAGGAATGTGATAGCCAGAACTCCCCTGAGAGTGGTGAGGACTCTCCGGAATTTCCCTTATCAGTATTGGCAGGGGAGACTCAAGAAACTGGAGAGGAGCCCACCTCCTCAGATGAAAACCTACCGTCTGTGGAGTTTTCTGATCTTGAGGTTCACAGGGAAAACTTTGCCACAGAACAGTTGAAAGACCCCGCCCTAATAAAGGCACGGGAAAACGTAGTGAAAATAGATGGCGAGTTAGTGAACCCAGATAATACCTGCACTTACCCATACTTCAGCGTAGAGAAGGACCTACTGTATCGGGTGGCAAAAAGGGCAGAAGAAACCGTTGAGCAGCTTGTGGTGCCCAAACCTTACAGGAAGTTGGTGTTGGAGTTGGCCCATGGGCACATTCTTGGAGGTCATCTGGGGACAGAGAAAACCCGAGAGAGGGTATTACAGAGATTCTATTGGCCGGGGGTGATGAAGGATATAGAAAATTATTGTTCCTCCTGCCCTGTGTGTCAGAGGTCGGCCCCGATGCCACATTTCCGTAGCCCGCTGGTCCCTCTACCCATCATTGAGGTCCCGTTTGAGAGGATCGCCATGGATTTGGTAGGTCCTATAATCAAGTCCGCTAGGGGGCACCAGTACATATTAGTTATAATGGACTATGCCACCCGTTATCCAGAAGCGATCCCTCTCCGAAATACCTCGGCCAAAACCATAGCCAAAGAGCTATCTCTTGTGTTTAGCCGGGTGGGTATTTGTAAAGAACTGCTTACGGACCAAGGTACACCCTTTATGTCCCGGGTTATGAAGGAGCTGTGTAAATTGTTCAAAGTGACGCAATTACGTACATCTGTGTATCACCCCCAAACCGATGGGCTGGTTGAAAGATTCAACAAAACCCTAAAACAAATGTTGAAGAAAGTGGTGGATAGAGATGGAAAGGATTGGGACTGTCTACTTCCTTATCTGATGTTTGCTATTAGGGAGGTGCCCCAATCCTCTATGGGATTCTCCCCCTTTGAGTTACTGTATGGGAGACACCCAAGAGGGCTGTTTGATATTGCCAAGGAAACTTGGGAAAGTGAGAGTTCTCCCCACAGGAGTGTGATTGAGCATGTCGCCCTGATGCAAGACCGAATTGCACAGGTAATGCCCATCGTGAAGGAACATTTGGCCCAAGCGCAGTTAGCACAGCAGAGAGTGTACAACCGTGGAGCCAAGACCCGTACCTTTTCCCCGGGGGATAGGATACTGGTACTTGTCCCTACGGTTGAAAGTAAATTCCTTGCCAAATGGCAAGGCCCCTACGAGATAATGGAAAAAGTGAGCGAAGTGAATTACAAGGTCAGACAACCAGGAAGGCGAAAGCCCGAACAGATCTATCACGTTAATCTGTTGAAAGCCTGGAGGGATAGAGAGTCCCTAGTCGCAGACACTTGGTCACCAGCTCAAACTGGTTGCGTGATTCCTGAGGTTGGAATAGCAGCCACCTTGTCACAACCCCAACAACAGGAGGTTAAGGAGTTTGTGCTTCGCAACAAGGAGGTATTCTCTGAGCTGCCGGGACAAACATCTGGGGTAGAGCATGACATCATTACCCCGCCCGGTGAAAGGGTGAAGTTAAAACCCTATCGGATCCCAGAGGCCCGACGGGAGGCAATACGGGAGGAAGTACAGAAAATGCTGAACTTAGGGGTGATAGAGGAGTCCCAAAGTGATTGGTCTAGTCCCATTGTGTTGGTGCCTAAACCGGATGGGAGCTGGCGATTTTGTAACGATTTTCGTCAGTTGAACAAAGTTACAAAATTTGACACCTACCCCATGCCACGTATAGATGAGTTGATCGACCGGCTGGGAACAGCCCGATACATGACGACTCTTGACCTCACAAAAGGGTATTGGCAAATCCCCCTGGCCAAGTCGGCCAAAGAGAAAACCGCATTTGTAACCCCAGACGGGGCGTTCCAATATAAAAGAATGCCGTTCGGGTTACAGAATGCGCCGGCCACATTCCAGCGGAAAATGGACCAGATGCTGAGGCCCCATCGGAAGTATGCTGCGGCTTACCTGGATGACGTAATTGTCCATAGCACAGATTGGGCCTCACATCTGCCAAAAGTGCAAGCAGTCCTGGACTCTGTTCGGGAAGCGGGGTTTACGGCTAACCCCAAGAAGTGTACCATTGGGCAGGAGGAGGCCAAATATCTTGGGTACACCATTGGGAGGGGAGTAATAAAACCCCAACTCAACAAAGTCGAGGCCATCCAGAGTTGGCCACGTCCCAACAGCAAGAAGCAGGTACGAGCCTTTCTGGGAATCGCTGGGTATTATCGGCGATTCATTCCCCACTTTGCTTCTAAGGCTGTGCCCCTAACCAACCTGACGAAGGGGAAAGGGTCGGTCATGATTAAATGGACCCCTGAGGCTGAGGCAGCATTCCAATTCTTGAAACAAGCCTTATGTAGCCAGCCAGTGTTGTACTCACCCGACTTCTCTAAAGACTTTGTCGTACAAAGTGATGCGTCAGATGTGGGGTTAGGAGCAGTATTGTCCCAGGTCTGGAACGGGGAAGAGCACCCAGTCATTTACCTCAGCAGGAAGTTGAAGTCCCATGAGGTAAATTACGCCACCGTTGAAAAGGAGTGTTTAGCGGTGAAGTGGGCTCTAGATTCCCTTCGGTACTACCTGCTAGGTAGGCACTTTGACATGGTTACGGATCACGCTCCGTTAAAGTGGATGGCTCAAAACAAGGAAACAAATAGAAGAGTGAATAGGTGGTTCCTGGCCCTCCAGGAATTCAACTTCACAGTAAAGCATCGCCCTGGCGTTCAAATGGGGAATGTGGATGCTTTGTCTCGAGTACATGAATGCCTGATTGCTGGTGTTCCAACCCCGAGGTTAAAACAAGAGGGGGGGGTATGTGACAGCAGGAAGGTAAAGTCACCTGGTTGCATCCAGGGGGGTAGATATATTTCGCCCAGATTCAGGCTTTACGCCGACTTATACAACTAGGTGGAGAGTTGTATAAGCCCAGCTGAGGCTAGTGGGCTCATGGATGACTCATACCTCTAGGGAGAGTGTGGGGCGTCGTGCAGACAGGGAGTTGATGAGACCAGCTGAAGCTTGTCAGCTCATTTAGGCCTCTATAAGAACTCCCAGCTTCATTAGATGTTAGCTCATGCCTGGACCCAGACCTGTGTGGACTGTCTAGGGAGAGTGAACCCCTGTGCGGTGAGACAAAGCCTGTGTGGCTATTTGCTTGGACATTTAAAACCAGGGACTTAGGGACTAGGACAGCACTAGGCTGATCCCAGTTGTTAGTTAGGAAACCTGTATGTTTAGTCAGAGGTCAAGTTGACCAGGATTTATTTTGTTTATGTTTCTTTTGCTTTGCTGTGTTTTGTCACTGTAAATAGAAAATAAACCGCACCTTTTTGATTTTGAAAACCACAACCTCCGTTTGCTGGGCCTGTTTTTGTGTGGGGAGCCCATCTCGGGGGTCACACACACCCGCTGCCGAGCTAACCCCCTCACAAAAGCTACCGGCGTTTTTATAACGTTTTTTTACTGACCAGTGTGCATGAGGCCTAAGGCCCGGTTCACACAGGGGCGACTCGTCAGGCGATTCGGTCGCCTGACGAGTCGCGTCCCACGCTGTTCAATGGAACCGTTCTAATAGGAGCGACTCAGGTCGCTCCGACTTAGAAAAAGGTTCCTGTACTACTTTTGGGGGCGACCCAAGGCGACCTGCATTGACTTCTATACAGAAGTCTTTATGCGAATCGCCTCGGCGGGCGTCTCAAGTCGTCTTGAGATCGCGCCGCCGAGGTCGCCCCCGAAGTCGTGCCGCCCCTGTGTGAATGGGGCCTTAGTCTTTCGTCTATGAAACAAACTCACAAATTACCTCATCAAGAACTTCCCAGATATTTCCTAATAAAATAATTTATATATCAAATTCTAAGATCTTCGCACAATCTAAAAGCCCTCACTCTCTTTGAACATCTTTGTAAACATGATCCTACTGCTAAAGGATTTCTCTCACTAATTTATTTATCTATACTTGAAAAAACATAACCTCATTCATATACGACATGGGAGAATGATCTTGGAAAAACTATACCAGAAGAATGGAAACAAATCTGGTGTACTACTTCCCACTGTTATATTAATACTGCCGCTATGGAATCCAATTACAAATTACTCATGAGATGGTATTTGGTTCCCAAACGTTTAGCTAAGTTTAAACCAACAACTCAAATAAATGCTTTAGAGGTTGTTTGGATATTGGAAACGTTTTACATAGATGGTGGGAATGGGCTAAATTAAAACAATTTTGGTTTGATTGATAGATAGACAGATAGATAGATAGGGAGGAGGGGGAGTGATAGATAGATACACAGATAGGAAGATAGATAGATAGACAGACAGACAGGAAGATAGATAGACAGACAGGAAGATAGATAGACAGACAGATAGATAGACAGATAGACAGATAGGAAGATAGACATAGATAGACAGACAGACAGACAGAAAGATATACATAGATAGACAGGCAGACAGACAGACAGACAGACAGGAAGATAGATAGACAGACAGGAAGATAGATAGACAGATAGACAGATAGACAGATAGATAGATAGATAGATAGATAGATAGATAGATAGATAGATAGACAGATAGGAAGATAGACATAGATAGACAGACAGACAGACAGACAGAAAGATATACATAGACAGACAGACAGACAGAAAGATATACATAGACAGACAGACAGAAAGATATACATAGACAGACAGACAGATAGATAGACAGACAGACAGACAGACAGGAAGATAGATAGACAGACAGGAAGATAGATAGACAGACAGGAAGATAGATAGACAGACAGATAGATAGATAGATAGACAGATAGATAGACAGATAGATAGACAGATAGATAGATAGACAGACGGACAGATCAGTGTTTCTCAACTCCAGTCCTCAAGGCGCCCCAACAGGTCATGTTTTCAGGATTTCCATCAGATGGAACGGCTGTGGTAATTACTAAGGCAGTGAAACTGATCAAATCACCTGTGCATAATAATGTAAATCCTGAAAACATGACCTGTTGGGGCGCCTTGAGGACTGCAGTTGAAAAACACTGAGATAGATAGATAGATAGAATGATTTTTAGACATGTGCAATTCGTTTAGTTCCGAATTAGTTTTTTAATGAATTTTGACAAATTAGTTAGTTCCAAAATTTCCGACGTTTTGAATTTCCGACGTTTCGAATTTTCGAAAATTCTAAAATTTGAGATTCGAAATTGCAAAATTCGAAAATGGGAAATTTGGAAAGTTGAATTTCCGAATTTCCGAATTCTGAATTTTTAGGAATTCGGATATTTGGAATTCCGAATTTTCAAAATTTCCAAAAAAAAGCAAAAGAACAAATGAGACGAAAACGAAAAAAACAAATTTTTCGGCAGTGCACATGTCTAATGATTTTTACCTTATTTGGGGAAAAAAAAACTTTCCAAAAACCCTCTAGAAGCCTTATTAAATCTCAAACCAAAAAAAATTACCAATACCCAATTCCGTCTTTTTGACATTTTTTATTTACGGCTGCTAAAAAAACATTGGCAAAAGCATGGTGGTCTTCTACTCCAAATTCCACTTCGGTCAAGAATAAAATGAATTGGTTTATGTCCAATGAAAAACTTGCTGCTATTGGTAATGATATAGACAAATTTGAGAAAACATGGTCCCCATAGATTACATCTTACTTATCACAAAATTTTGATAAATCCCTTCTACGTTTTATGATTTATCCTTAAAAACTCTTGTACATTTTGTTATTTACACTTGTTCAATTTATTCCCTTTCTATTTATATGTATTTTCTTTTTATTATTAATAAACACGATTTATATAGCGCCAACAGTTTACTCAGCGCTTTACAACGTAGAGGGGGGACAGCACAATTACAATACAGTTCAATACAGAAGGTACAGGAGGGCCCGGCTCGTACAGCTTACATTTAAAGGGAGGGGGTGGTGGTACAAAAGGTAATACCGTGTTTCCCCAAAAATAAGCCCGGATCTTATATTCATTTTGGCAACAAAAGACACAGTAGGGCTTATTTTCGGGGTAGGTCTTACCATGTAATGTGCTGTCTTCTCTCCCCCTCTCTCTCCCTTCCTGTCAGGAATCCCCAGTGTGAACGAAGTTAAAATGCTTGTAAAATCCTATAATCCACTCTATTACAGTATTATATAATGTACAATGTGTGTGTTTCTGTAATATAATTGTGCCAAATACCCTCGTTATAGCGCCACTCTGCACTTCTGTGACCCGCCGGAGCTCTCTTCCCCCGCAATTATATTACAGAAACACACACATTGTACATTATATACTACTGTAATAGAGTGGATTATAGGATTTTAAACTAGGGCTTATTTTCGGGGTAGGGCTTATATTGCAGCCCTCCTGGAAAATAACGCTAGGTCTTATTTTCAAGGTAGGTCTTATTTTCAGGGGAAATACGTTAGCTGCGGAGAATGATTTGTTGGGGGTGGCTCGGGGACAGTTGTTAGGTGGGTGTGGGATAGGCTTCACTGAATAAATGAGTTTTCAGGGATCTCCTGAAGGTGGACAGGGTAGGGGCTGATCGGACATACCAGGGCAGGGAGTTCCAGAGGATGGGGGAGGCTCCGGAGAAGTCCTGAAGGCGAGCATGAGAGGAGGTAACAAGGGAGCTGGAGAGCAGGAGGTCCTGGGAGGAGCGGAGGGGACGATTTGGGCGATATCTGCAGATGAGGTTGGTGATGTAGATGAGGGAGAAGTTGTGGATGGCCTTGTATGTTGTGATTAGCATTTTTAATTTTTATATGGTGGGGTAGGGGAAGCCAGTGAAGGGATTGGCAGAGAGCAGCAGTCACGGATCGGTTAGTAAGGTGTATGAGTCTAGCAGCAGAATTCATAATAGACTGAAGGGGGGATAGCCTGCGTAAGGGTAGGCCATTAAGGAGAGGAGAGAGAGTTCATATACTATTTTTTATTTTATTTTTTAAATGTATATGGTTTGTACCGCTTTTCTTTCTTGAAAACAATAACAATATTTACTGTATATACTCGAGTATAAGCCGACCCGAATATAAGCCGAGGCACCTAATTTTACCACAAAAAACTGGGAAAACGTATTGACTCGAGTATAAGCCTAGGGTGTCACTGTGCCTCACTGTGCCCATGCCTCACTGTGTCCATGACTAGACTAACGTTTAACATAGGAGTCAATGGAAGGGGTGCCCGGCTTTGAAAAATCGGTGCTCCCCGGCCATGGGTCCCCCAGACAACAAACTTTGCTCACTTGTAGTGGAGAAATGGGGCTACATGTGTGCCAAGTTTTGGGTCCAAGGATCTTACGACCGGCCGGTACCAGGCCCCTAAAATCACAGAAGAAATGATCGTTTAACATAGGAGTCTGAGGAAGGGGTGCCCGGGTTTGAAAAATCGGTGCTCCCCGGCCGTAGGTCCCCCGGACAAAAACCTTTGCACACTTGTAGAGAAAGAGTGGGGCTACATGTGTGCCAAGTTTGGGGTCCAGAGGACCTCCGGCTGGTACCGGGTCCGCAAAGTCCGGGAGATCAGGCGCAAAAAGGTGACTCGAGTATAAGCCGAGGGGGGCATTTTCAGCACAAAAAAATGGGCTGAAAAACCCGGCTTATACTCGAGTATATACGGTATATAAAAATAAAAAAACCTTCTGCCTTTACAACCACTTTAAGGGTTTACCTCTACTTTACATGTAGTTATCTATCTAGACAGAGATCTACATCTGCGTAATTCTTGCCGTAGGCCTTGTAGGCTCTCTTGTGGCTCCAGCCTATAAATAAAATAAATAAATAACTCACTAAAGTGCTGTGCAATCTGTGAGCCCTATAAATGGAAGAACCTCAAATGCTGCGTTATTAACAACAGAGGCTTACAAACACTAGGAGCAAATTGAACATATGGCCGGTTAGCATCTCCGTATGGCCCCCGCAGGCTGCGTATCTCGAGTCACGGACAGAGCTGTGTCTCAGGGACAGAGCCATGAACGGGGGAATTGGTTGCATCACTCGACTGTGCCTGAGTCCCAGCAGACACGCACCAGCTCTCGCTGCAAGATCTGTATCCCCGGGCAGCCTCCAGCAGAAGTCTTAATGTGCGGAGCGGATGAAAGTTCACAGAGAAGATGCCATCCTCAGGAGAGACGAGAACGAAGGGAGGAGAGCGCAAAAAAATAAAAAAAATAAAACAACAACCTGAAAAGGGACTAGATAAAAGAGAATCTGGTGTATAGAGGAGGGGAGGAGGTCCTGTTGGGAGCTGCAAGAAAATAGAGGTGGCCGATGAGGGAGAAAGTGTTTTTTTTTTTTTATGGAGTTTAAAGATAAGTTTATCATTAAACATAATATCTTAAGACTTTAACATTTTACACTCTCTTGTGAATTCTTGTAGAATATGAGTGTAATTAGTGCCGCGCTCACGCGCAGTACAGTTTGTGAATTGTGATCAAAAACTATTGTTATGCAAACATATAGATAGTTTTATAGAAATACAAACAAAGGTATAAATCTAAAACTCCAAAATGATCAATTCATGCTTGTATGTGTGCAATCCTATAATAATAATAATCCATAGAAGTCCCACAAAACAAAACCAAGGTGAAAAACTGTGGCCAATATTCACATAAAACTTCACCACCAAATGCATCATGTACGTGAATTGGTTCCACCACCTAGAAGTGGAAAATCGCCCCTTACGTTATAAGGTGGTCTACAAGCTGCTGCCCCTGGGCTAAATGCGGCCCTTTGCTAGTCTTTATCCAGCCCTCTCTGGGGCCCTATTCCTCTCACTGACACCAGCAGGGAGGCACCATTCCTTACACATCCACCAACATTGGGGAACCATTCCTCTCACCGACACCAATGATGGAGCACTATTCCACCAAGTAATACCAATGATGGGGCACTATTCCTTCCATTGACACCAATGATGGGGCACTATTCCACCAAGTAATACCAATGATGGAGCACTATTTCCCCAACTAATACCAATGACGGGGCACTATTTCCCCAACTAATACCAATGATAGGGCACTATTTCCCCAACTAATACCAACTAATACCAATGATAGGGCACTATTCCTCCAAGTAATACCAATGATGGGGCACGATTTCCCCAACTAATACCAATGATGGGGCACGATTTCCCCAACTAATACCAATGATGGGGCACTATTCCTCCAAATAATACCAATGATGGGCCACTATTCCTTCAACTAATACCAATGATGGGCCACTATTCCTTCAACTAATACCAATGATGGGCCACTATTTCTTCAACTAATACCAATGATGGGCCACTATTCATCCAACTAATACCAGTGATGGGGCACTATTCCTCCAACTAATACGAATGATGTGGCACTATTCCTCCAACTAATACCATTGATGGGCCACTACTCCTCCAACTAATACCAATGATGGGGCACTATTCCTCCAACTAACACCATTGATGGGCCACTATTCCTCCAACTAATACCAGTGATGGGGCACAATTTCTCCCACTGATACCAATGATGGGGCACTATTGCTCCAACTAACACTAATGACAGGTGCTATGTAATTATCTGTGGTGTTTTCTTTAAATAAGTGGAACCCTGATGGCCTTGTAATCAAAATTGGGAAGACACCGTGTCAAGTGATAGTAATCCACCACCTGAAGGTGAAATGGCCATTCATCTTAAAACACAGATTCTTAGGTTAAAGGTCAAAGGTACATATGTTCCCCTTTTATATAGCCGGGATCAGCTGGAGATGACAGGCTCATTACCACAGCTTCTCTTTTACCCTGGGCCAGCAACAGATATACAGCTCATAAGAGTAAGAAACAATAGTGCTCTCTGTCTCCAAAAACTTCAATATTGTTATTAAAATAGTAAAATACACTCACAGGGCTTAAACAAATGTGTCATCAGTCAACATCACAGAGCGGGGTAAACCCACAGCTCACCACATTGTGTTTGCATTAAACCAGCGGCTCCAGTAACACTCAGAGAGAGCTGCTGCTGCTTGTATTGGGAGGACCACCACTCTGGACAAGGATCAAAAAGGCTCTGCCCTACGCGTTGCGTCAGGGTTGACTTTTTAGCATAACTTCTACAGGCAAGGAAGATTCGCCACTGCAGTTACTCTGTCTAAAGCTAGCCATAGATCAATTGAACTGGCCAAATTTTGACAATGGGAGAGCAGAGAGTCGGTGACTGACAGTCACGGCTCTCTTCTCAGAGCGGAGGAGGAGAACATTGCGATCAGTGGTGTTTAACCACTCAGTTCTCTGGGTAGAGCCGGTGGAGTACAACTGCAGCTTGGATCCATGCTGCAGCCATCTTGATGAGTATGATTCTATTATTTTGTTCATTCCCATACTTCTCTTTTAACACATTTGATGCAGATTAGTTGCTTTACTCACTCAGTCATTTTGAATGCGACAGCCACACAGTACACAGGCTCACTCAGTGGTGTTAAGCGCCTCACTGACTAGTACAGTGAAGTCGTCCTTGTTCACGCATGCGCATTCCAGTCCACTCTCCTTGGCTGCCAGGTTACATCGATGTCACGCAAACCATTTTTGTTATATTAACAAAGGCTAGATACATTCAGGACAGATCTCGTATATAATTACAAACTATATACAGAAACAAGATTTTTAAAAACATTGCTTCACATTCATACAATTATTTATATCAAGCTAATCTTTTATTTCATACTTTACTTTTGTTGAGAAAAAAATCTGTGTACATTGCAAGGATTGTAACACACTTTGTTGCAGATTCCTTCCTTGTGTTATTCTGAGGAAATCCCTGTCTATGCCTCTGTGCTCAGTGGGTCTAATGGGAGTGGTTTCATAATTATGAGACCGCTGTGCAGCTGCAGAGCACTAATGAGGAAATCTGCAGGGCCTGCAAACCTTTAGACGTGTTCCTATTGGAAATATCTCACCAAAAATGACATTTTTGTTGAAGAGGATGCCTGAAATTTGACTTGTAATTTAGGCAGATTTCTGGGAAAATTGGTGAGCCAATCACACAAGTGGGAAATTCTGTTTCTGGGGAGTGGTGAGTACACGTTCTGTGTACAAAACACATCTAGGTAGCCATATTGCATTGCATTGCATTGCATTAATAGAAAATTACAGCGACTGCAGATTGAAAAGGAAAGGTCATTTTTCCCCACGAAAGTGGAGTTACCCTTTAAATGACTGTAGTCTTCTTTGAAGCTTAACCACTTCAGCCCCGGATCATTTGGCTGCCAAATGACCAGGCCATTTTTTGCGATTCGGCACTGCGTCGCTTTAACTGACAATTGCGCGATCGTGCGACATTGCACCCAAACTTTGCGTCCTTTTTTCCCCACAAATAGAGCTTTCATTTGGTGGTATTTGATCATCTCTGCGGTTTTTATTTTTTGCGCTATAAACAAAAAAAGAGGGACAATTTTGAAAAAAAAGCAATATTTTTTACTTTTTGCTATAATAAATATCCCCCAAAAAATATATATTTTTTTTTTTTCCACAGTTTAGTCCGATATGTATTCTTCTACAAATTTTTGGTAAAAAAAATCGCAATAAGCGTTTGATTGGTTTGCGCAAAAGTTATAGCGTCTACAAAATATGGGGTCGTTTTATGGAATTTTATTATTTTAATTTTTTTTTTTATTAGTAATGCCGGCGATCAGCAATTTTTATTGTGACTGCGACATTATGGCGGACACATCGGACACTTTTGACGCTATTTTGCGACCATTGCCATTTTATACAGCGATCAGTGCTCTAAAAATGCACTGATTACTGTGTAAATGACACTGGCAGGGAAGGGGTTAACCGCTAGGGGGTGAGGAAGGGGTTAAGTGTGTCCTAGGGGGTGATTCTAATTGTGTGGGGGCTGGGCTACCAGTGACACGACATTGATCAATGCTCCCGATGACAGGGAGCAGTAGATCAGTGTCCTGTCACAAGGCAGAACAGGGAAAGGGTTGTTTACATCCTCCCGTTCTGCAGCTCCGTGGCACGATCGCGGGACATCGAGGTCCGTGGGTCCCGCGGGCACGGTCACGGAGCTCGCCGCAGGAGCGTATATATACGTTGCTTTGCACAGCCGTGCCATTCTGCTGACATAAATGTTCGTGACATGGTCGGCAAGTGGTTACGTCTCACTTTGGAGCCTGTAAAAAGTCATTGGGGGGAGATTTATTAAAACTGGAAATGCAAATTCTGGTGCAGCTCTGCATAGAAACCAATCCGCTTCCATTTTTTTAGCCAAAGCTTAAAGCGGAGTTCCACCCATTTTCACATGTTTCGGATCAGAAAACCCACCCGCAGTAAAGTTAAAAATAGAATATGGATATCCTTCTTTTTTTTTATTTTTATTATTTTATGGTTTCTAAATACCTTTTTTTTTTTCCTGTATGTAGACTGTACTTCCGGTCCCAGCCAACTAGGTGATTTCGTCATTAGGCGATTCCCTTCTGCGCCATCTATCCCAGGCGTCCTCAGGAAGCCTAATAGTGAATACTTGCGGTATTTTCTGGACACCGGCGTTCTGTGGTGTTTGACAGGTTGCCATAACAACGGGCGGAAACTTTGGCCGCTGCCATTGCTATGGCAACCCATAATCAACAAAGTGCATCACACAGTGTCATTGCTTCATAGGCGCGAGATCAGGAGGTGCATGCTGGGTAGCCAGCTGCACAGAATCCCGGAAACCAAGAGGAGGGGCTTCAGATGCCCACATCAATGGCCGCTGTCTGCCTGCCAGGATCCTGTGAGGAATGATGGGTTTAGTAGTAAAAAGAATGATTAAAGTTATTACAATAATCCTAATTATATTGTGCTAGTAAAGAGAACCACAGGGGTGCTTTATGAAAAAATTGCCTAGGAGACTGGAGCTCGATTTTTTTTTAATTGAACAAGCTGAAGATAGAATCTGATTGGCTAACATGCACAGCTGCACCAGATTTTGCACTCTCCACCAGTTTTAGTAAATCAACCCCTTAAGCCTCGTACACACGACCGGTTTTCTCGGCAAGAAAACTGCTGGGAGAGCTTTTTGCAGAGAAAAACGTTCGTGTGTATGGTTTCTCGTCAGGAAAACTGCCGGGAATCTCGACGAAAAAAATGGAGAACCAGCTCTCTATTTTTCTCGTCCGGATTCTCGGCAGAGTTTTCCTGCCGAGAAAACTGGTCGTCTGTATGCTTTCCTGGTCCAAGGTAAACCCACGCATGCTCGAAAAGACTTTGACGCATGCGCGGTAGCATACAAGGTTAGTGTGGGGTTTTGCAAGATGGCGGTGACGGCATCGAATGTGACGAGCGCCGGCTCGTCGACGTCGATGACGTCACCGCGTTCTTGCGTGTGTACACAGGGCTTGGCAAGACAAGCTTGCCAGGAATTCCGTCGAGAAAACCGCCTTTTTTTTTCCGAAGGGATTTCCGCCTGTGTGTACAGGGCTTAATAGTCATCAGACAAAACAAGTAAAGCTAAATTGGTGAGTATAATATTTTTTGTAAGCCTGCATAGTTTTAGTGATCTAGGAATAAATGCTTATATACTTGCTTTAGCCCAGTTGTGGCTGGGCCAATCACAAAGCACCGATGCTGCCACATGAGAGAAAGGGCAGTTGGTCACGTGCTCCCTCAAAACCTGGGAGTACTGGATATCTCCTTCGCTTTTGACAGCTGAACAGAGAGCGGAGGGAGCAAGGGAAAAGAAAATATGCGCTGTGGGGGCATTAACGAGAACCTGTTGTTTTGCCCTGTTTTGCTTTAAGTCAGTTGCATAGATTCTTGGTAGCATTAGCAGGTGAATTATTTTTGTTTTTTAGAGTTTCCCTTAAATATATCTGCTAATATTTTATCCAGTGTGAATACTCTTACCTTGTTTCTCTCTCTCTCTCAGGCCGAGCCCTACTGAGGCTGAATGCTGAAAAATTGCAGCGAATGGGCATTACCCACGAGTCTCAGCGGCAGGAGGTCTTACAGCAGGTTCTCCAGCTGCAGGTACGGGAGGAGGTCCGCAATCTGCAGCTGCTCAGTCAAGGTATGGGCAAGGGGAGCAAAGAAATTCTTAACCTGTCCTGCAGGTAAAAAACTCAACTTTTCAGCAGTTAGGCCAACCATACATCTGTCGAATTCCGAAGTTTTAGTTTGAAAATCTCACTTTTGAATAATCGTTCGGTTTTCCGATCATTAATGGGGCCAGTGCTCAATATTTTGGGGAAATAACTAACGGGAAGGCTGTGGTTTTTCCCCCCCCCCCCATCGTGGGAGACGGACGGGAATGCAGCGATCAAACACCACCACCCCCCCCCCTGATTGGCCGGGGAGGAGAATCAGGGAGACAATAGCGAATATTAATTGCCTATTGTCACACAACTGGGTGGGCTCAGGGCGCAGTACTCTGCGCCCCGAGCCCATCCTTTTTTGAAGCCAATTAGAGCCTCAGGCTCTAATCATGTGCTTTAAAAAAAAAATAATTTAAATCCATGTGTCCGGCGCCCTGCATGTATGTAGATTAGGGGGGCGGCCACCACTGTCTGCTTCCCCCCCCCATCCCCCCTCGCTCAATGGAGGGGGTGGGAGTGGCTGACTCAGGCTTTCAGCCAAGAGCCAAGGCTCTTACATGAATCCTGACCATATGGTCGAGATCTTTTCCCAGCCTGACCCGCCTCTGTGACGTCAGTAGACAATGGGCTTCAGGCCGCTGTCAGCTCAAAAGGGGTCACAGGAATGCAGAATGGACAGTGATCCACAGGAGAAGTACAGCCAAACAAGCTTTGGCTGTACTTCTTCTTTTAACAACTTGTTTTTCTATGCTAAATACTGTAGTATACAGTGCCTTGAAAAAGTATTCATACCCCTTTGAAAGTTTCCACATTTTGTCATGTTACAACTAAAAACGTAAATGTATTTTATTGGGATTTTATGTGATAGACCAACACAAAGTGTCACATAATTGTGAAGTGGAAGGTAAATGATTTTCAATTTTTTTTACAAATATGTGAAAAGTGTGGCGTGCATTTGTATAGCGCCCCCCTGAGTCAATACTTTGTAGAACCGCCTTTCACTGCAATTACAGCTGCAAGTCATTTTGGGGATGTCTCTACCAGCTTTGCACATCTAGAGAGTGAAATTTTTGCCCATTTCTCTTTACAGAATATCTCAAGCTCTGTCAGATTGGATGGAGAGCGTCTATGAACAGCAATTTTCATGTCTTGTCACAGATTCTCAATTGGATTTAGATCTGGACTTTGACTGGGCCATTCTAACACATGAATATGCTTTGATCTACACCAGGAGTCTCCAAACTATCTAAGCAAAGGGCCAATTTACTGTCCTTTAGGCTTTAGAGGGGCCGAACTGTGCCTAGTGTGCGTAAAAAAAAAAAAAAGCCCCGGGATCAGTGCCCCATCTTTGGTTTAAGTGGAAGAAATAGTGTCCCATTGTTGAGATCAATTAGAAGACTAGTGCCCCATTATTGGTGTCAGTAGGAGGAATGCTGCACCATCGTTGGTGTCAGTTGGTGGAATAGTGCCCCAAGGGCCAGATAAGGACAAGCCAAGGGCCACATCCGGCCCCCGGGCCACAGTTTGGAGACCACTGATCTAAACCATTCCATTGTAGCTCTGGCTGTATGTTTAGGGTTGTTGTCCTGCTGGAAGGTGAACCTCCGCCCCAGTCTCAAGTCTTTTGCAGACTCTAACAGGTTTTCTTCTAAGATTGCCCTGTATTTGGCTCCAACCATCTTCCCATTAACTCGGACCAGCTTCCCTGTCCTGGCTGAAGAAAAGCATCCCCACAACATGATGCTGCCACCACCATGTTTCACAGTGGGGATGGTGTGTTCAGGGTGATGCGCAGTGTTAGTTTTCCACCACACATAGCGTTTTGCTTTTATGCCAAAAAGTTCAATTTTGGTCTCATCTGACCAGAGCACCTTCTTCCACATGTTTGCTGTGTCCCCCACATGGCTTCTCGGAAAACTGCAAATGGGACTTCTTATGGCTTTCTTTCAACAATGTCTTTCTTCTTGTCACTCTTCCATAAAGATCAGATTAGTTGAGTGCACCACTAATAGTTGTCCTGTGGACAGGTTCTCCCACCTGAGCTGTGGATCTCTGCAGCTCCTCCAGAGTTACCATGGACCTCTTGGCTGCTTCTCTGATGAATGGTCTCCTTGCCCGGCCGGTCAGTTTAGGTGGACGGTCCTGTCTTGGTAGGTTTGCAGTTGTGCCATACTCTTTCCATTTTTGGATGATGGATTGAACAGTGCTCTGTGAGATGTTCAAAGCTTGGGAGATTTTTTTATAACCAAACCCTGCTTTATACTTCTCCACAACTTTATCCCTGACCTGTCTGATGTGTTCCTTGGTCTTCATGATGCGGTTTGTTCACTAAGGTTCTCTAACAAACATCTGAGGGCTTCACAGAACAGATGTATATATATACTGAGATTAAATTACACACAGGTGAACTCTATTTACTAATTAGGTGACTTCTGAAGGCAATTGGTTCCACTAGATTTTAGTTAGGGGTATCAGAGTAAAGGGGGCTGAATACAAATGCACGCCACACTTTACATAATTATTTGTAAAAGAAAATTGGAAAAACTATTAATCATTTTATTTCTACGTCACAATTATGTGCCACTTTGTGTTGGTCGATCACATAAAATACATTTACGTTTTTGGTTGTAACATGACCAAATGTGGAACATTTCAAGGGGTATGAATACTTTTTCAAGGCACTGTATATGTATTTTAGTTCAAAAATTTAAAGATGCTTCTTAGACTATCCAGAATTTATTTACAGGTACATTGGACTTCCTTCTCACCTGCATTTTACCTGACTCAAGCAGGGTTTCCCATTGGCAAACAAAAGCCTGTGGACGCAGGACCCTTATAATTTATTACTTTTAAACATTTTGTAGAAATCTGTCTCTGTGCCTCAAATTGTCTTTTTTTTTTTTATTCTCTTCAGCTTCATTTGGGAATTTCTAATAGAGCTGACCCTACCAAACACTGTGACCGAGTTCACGCTGGGAATCTGCAGCTGCAATCTCCCCGTGCCAAATTGACTGCTGTAATGCCAAGTACACTCCATAGTTCCATCTCTCCCGAAAACCCTGCAGAGGGGCGCAAGACAATAACTGGATCAGCTTGGGATTATTGAACCATCAAGGGGTCACCAACACGCTGGAGGAGGGTCTTCTGGGGGTGGACATGTCTCTGGCTTAACCATAAAAATGTACCCCACCTTTTGCAATGGTTCACTGGACAATCGCTTTGCTTCTCTGGGCAAACAGATATGGAATTGTGCTTTTTGGCTAAGCTGTGGTTGTCACCGGCCTGTAAATTTTCCATAGGCACCTATTTGGAATCAGCTAGCAGTGTATACTCCATAAAAATGTAAGGTAAGGTGGGTGACAGCAGCAGCTTTGCTAAAAAGTTGAAGCAGGGGGTCTTACTGCACATAGAGGTCCCAGATGGTAGCAAATATGAAGCGGGCATTTGCAGTTGAGGCCATATGCCTTTCCATTTCCTGACTGTGAGAACAGACATGATGCCCAAGCTACAGAAAACATCCAGCATCCTGGAAGATCATCTCTGCACATTAATGCCAAGACACTGAACCATGTGCTACATGTAAGCGTTGTGATGCCCAAAAATGTTGGATCACTTGAAACAAATTTGCACCATTTATGGTCACATTTAGGCCAAACCATGAGTATTGCATTAAAGGAGTGAACAGGAGGCATGACAGAGACAGAACATCAATAATTTAAAATTGACGTTTCTCCGCTGCATATAATATCCTCTGCTGAAGTTTTTTGGAGAAGAAACAAACACAGAATGAACAGACTGCATACAACCTGCTCCTAGAGCATCTCACACACTATTGGCTGCTTTTCATGTGTCTGTTTTGCCTACCTAACCCTTCTAAATAGTAATTTGATTGTATTTTGGGGGGGGGAAAGAGGACAATGCGTTTAGTAATGCGGATATATTTAGGAAAGAAGTAGAGGTGTTGTGCAATGGGTGTCAACTGTTCAAAGTGCTGGTTACTAGGGGCTCATCCAGACCGCAGATGCCATACTCCTTCCTTACTACAGTTCTGCCACTGTAAGGCGCTTCCAAAATGTTACCTAGCAATAAAATATAGCTCCACCAGATGGTGGTTAAAGGGTAGTGCGCCCCATTCAATCGGTTCTCCATACACACTAGAAAATATAACCACAGCTTTAAAAATGTATAAAAACATCTTTAAAAGAAAAGATTGATATAAATATAATATAACAAGTAAGGTAACCCCAAAACCATTACGGTTTTCCTTTCTTGTGATGTTTTTCTGTGTCTGCTGTCTAAAATTTTACTTCAAAGTGTGCTTGGAGTTGCTCTTTAAATAAGACTGCAGTTCATATCTTATTATTTTAATAATTTTATTGTACAAGATTACTAATCGAGTTTTAAAGCAATATAACCCTAGTATGTATATATTTCATAGGTACCTATATTCCTAGGGAACTGAAAAGACTTGCTCAATACCCATCCAGTTCTGCAATCTTCTAACCCAACTGCAGCCCCCCCCCCCCCCCCCATGTGTCAGGACTTGGAAGAAGTATAACGTAATGGGCCAAACTGCAGCTTTTGCAAGAGGTAGGAGTGTAGCGGGATGGCTAGATCACATGATCAGATACATTGCTGCCATGGCATTACCAGGTAATATGCTTTATGAGCACGGTACACCCTACTAGGTACTGCTAGACTTGCAACCACCCCTTCTGCAGCACATGACATCTGTAACAATGAGCAATATAATATAATGTGTGCTATATACTTACTGTAAATATCTGTGCCATATACAATATTTATTCCCAAGGAGTAGCCTTTAAGTAGCAACCCCTGCCCGATTCTAGCAGGGCTGTATTATAACAATTAGAAATAGTCAATCGCAATAGAAGGGCAATGATACTATGTAGCCTATTGTTTATAGCCTTTGTTAAAAGTAAAGCTGTCAGTACTGTGATAGTACGCAATGGTATATACCTTCACGTGCATAGGTGTGCGCAGCTTATTGCATTAGGGTGTGCACCCCAAAGCTCAAATACACGTGTCTTGCTCTGCAGTCTAACATGCAGGGGGCAGTGAATGAATGGGAAGTGCTCTGTGCTGAGTGGCTTCCCATTCATTCACAAACCGAAGCATAGAAAACAGAGTTTGCTAATTTTGTACGTTTGCCCACTGACAAAGAAATGATCAGTCTATAATTTTAATGGTAGGTTTATTAACAGTGAGAGACAGAATAACAACCAAAATATCCAGAAAAACGCATTTCAAAAAAGTTATAAATTGATTTTAATGGGTGAAATAAATATTTGATCCCCTATCAATCAGCAAGATTTCTGACACCCAGGTGTATTCTATTCAGGTAACAAGCTGAGATTAGGAGCACTCTCTTAAGTGCCGGTTCACACTACAGCGACATGAAAGTCGGCACGACTTTGCGAGGCAACTTCGAGGCAACTTCAAGTCGCCTCCAGGACAGGCGACTTTGCCAGTGGCCAATCAAACAATAATCAGCTCTGTGGGAGGGAGGGGTTTGCCTGAGAAAACGATTTTCTCTTCCTGTAAAGTTGCTTCAGTTAAGACACTGATCTGACTTTGGAGGCGACTTCCATTGAAATCAATGGGTACAAGTCGCCTTGAAGTAGTACAGGAACCTTTTCTGAAGTCGGAGCGACTTCAGTAGTGTGCATTAAGATGGCAACTTCAGTAGTGTACATTAAGACGGCTCTCATTCACTTCAATGGAATTTCTAATGTCGCGCAACTTGGGGCGACACAAGTCGGATCCCAAGTCGCGGTAGTGTGAACCGGCACTAAAGGGAGTGCTCCTAATCTCAGCTCGTTACCTGTATTAAAGACACCTGTCCACAGAAGCAATTAATCAATCAGATTCCAATCTCTCCACCATGGCCAAGACCAAATGGCTGTCTAAGGATGTCAGGGACAAGATTGTAGACCTACAGAAGGCTGGAATGGGCTACAAGACCATCGCCAAGCAGCTTGGTGAGAAGGTGACAACAGTTGGTGTGATTAATGGAAGAAACACAAAATAACTGTCACTCTCCCTCGGTCTGGGGCTCCATACAAGATCTCACCTCGTGGAGATCAATGATCATGAGAACGGTGAGGAATCATCCCAGAACTACACAGGAGGATCTGGTCAATGATCTCAAGGCAGCTGGGACCACAGTCACCAAGAAACCAATTGGTAACACACTACGCCGTGAAGGATTGAAATATTGCAGCGCCCTCTAGATCCCCCTGCTCAAGAAATCACATGTACAGACCGTCTGAAGTTTATTAACATCTGAATTATTCAGAGGAGAACTGGGTGAAAGTGTTGCGGTCAGATGAGACCGAAATAAAGCTCTTTGGCATCAACTCGACTCGCCGTGTTTGGAGGAGGAGGAATGCTGCCTATGACCCAAAGAACACCATCCCCCACCGTCAAACATGGAGGTGGAAACATTTTGCTTTGGGGGTGTTTTTCTGCTAAGGGGACAGGGCAACTTCACCTCATTAAATGGACGATGGACGGGGCCATGTACCGTCAAATCTTGGGTGAGAACCTCCTTCCCTCAGTTAGGGCATTGAAAATGGGTTGTGGGTGGGTCTTCCAGCATGACAATGACACAAAACTCAATGCCAAGGCAACAAAGGAGTGGCTCAAGAAGAAGCACATTAAGGTGCTGGAGTGGCCTATCCAGTCTCCAGACCTTAATCCCATAGAAAATATGTGAAGGGAGCTGAAGGTTCGAGTTACCAAACATCAGCCTCGAAACCCTAATGACTTGGAGAGGATCTGCAAAGAGAAATGAGACAAAATCCCTCCTGAGATGTGTGCAAACCTGGTGGCCAACTACAAGAAACGTCTGACCTCTGTGATTGCCAACAAGGGTTTGGCCATCAAGTACCAAGTAAGTTTTTCCGAAGGGGTTAAATATTTATTTCACTCATTAAAATGCAAATCAATTTATAACTTTTTTGAAATGCGTTTTTCTGGATATTTTTGTTGTTATTCTGTCTCTCACTGTTAAAATAAACCGACCATTAAAATTATAGACTGATCATTTCTTTCTCGGTGGGCAAACGTACAAAATCAGCAGGGGGTCACATACTTTTTCCCTCGCTGTATTTGTGTCTTTGAAATATTTCTCTAATGATATTCAGTGCATAGAGACAGGCAGTTCCTTTAGACACCGCAGCTTTTCTGTAAGGGCTCGTTCAAACAAGCTTTTGGTATCTGAAAATAAATTCACGTTCGGACCGTTCTTCAGAGAACGTTTGACAGGTGGTGAGGAGGCATTGTATCCCCTCCTCCCCACCCACTTTGACCCCTTTATTGCTGCGCTGGTGAACCCCAACTGCGTGCATAGAAGAATGATCCCATTCACTTAAATGGGTCACGTTTGGCGGCAGGAGGTATGATTCCTGACATGACCGTGAAGCAAAGCATCGTGGCCACAGCATGTGTACACCCCCGGCTGCTGCCCCAGCATTTAAATGGGGTAACAGGTGGGGTGGCTTTAAAAGTGCGGATCAGCCATGGGGTTTTAGTGCCCCCCGAACTGCTGGTGTGTACAAGCTCTAACACTGAGGGGGGAGATTTACTAAAACTAGAGCACTCAGAATCTGGTGCAGCTGTGCATGGTGGCCAAACGGCTTCTTAGGCACAGTTCACACTGCCGCGACTTGGGATCCGACTTGCGAGACCCCAAGTCGCGTGACATGTGAAATCCCATGTTAGTCAATGAGAGCTGTCCTAATTGGCACTACTGAAGTCGGTCCGACGTCAGAAAAGGTTCCTGTACTACTTCAAGGCGACTTCTATTCTATACTTCTATCAAAGTAGCACTCAAGTCCCCTGGGAAAAGTTACACTGCAAGTCGCGCGACTTTTAGGTAGCGGCAGTTTAACCCAAGCCCAACTTTAGCTTGTTCGGTTAAAGCGGGGTTCCGCCGAAATTTTTTTATAATAAAGTCAGCAGCTACAAATACTGCAGCTGCTGACTTTTAATATATGGACACTTACCTGTCCTGGGCGCTCGCAATGTCAGCACTCAAAGCCAATCTGTCCCTCGGGTACCGCCGCCGCCATCTTCGGTAAGGAAATCAGGAAGTGAAGCCCTGCGGCTTCACTTCCTAGTTCCCTACTGCGCATGCGCGAGTCGCGCTCTGCAATCCCACTGGTCCTTGCTGTCTTCTGGGACCTGTGTGTCTCCCAGAAGACAGCGAGGGGGGCGGAAAAGGCGCCGGACGTGGCGTAGGTCGCCGCGGTGACCTATGCCCAGAAGTGGGAGCAAATGCCTGTATTCTTCTACATTGTACCCGGGATGGAGACACTAGCCATGTGCCTCACTCAAAGTCCCACCTGTGTTTACACACAGCCCCCTTTTTCTTTGCAAATACCAGTATTACACAGGTTTCTGCTCCCTCCTCCCCCCCCCTGAAAGGTGCCAAATGTGGCACCGGAGTGGGGGAGGATTCCGAAAAGCGGAAGTTCCATTTTTGGGTGGAACTCCGCTTTAAGCTTTGACAATAAAGGTACGTTCACACTGAACGTGGGTTTGAAATCGTACGAGTTTAAACCTGCGTTTTATTGCGAGTTTCAAAGGGCGATTTTGAAAGACATCGGTGCGGGTTCATGCACAGATGACTATTGAAATCACCCCCGAGGTCGCCAAAAGTGGTGCAGGAATAACTGTTGGAAATCGGTGCGGCGCCGCAAAGTTGACATCGCACCAATTGGGACAGTGGCGTTGCCGGCAATAGGCTGCGATTTGACGTGTCAATATGTGCTAATGTGAACGGGGGGGCTAAAACCTGGAAGCCGATTGGCTATCATGCACAGCTGCACCAGATTTTGCGCTTTCCAGTTTTATTAAATCTCCCCCTGAATTAATTTATGGAAATGCTTGAATTTGGGCACTGCAGAAACATCTAGCAGGCTAGACAAGCAATGACACCAAACTAGTAAACTAGTACCTGATACTGCTTACAAATTTTATCAATGAATATAAATTATGAATAGATTCATCTTTGCACACATCGTCGCACACGATCGAACACGGGAACATCCCAAATAAAAACAGCATATTTATAAAGTCTTCCCCTTGCCCACATAGCAGTGATTAACTTTGAATGTTGCTATAGGTAGAAGCTGCAAACTCCAAGGAATATGGGGCTTCACCCTCTGATCCTGGGGGAGCTTAGTAAAGATAGATATTCTTGTTGATTAGGGGGAGGGCAGGGATCCGATCACTGTGATATTCTCTCACTGCACTGCAACAGGTGAAGGGGCTTCCCCCCCCCCCTCTACAATAAGTTAAAGTGCCTCCACTGGCCAGGTCAGCATTGGTTGAATGTTCATGTTACCTGGTTATTTGGGGTCCATTCTTTCACCTTTTTGAAGTTCTTCCTTTTTTTTATAATACAGTTTTCTTAATAAACATTCATGGGTGACAGTGAGTATTGTCTTGGCTGCTTCTTTCTTTGTTAAAAATAAAAATCCTCTTTAGCACTTGCAGGAGAAGTGAATGCTGAGGTGTACTAACAGTCTAACGCCAAACATCTGAGGAACTTACCTGTACCAGTGTGCATGGCGAATGATGATCTCATTCACAGGGTTGTTAAAGAGCTGGCAGCCAGTGGCGGCTGGTGCTCAAATTTTTTGGGGGGGCGCAAACAAACTGAAAAAAAAAAAAACATCAATTGCCGCCACTGTGCCCATTAAACGCAGCCACTGTGCCCAAACGCCACTAGTTTGTCCCCAAATGCAGCCAGTTTCCCCCCCATATACAGCCAGTTTGTCCCCCAATAATACAGCCAGTTTGTCCCCCATAATACAGCCAGTTTGTCCCCCAATATACAGCCAGTTTGTCCCCCAATATACAGCCAGTTTGTCCCCCAATAATACAGCCAGTTTGTCCCCATAATACAGCCAGTTTCTCCCCCAATATACAGCCAGTTTGTCCCCCAATAATACAGCCAGTTTGTCCCCCATAATACAGCCAGTTTGTCCCCCAATATACAGCCAGTTTGTCCCCCAATATACAGCCAGTTTGTCCCCCAATATACAGCCAGTTTGTCCCCCAATAATACAGCCAGTTTCTCCCCATAATACAGCCAGTTTCTCCCCCATAATACAGCCAGTTTGTCCCCCATAATACAGCCAGTTTGTCCCCCAAATGAAGCCAGTTTGTCCCCCAAATGAAGCCAGTTTGTCCCCCATATACAGCCAGTTTGTCCCCCAAATACAGCCAGCTTGTCCCCCCCCAGCCCTGCACTTACCTTCCTCGAGTCAGCCAATCAGGTTACCGGTAACCAGACCCGGTGAACCTGATTGGCCAGGGAACGCACCCCCTGTGCATCCTCTCATTAGATATTTAGAAGCCGATTACAGCCCTCGGGCTGTAGTTGGAAAGCCTATCAGAGCCGCTGGCTCTGATAGGCACTTCTAAAGGCCAATCAGACGCTGTTATTCAGATGGCCGGCGCTCAAGGGGCCGGCCATCTGAATAGTGGGCGGCAGCAATACATAGGTTCATGCAATGCATGAACCTATGTATTGTTGTGAGTGACGGTCGGGCGCAGAAGCGAGCGGTAGCGGCGCTTCTGCGCCCACTATGGTCGCGCCGCCATGTGTAAAAAAAAAAAGACATTAAAAAAAAAAAAAAACTCTTAAAGGGCCCGTCTTTTTTTTTTGGTGACCACAGGAGGGGGGGCGGCGCCCGGGCGCCCCCTATGGACGGGCCGCCACTGCTGGCAGCACTACAATTATTTATATGGAAGTAGAAACTTTACAGTTTAGAGACTTATGCCGCGTACACACGATCGATTTTTTCGACGGTGAAAACACCGTCGAGAAAATCGACGTGAAAAACGAGGAACCGCTTGTTCCCCTACACACGGCCGTTTTAAATTACATTTTTTTTCTTGGTTGAAAAAAACGACTGTGTGTAGGCTCCCCGGCAGTGTTTCCCTATGAGAAAACTGCCGCGGAAAAAAATGACGGGAATCACGACGAGAAAAATTAGAGCGTGTTCTAATTTTTCTCGTCGTGATTAATGCCGTTTTACCCGTCGGGAAAAATGACAAAAAGCCCACACACGGTCGTTTTTCTCGTTCAAAAGAAAAAATTTAATTTTTTCCGACGGGAAAAATTATCGTGTGTACGCGGCATTATAGCCCCTTTTTTTACCAAAGCGGAGTTCCACCGAAATTTTTTATTTTTTTTTTAAAGTCAGCAGCTACAAATACTGCAGCTGCTGACTTTTAAAATATGGACACTTATGCCTTGTGCACACGATCGGATTTCCGATGGAATAAAATCGGCTGGAATTTTCTGTCGGAATTCCGATGAAGCTGACTTCCATCAGTCTTTTGCATACACACTATCAGACTAAATTCCGACCGCCAAAAACGCGATGACGTAAAACACTACGACGAGCCGAGAAAAATTAAGTTCAATGCTTCCGAGCATGCGTCGACTTGATTCTGAGCATGCGTGGATTTTTCTCCGATGGAATTCCACACAGACGATCGGAATATCCCATCAGGTTTTTTTCCATCGGAAAAATTTAAAACATGTTCTATTTTTTTACTCCGATGGACTTTTTTCGTCGGAAATTCCGATCGTGTGTACGCGGCATTACCTGTGTCCATAGAACCTGTCGGTCGTCGGAGGTAGAAGGGAAGCTGTCGCCACAAAGGAACCAACCACCTTTACCAGGGACCACAGTAAGTAACCAAAGCAAGTACCGGAACCACATTCTCACTGAAAGGGCACGATAGAGAATCGGAAAACTTCAGGCGGTGATCAAGTCAGGGACCCAACCCGCGGAGGAGATGCTTGCAGAGCAGCCTTGTGAGTCAAGTCAGGGACCTCGCCGGTTAGCAGGGGTGAAGTTAGAGAAGTATCTGGGGTGCCAAGCTAGGGCCCCAGCAGGGAAGCGTGGGTGACGCTTGAGGGAGATACCACCGCAAACCTTGGAGGAGCTCAAGGGATTCATAGTGAATCAACAGGTCTAGTGAGAGACCGGGAGCTCAGTGTTGAAGAACTACAAGAGGCAGTTGTAGTGAAGCTAAAAGGACTGTTACATTTGAGTTAGGAACTGTTAAAGACTGTTACCATAAGAGACAGCATTCCTGCAAGTGCAGATGTTTCTTCTTGCTGGGGCCTTTCCCTGAACAGCTGTTCTTATGTCTCGGAGTCTGCCAATTGAATCTATAACTACTTAAGGGTGTCCTGGCCATAACCCTCTTTCCCCCAAAAATACAAAAAGGTCTGTTAAGAGAAATAAAACCTCTTTTACATACAAGAAGTGTCTGGCGCCCAATAACTTTGTCCATCTTGCACTCACCGTGCCTCACAACCCACCACATACAGAAGGATTACAGCTACAGGTGAAACTCGAAAAATTATAATATCGTGCAAAAGTTAATTTATTTCACTAATGCCACTTAAAAGTAGAAACTAATATATGAGAGCGACTCATTACATGCAAAGCAAGATAGTTCAAGCCGTGATTTGTCATAATTGTGTCTGATTATGGCTTACAGCTCATGAAAACCCCAAATCCACAATCTCAGAAAATTGTAATATTACATGCAATCAATAAAACAAGGATTGTACATAGAACAATATCGGACCTTTGAAAAGTAGAAGCATGCATATGTACTCAGTACTTGGTTTGGGCCCCTTTTGCAGCAATTACTGCCCCAATGCGGCGTGGCATGGAAGTGATCAGCCTGTGGCACTGCTGAGGTGTTATGGAAGACCAGGATGCTTCAATAGTGGCCTTCAGCTCTTCTGCATTGTTCCGTCTCATGTCTCTCATCTTTCTCTTGGCAATGCCCCATAGATTCTCTATCATAGATTCTCTATGGGGTTCTGGTCAGGCGAGTTTGCTGGCCAATCAAGCACAGTAATCCCACGGTCACTGAACCAGGTTTTGGTGCTTTTGGCAGTGTGGGCAGGTGCCAAGTCCTGCTGGAAAATGAAGTCAACATCCCCATAGAGCTCGTCTGCGGAAGGAAGCATGAAGTGCTCCAAAATCTCCTGGTAGACGGATGCGGTGACCCTGGACTTAATGAAGCACAGGGGACCAACACCAGCAGATGACATGGCTCCCCAAATCAACAGACTGGAAACTTCATACTGGACTTCAAGCATCTTGCAGTGTGTGCCTCTCCATTCTTCCTCCATACTCCGGCTCCTTGGTTTCCAAATGAGATGCAAAAATTGCTCTCCTCAGAAAAGAGGACTTTGGACCACTGAGCAACAGACCAGGTGTGTTTTTCTTTAGCCCAGGTAAGACGCTTCTGACGTTGTTCGTTGTTCAGGAGGCTTGACAAGAGGAATATGACATTTGAAGCCCATGTCCAGGATCCGTCTGTGTGCGGTGGCTCTTGATGCACTGACTCCAGCCTCAGTCCACTCCTTGTGAAAGTCCCCAACACTTTGGAATGGCCTTTTCCTGACAATCCTCTCCAGGCTGCGGTCATCCCTGCTGCTTGTACACCTTTTTCTTCCACACTTTTCCCTTCCACATAACTTTCTATTAATGTGCTTTGATACAGCACTTTGGGAACATCCAACTTCTTTTGCAATTACCTTTTGAGGTTTTCCCTCCTTATGGAGGGTGTCAATGATGGTTTTCTGCACAACTGTCAGGTCAGCAGTCTTTCCCATGATTGTGATTCCTACTGAACCAGACTGAGAGACCATTTAAAGGCTAAGGAACCCTTTGCAGGTGTTATGGCTTAATTAGCTGATTAGAGTGGGACACTTTGAGCCTAGAATATTGCACCTTTTCACAATATTCTAATATTCTGAGATTGTGGATTTGGGGTTTTCATGAGCTGTAAGCCATAATCATCACAATTATGACAAATCACACAAAACAAGACGACTAAAGGTTGGGACTTTATATGAAGCAGGCAGGTGTAAAAAAATTAACATTTTTTGGAGATCAATCATGAGTTGCATGAAGGTAATCATGGGTACACATAGAGAACCAATAAATTCCATTCAGAGGATATCCATACAGCATTTACAATTTACCATTCAGTAATAATGCAAATCACATGGTACAGGTGATCATTACATGGTTAAAACATATAGTTGGTGTATAACACAGCATATAGTAGCTCTATGCATTTCGTGGATTTATCCACTCTTCAGGAGCATGCGCATGGAAATTGAATGCTGTAATATATTTGATAACACATATATCTGTAAGGTCTGACCCTGTCACGGAAAGAATGTTTAAAATAAGATATTTGGGAGGTAATATAGCCTAGGATAAACCCCCCACAACCACTCTCAATAATACTTACATAATCTGTGTCTATGCAGTAGCAGTGCATCAACATAAACCAGAAAACCCCCCTGGGGGTGGTGTCGCTGATGGGAGCTGAGGTGGTAGTGGCAGACCGGGACTCAAACAAGATGGGTGTTCAAAAAGTGCATCCTATACTTGGTAAAGGATAGGATAGTAAGATGCTAATAAGTATTGTGACAGCAGGAAGGTAAAGTCACCTGGTTGCATCCAGGGGGGTAGATATATTTCGCCCAGATTCAGGCTTTACGCCGACTTATACAACTAGGTGGAGAGTTGTATAAGCCCAGCTAAGGCTAGTGGGCTCATGGATGACTCATACCTCTAGGGAGAGTGCTGGGCGTCGTGCAGACAGGGAGTTGATGAGACCAGCTGAAGCTTGTCAGCTCATTTAGGCCTCTATAAGAACTCCCAGCTTCATTAGATGTTAGCTCATGCCTGGAACCAGACCTGTGTGGACTGTCTAGGGAGAGTGAACCCCTGTGCGGTGAGACAAAGCCTGTGTGGCTATTTGCTTGGACATTTAAAACCAGGGACTTAGGGACTAGGACAGCACTAGGCTGATCCCAGTTGTTAGTTAGGAAACCTGTATGTTTAGTCAGAGGTCAAGTTGACCAGGATTTATTTTGTTTATGTTTCTTTTGCTTTGCTGTGTTTTGTCACTGTAAACAGAAAATAAACCGCACCTTTTTGATTTTGAAAACCACAACCTCCGTTTGCTGGGCCTGTTTTGTGTGGGGAGCCCATCCCGGGGGTCACACACACCCGCTGCCGAGCTAACCCCCTCACAGTTGGTGGAGAATGCGGGCAGTTTTTTTTAAGCCAGCATGGAGGAGATACTGAAACAGCTGGCTCTAGCAAATGCCAATCAACAGCAGACAAATGCAGGTTTGCAAAGGAGCCTTGCAGCTCAGCAACAAGCCCAGCAGCAATCTGAGGCCCGCTTCATAGACCTGTTACAGAAGCAAGAGCAGAGACTACAACAAATGGAAGCAGTAATGCAGCAACGTCCGCAGACCAGTGAGGAAAGCCGTCCCACTAATACCGCGTCCTTTGGGGTGAGTCGTTTATTGACAAAAATGACTGGAGAGGATGATCCAGAGGTATTTTTGACCACATTTGAAAGGACCGCTGAAAGAGAAAAGTGGCCTGAGGAGCAGTGGGCTGGACTGGTGGCTCCTCTGTTAACTGGTGAATCGCAGAAAGCTTACTATGACCTAGAGCCTAACCAAGCAAAAGACTATGTGATGCTAAAAGCTGAAATTTTGGCAAGGCTGGGTGTCACCCAGGCTGTCCGGGCTCAGCGTGTGCATAACTGGACTTTCCAGCTTGGAAAACCCCCCAGGTCTCAAATGTATGATCTCATTCACCTGAGCAGAAAGTGGCTACAGCCAGAGACTTTGTCCGCACCAAAGATTGTGGAACGTGTTGTAATGGATCGGTTTTTGAGAGCTCTTCCTACTGCCATCCAAAAGTGGGTAAGCCATGGAGACCCAGAGACGGCCGATGGTCTTGTGGATCGTGTGGAGAAATACTTGGCTACAGAGAACCTGACGGCCTCTTCCAGAGACACTCGGACTTTCCACCCTAAGACCAGACCATCCCCAGGGGCGGATAAGAGGATTCCAAGGGGTGAGGGTGGAGAGAGTGAGAGGGTGGGAGCTCTACCCCAAGTTTGGCGAGAACAGCCTGGGAAATCAGCGGCTCAAGAGGCGGCAAGAAGGATCGTTTGCTACCGCTGCCGGCAAGCGGGACATATTGCAGCCAATTGCCCGGTTGTGGAGGAACCCATGCAGTGTGACTTTCTGACGGGCAGACGTCAGTCGCTGTGTGCGACAGTCGCATGCACTGCCATTCGAGGAACTGAGAAACATTTATGCAAAATGTGTGTTAATGGTAGAAATGTTGTGGTATTGCTGGATTCAGGTAGCCTTGTGACCCTGATAAAGGCTGAGTTAGTTAAAACAGAGGTCTTTGGGAATAGCAAGGTAGCTGTTATTTGTGTGCATGGGGACACCCGAGAGTATCCAGTGACTACAGTGTGTTTCGAGACCCCCAAAGGTACCCTCTCTCATCCAGTGGGCTTAGTATCTCAGTTACCGCATGACGCCATTGTGGGAAGGGATTTTCCGAAGTTCTGGGAACTGTGGGATGATCCTGAGCCCCCCACTGGTGCCCCTATGTACCAGGAATGTGATAGCCAGAACTCCCCTGAGAGTGGTGAGGACTCTCCGGAATTTCCCTTATCAGTATTGGCAGGGGAGACTCAAGAAACTGGAGAGGAGCCCACCTCCTCAGACGAAAACCTACCGTCTGTGGAGTTTTCTGATCTTGAGGTTCACAGGGAAAACTTTGCCACAGAACAGTTGAAAGACCCCGCCCTAATAAAGGCACGGGAAAACGTAGTGAAAATAGATGGCGAGTTAGTGAACCCAGATAATACCTGCACTTACCCATACTTCAGCGTAGAGAAGGACCTACTGTATCGGGTGGCAAAAAGGGCAGAAGAAACCGTTGAGCAGCTTGTGGTGCCCAAACCTTACAGGAAGTTGGTGTTGGAGTTGGCCCATGGGCACATTCTTGGAGGTCATCTGGGGACAGAGAAAACCCGAGAGAGGGTATTACAGAGATTCTATTGGCCGGGGGTGATGAAGGACATAGAAAATTATTGTTCCTCCTGCCCTGTGTGTCAGAGGTCGGCCCCGATGCCACATTTCCGTAGCCCGCTGGTCCCTCTACCCATCATTGAGGTCCCGTTTGAGAGGATCGCCATGGATTTGGTAGGGCCTATAATCAAGTCCGCTAGGGGGCACCAGTACATATTAGTTATAATGGACTATGCCACCCGTTATCCAGAAGCGATCCCTCTCCGAAATACCTCGGCCAAAACCATAGCCAAAGAGCTATCTCTTGTGTTTAGCCGGGTGGGTATTTGTAAAGAACTGCTTACGGACCAAGGTACACCCTTTATGTCCCGGGTTATGAAGGAGCTGTGTAAATTGTTCAAAGTGACGCAATTACGTACATCTGTGTATCACCCCCAAACCGATGGGCTGGTTGAAAGATTCAACAAAACCCTAAAACAAATGTTGAAGAAAGTGGTGGCTAGAGATGGAAAGGATTGGGACTGTCTACTTCCTTATCTGATGTTTGCTATTAGGGAGGTGCCTCAATCCTCTACGGGATTCTCCCCCTTTGAGTTACTGTATGGGAGACACCCAAGAGGGCTGTTGGATATTGCCAAGGAAACTTGGGAAAGTGAGAGTTCTCCCCACAGGAGTGTGATTGAGCATGTCGCCCTGATGCAAGACCGAATTGCACAGGTAATGCCCATCGTGAAGGAACATTTGGCCCAAGCGCAGTTAGCACAGCAGAGAGTGTACAACCGTGGAGCCAAGACCCGTACCTTTTCCCCGGGGGATAGGATACTGGTACTTGTCCCTACGGTTGAAAGTAAATTCCTTGCCAAATGGCAAGGCCCCTATGAGATAATGGAAAAAGTGAGCGAAGTGAATTACAAGGTCAGACAACCAGGAAGGCGAAAGCCCGAACAGATCTATCACGTTAATCTGTTGAAAGCCTGGAGGGATAGAGAGTCCCTAGTCGCAGACACTTGGTCACCAGCTCAAACTGGTTGCGTGATTCCTGAGGTTGGAATAGCAGCCACCTTGTCACAACCCCAACAACAGGAGGTTAAGGAGTTTGTGCTTCGCAACAAGGAGGTATTCTCTGAGCTGCCGGGACAAACATCTGGGGTAGAGCATGACATCATTACCCCGCCCGGTGAAAGGGTGAAGTTAAAACCCTATCGGATCCCAGAGGCCCGACGGGAGGCAATACGGGAGGAAGTACAGAAAATGCTGAACTTAGGGGTGATAGAGGAGTCCCAAAGTGATTGGTCTAGTCCCATTGTGTTGGTGCCTAAACCGGATGGGAGCTGGCGATTTTGTAACGATTTTCGTCAGTTGAACAAAGTTACAAAATTTGACACCTACCCCATGCCACGTATAGATGAGTTGATCGACCGGCTGGGAACAGCCCGATACATGACGACTCTTGACCTCACAAAAGGGTATTGGCAAATTCCCCTGGCCAAGTCGGCCAAAGAGAAAACCGCATTTGTAACCCCAGACGGGGCGTTCCAATATAAAAGAATGCCGTTCGGGTTACAGAATGCGCCGGCCACATTCCAGCGGAAAATGGACCAGATGCTGAGGCCCCATCGGAAGTATGCTGCGGCTTACCTGGATGACGTAATTGTCCATAGCACAGATTGGGCCTCACATCTGCCAAAAGTGCAAGCAGTCCTGGACTCTGTTCGGGAAGCGGGGTTTACGGCTAACCCCAAGAAGTGTACCATTGGGCAGGAGGAGGCCAAATATCTTGGGTACACCATTGGGAGGGGAGTAATAAAACCCCAACTCAACAAAGTCGAGGCCATCCAGAGTTGGCCACGTCCCAACAGCAAGAAGCAGGTACGAGCCTTTCTGGGAATCGCTGGGTATTATCGGCGATTCATTCCCCACTTTGCTTCTAAGGCTGTGCCCCTAACCAACCTGACGAAGGGGAAAGGGTCGGTCATGATTAAATGGACCCCCGAGGCTGAGGCAGCATTCCAATTCTTGAAACAAGCCTTATGTAGCCAGCCAGTGTTGTACTCACCCGACTTCTCTAAAGACTTTGTCGTACAAAGTGATGCATCAGATGTGGGGTTAGGAGCAGTATTGTCCCAGGTCTGGAACGGGGAAGAGCACCCAGTCATTTACCTCAGCAGGAAGTTGAAGTCCCATGAGGTAAATTACGCCACCGTTGAAAAGGAGTGTTTAGCGGTGAAGTGGGCTCTAGATTCCCTTCGGTACTACCTGCTAGGTAGGCACTTTGACATGGTTACGGATCACGCTCCGTTAAAGTGGATGGCTCAAAACAAGGAAACAAATAGAAGAGTGAATAGGTGGTTCCTGGCCCTCCAGGAATTCAACTTCACAGTAAAGCATCGCCCTGGCGTTCAAATGGGGAATGTGGATGCTTTGTCTCGAGTACATGAATGCCTGATTGCTGGTGTTCCAACCCCGAGGTTAAAACAAGAGGGGGGGTATGTGACAGCAGGAAGGTAAAGTCACCTGGTTGCATCCAGGGGGGTAGATATATTTCGCCCAGATTCAGGCTTTACGCCGACTTATACAACTAGGTGGAGAGTTGTATAAGCCCAGCTAAGGCTAGTGGGCTCATGGATGACTCATACCTCTAGGGAGAGTGCTGGGCGTCGTGCAGACAGGGAGTTGATGAGACCAGCTGAAGCTTGTCAGCTCATTTAGGCCTCTATAAGAACTCCCAGCTTCATTAGATGTTAGCTCATGCCTGGAACCAGACCTGTGTGGACTGTCTAGGGAGAGTGAACCCCTGTGCGGTGAGACAAAGCCTGTGTGGCTATTTGCTTGGACATTTAAAACCAGGGACTTAGGGACTAGGACAGCACTAGGCTGATCCCAGTTGTTAGTTAGGAAACCTGTATGTTTAGTCAGAGGTCAAGTTGACCAGGATTTATTTTGTTTATGTTTCTTTTGCTTTGCTGTGTTTTGTCACTGTAAACAGAAAATAAACCGCACCTTTTTGATTTTGAAAACCACAACCTCCGTTTGCTGGGCCTGTTTTGTGTGGGGAGCCCATCCCGGGGGTCACACACACCCGCTGCCGAGCTAACCCCCTCACAGTATATAAACCATATTAGGTTGGTGAGAGTGGAAGGTAAGAATTATAGAGGAGTGAGATACATAAGAGACCCTTACCCAGAGGAAGATAAAAGGTCAGGAAAAACTAAAATAAAAGTGCAGCATAGGTACACAGGATCAATTTACCTGGTAGACAATTCAATTCTGAGTGATGCACAGGGTGTGCAGGTGAAAAGCTGAAGGGATATGTTGGTCAGAATCGACCATATCAAGTAAGTGTCCTATTATTAAAAGCCAGCAGCTGCAGTATGTGTAACTGCTGGCTTTTAATTTTTTTTTTTTTGGGCGGAACACCTCTTTAAGAGCTGTAATTCCTAAACCCTTCCTCCGATTTGGATGTACATACCCTCAAATTAAACCTGAGAGTGTGCACTTTCAGCCCATATCAATTATATAACTACAGCTTGAATGTGTTTTGGTAAATACAGTGGAACCTCGGATTGCGAGTAACGCGGTTAACGAGCGTTTCGTAATACGAGCACTATTTCTAAAAATCTTAACTCGGTTTGCGAGTGTTGTCTCGCAAAACGAGCACGATTTCAGGCCAAAGCAGTGTGCAGTACCGCGATTGGCCTGAGGTGGGGGGGCGCCGTAGCCGAACGACGCCGATCGCGGCCGATCTGCGCCGTTCGGAAATGCATGGAAAGGTCGAGGAAAGCACGGCTGACCTTGGCAAATCTCGGGAACAAAGTCTTTCCGAGGTTTGCCGAGGTCAGCTGAGGTGTCCTCGGGCCTTTTCGGCCGTTTCCGAGGCTCTCCGGCGCCCCCCGCCTCTGGCCGCATGCGGTATTGCATGCCATTGAAGTCAATGCGGAACAAATTATGTTTGTTTCCATTGACTTCCATAGGGGAACTCACTTTGATATGCGAGTACTTTGGATTACGAGCATTCTCCTGGAACGGATTATGCTCATAATCCGAGGTTCCACTGTACCTGAAAAAAACTGTGCATGTATCCAAATATATATGGACCTAACTGTATATGAGGAAGGGGAAATACTGTTAGAGAGGAATGTATGGGGAAGGGGAACACGGCTGGAGAGACGGGTATGTGAAAAGGACTTGTCAAAAACCGGCTCTTGTGTTTTTTTTTTAAAGATTTCACTGCTTTTTGGGGTGAATGGGTAGGTGTACAATGTACCCAATACTGATTCACATTGTTAAAGGGGGTTTCCAGATTCCGATAAGCCCCCTCCCCGCAGACCCTGACAACCACAGCCCAGGGTTGTCAAGAGGAGGCCCTTGTCCCCATATGGGGGCAAGGTGCTTTGGGAGGGGGGCCGAGCCCCCCTCCCCAAGGCACTGATCCCCTCATGTTGAGGGCATGCGGCCTGGTATGGTTCAGGGGGGAGAGGCGACGCTTGCTGTCCTGACCTGCCAGGCTGCATCCTCAGATAAGGTTCTGGTGTGGATTTTGGGGGGACCCCACACCATTTTTTTTCAATTGTGGCGTGGGGTCCCCTCCAAATCCATTATGGACCTGGGGGGGGGGCCACGCCGTTTTTTTTTCTTCTTCGGTTGTTAAGGACGCGGCGGCCGGCTTCTCGGCCCCCTCCTTAGCAACCAGCTATATGCAGTGTTTAAAGAGAAAAATAAAAACCGCAAAACATATCAAAAATCGCATCACAAACACAACACTTGCGTTTTCTGGTGCGATTCCATTGAAGTCTATTACACGCAAAATGTGGAAAAAAGTCCCAAACCCTTTCTAAAAATGCACCGCAAAACGCATTGATGTAAACGTGTACCATAGGTAACCATTTTAAATGGACTGCAGTGCATTTCTGCAAACTGCAAAGCGCACTAAAAAAATGCATAGGTGTGAACCTAGGGTAAAGGTACTTTATTTATGCCACAAGTGACAAGAAGAAAGCAATGCATTTTGAGGACCAAAAAATGCCCCTTCATCTAGGATAGAAAAGATTAAAAAAATACACTAGATTGTCAAATGTATTGACGTCTGCCTTTACACGCAAATGGACTTTGGAAGAATGGTCAAACATTCCCATAGACACACTCCTAAACCTTGTAGACGGCCTTCCCAGAAGAGTTGAAGCTGTTATAGCTGCAAAGGGTGGGCCAACTCAATATTTAATCCTACGGACTAAGAATGGTGTAGCACCCTGATGTTTAGGCAGGGCTGCTATCAAATTTAGTTGCCATGCGATAGTTGCCTTGGCCAATTCTTAGGAGATCAATTGATTTCCCCCTAATTCTGTAATTGCTGCACTTCTCTCTTCTGTCACTAGGTGGCATTATAGCTGGTGACATTGGATAGGAGAAGGGCAAAGCAAGGACAGATTATGAATGAATGGGATGTCTCAGCCAATGGGCAGGGATTTTCTTTGGTCCCTTGGCCTGCTGGGAGCGCCTATTTATTTGTGTGGAGTCAGGTGATCGGGGTTCGGTGCTACCTGGACGGCTGTCTGGGTGGACGTGTGTTATGCTGCCCCTGCTAGGCCGGAAGCCTGAGGCCTAAGCCATCTGGCTGCTGGGCTGTCTGAGGCCTATCCAGAAGCAGGAGAGCAATGTAGGGTTGGGACTGCGGGCTTGTAGTCCAACCAGAAGTAGCGGTCCTGCCGGCCATGGGAACTAGCTGTGGTCGGAGGTGGAGGGGAAGCTGTCGCCACTAAGAGACCATCCACTTTGTTACCGGCGACCACTGTGAGTAAGCTGAGGACAGTACCAGAGCAGTCTTCTCACCAGCTGGGGATGGTGAAAAAGTGGGAAAACTTCAGCAATTGCCAAGTCAGGGACCCAGCGGGAAAGCAGAGGTGACGCTTGAAAAGCATCAGTAAGTGCCAAGCCAGGGAGCTAGCATGTCAGCAGAGGTGACGCTTGAAGAGTATCTGTGAGTGCCAAGGAGGGAAGCGGGGGTGACGCTTAAGGAAGATACTGAGTACTAAAAAGTGGAAGAGAGATCCAGTGGCTAGTGGGTTCGAAGTCTAGTGAAAGACTGGGAGTTCGTTGAGTAAGGATCCATAGTGAGTGACTGTGGAGTAAAGAGAACGGTTTGTGATGCCAATAGTTGAATACCATTACCGTTAGTAACTGCGACGAGATTGTTGACATAGGAGACAGCGGTCCTACCTATACAGAAGTGGTGTCCGGCTGGAGGCCTTCACCTGTATAGCTGTCTGCCTATAGAAGTCTTGGAGTCTGACAAATTCTTATTGCATCTACCTAAGGGTGTCCTGGCCCTAACCCTCTCTCCCACAGTTCTGTTCAAGAGACAATTAATCTCTTTGCATTCAAAAAGGGTCTGGCGCCCACCATTTCATCCTGCATTGCACCCACCATGCCTTGTGACCCAGTCTGCACAGAAGGATGTCAGTTGTCCCCAACTCTAGAGGTCACCATTAAAGTTCATGTGCGTGTAAAGGCAGGTGTCCCAATACTTTTGACAATATAGTATGCACTTACTAACTATATGGAATAGCAATAAATATTAAGAGAATGAACAAGATTTGGAACTCAAAGCTTAATATTCACCTATTGTGTGATGTCACAAGGGGCGGGGTCTCATGGTGATGTCACTGGCAGGCCATGCCCCATGAATTTATAAGAACTGGCAGACATCGGAGATGACACAACGGTGGGAGCCAGCATCGAAAGAGGACCGGGTCAGCGGCGGACAAGACCGGAGGAAGAACACATCATCGGAGGGAGAAGACCGAGGAAGAACACACGTTGGAGCTACAACAGGGGGCATTCTTAATTTTTAATAACGGACTTGTCAAAAACTGTCTCTTGTTTTTATTTACACTACACTTTTTTGGGAGTAAATGGGTAGGGGCACAATGTACAGGGCCATCTTTAAGGCAGGGCAAAAGGGGCAGCTGCCCTGGGCCCTGTCATTGTTGTGGGGCCCAAAGCAGCTGCCTCATACTTGCCAACTATCCCAGTTTAAGTTCCCTCGTCCCTTGAGCTTTTAGTCCTGTGATTTGTCCTGATATCTCAGTGTGAAGTTCTGTTACTAATGCTGCCCAGCTCTGCCCTATTGTTGTGTACAAATGACTCACCTGCAGACCCTGTGTTTACATGTAAATACCGGCAGCATATAGTGGTGGAGTGGCAGCATTCATATGTAAATAGAGGCGGTATTCATATGTCTATCATGCCCCCCTGAGGTCATATTCACCATCACTTCTGCTGAATGCTGCCCACTGGAGAGATAAAGGGGCCTGTTGGAAAGTCCTGCCTACAACTGTGGTCATTAAGCCTAACATCAGCCTGTTCTGCAAAGGTAAGCAAATTAGTGGTGGGGAGGTAGGCAGAGAAGAAATTACAGTTTGGGGTGCACAGGCGAGCAAGGATGGGATGTATGGAGGTAAGAAAGGTGGGTGCAAAGATGAGTAGAGGAGACAGGTAGAGTTAAAGGGGAAGGGGATTGGAGTGGAGAGGATGGGGGAGGTTTGGGGTGCAGAGGTTAGCAGGGGTTTTAGGATGCAAAGGTTTACTGACGGGGTGGATAAAGATTTAGGTCACATGTAGGGCAGCCCATTCATTTCAATGGGCTGCTCTTTGCACTACAAATGCGGAAGAAAGTCCCAAACCCTTTTTCAAAATCACACGGTTGCACAGCACATGTCAGCAGATGCGTGAGGGTGTCATTAACCATTAATGGCACTGCTGTGTATCTTCTAAAGAGCAGCACGTTTCTGTGCGATTTTGCATGCGTTCCCGACACACACAAATGGGAATGCAGGCAAAATGTCTCAGTTACATTGGTGGTCAGTGTAAATCTTCTCATTACATTGGTGGTCAGTGTAAATCTTCTCATTACATTGGTGGTCAGTGTAAATCTTCTCATTACATTGGTGCTTGGTGTAGAATCCTTTCATTCACACTAGTGGCCAGTGGTGGTCAGTGTAAATCCCTCCTTACATTGGTGGTTACTGTGATTGCTTCTATTACATTAGTGGTCAGTGTTTTATGTAGTCGCCCAGCACTGCCACTGATCCCAGGAGCTCTAGGAGCCCTAGGAGTTTTCTGTCTATTAACCACTTCAGCCCCGGGAAGAATTGACCCCCTTCCTGACCAGAGCATTTTTTGCAATTCGGCACTGCATCGTTGTAGCTGACAATTGCGCGGTCGTGCGACGCTGTATCCAAACAAAATTGACGTCCCTTTTTTCTCAAAAATAGAGCTTTCTTTTGGTGGTATTTGATCACCTCTGCGGTTTTCTTTTCTTTTTTTGCGCTATAAACAAAAAAAGGCCATCAATTTTGAAAAATAAATATCCTCCCAAAAAATATATAAAAACAAATTTCTTCCTCAGTTTAGGCCGATATGTATTCTTCTACATATTTTTGGTAAAAAAAAAAAATCGCAATAAGCGTATATTGATTGGTTTGCGCAAAAGTTATAGCGTCTACAAAATAGGGGATAGTTTTATGGCATTTTTATTAATAATTTTTTTTTTACTTGTAATGGCGGTGATCTGCGATTTTTATCGGGACTGCGACATTACGGTGGACACATCGGTCACTTTTGACACTATTTTGGGACCATTGTCATTTATACAGCGATCAGCGCTATAAATAGCCACTGATTACTGTATAAATGACCCTGGCAGGGAAGGGGTAATGTATAGATAATGTATGGGGGGGGGGGGTGATGTATACAATGTATGGGGGGAAGGGGTTTAACACCAGGGGGCGATCAAGGGGTTAAGTGTGTCCTAGGGAGTGATTCTAACTGTGGGGGGGATCGGCTACCACTGTCATGACAGCGAACACTGCTCCCGATGACAGGGAGCAGTAGATCCCTGTCATGTCACTAGGCAGAACATCGAGTTCGCGGTACCCGCGGGCACACTCCCGCAGCGGGCGCGCGCTGTCTGTGGCGAATTTAAATGGACGTACAGGTACGCCAATTTGCCTGTATGAGCCCTTCTGCCGACGTACATCTGTGTGCGGCAGTTGGCAAGCGGTTAATGGGTGCCCTCACCTCCCCATTCCATGGAATGCAGGCAGGGAGGAAATGATGGGCTGTAACCTCTAGCAACCAATCAGTTAGCAGTAATGATGTACAGTAAATTCTAGCAACCAATCAACAAGCAGAAATCATGTGCTGTAACCTCTAGCAACTAATCAGTGAGCTGTAATGTGTGCTGTAACCTCTAGCAACCAATCAGTAAGCAGTAATGATGTACAGTAATTTCTAGCAACCAATCAACAAGCAGAAATCATGTGCTGTAACCTCTAGCAACTAATCAGTGAGTTGTAATGTGTGCTGTAACCTCTAGCAACCAGTCAGTGAGATTTATTGTATGTCTCAGAGCAGGTGGAGAGCGAAACTGCATGGGGGGTAGGGGGGGAGGCAAGATTTTTTTTGCCCAGGGTCCAATCAATATTAAAGACGGCCCTGTTACAGTATGGAATCATGGGATGTAACTATAGATAGGACACAGTATAGAGATAGGTATGGGGTATATACTGTACAGTATGGAATCATGGGGTGTAACTATAGATAGGACACAGTATAGAGATAGGTATGGGGTATATACTGTTCAGTATGGGATATTGGGATGTAACTATAGATAGGACACAGTATAGAGATAGGTATGGGGGTATATACTGTACAGTATGTGATCATGGGATGTAACTATAGATAGGACGCAGTATAGAGATAGGAATGGGGTATATACTGTACAGTATGGGATGTAACTATAGATAGGACGCAGTATAGAGATAGGTATGGGGTTTATACTGTAAAGTATGGGATGTAACTATAGATAGGACACAGTATAGAGATAAGTATGGGGTATATACTGTACAGTATGGGATATTGGGATGTAACTATAGATAGGACACAGTATAGAGATAGGTATGGGGGTATATACTGTTCAGTATGGGATATTGGGATGTAACTATAGATAGGACACAGTATAGAGATAGGTATGGGGGTATATACTGTACAGTATGTGATCATGGGATGTAACTATAGATAGGACACAGTATAGAGATAGGTATGGGGTATATACTGTACAGTATGGGATGTAACTATAGATAGGACGCAGTATAGAGATAGGTATGGGGTTATACTTTAAAGTATGGGATATTGGGATGTAACTATAGATAGGACACAGTACAGAGATAGGTATGGGGTATATACTGTACAGTATGGGATGTAACTATAGATAGGACGCAGTATAGAGATAGGTATGGGGTTATACTGTAAAGTATGGGATATTGGGATGTAACTATAGATAGGACACAGTATAGAGATAAGTATGGGGTATATACAGTACAGTATGGGATATTGGGATGTAACTATAGATAGGACACAGTATAGAGATAGGTATGGGGGTATATACTGTACAGTATGGGATCATGGGATGTAACTATAGATAGGACACAGTATAGAGATAGGTATGGGGTATATACTGTAAAGTATGGGATGTAACTATAGATAGGACACAGTATAGAGATAGGTATGGGGGTATATACTGTACAGTATGGAATCATGGGGTGTGACTATAGATAGGACGCAGTATAGAGATAGGTATGGGGTATATACTGTAAAGTATGGGATGTAACTATAGATAGGACACAGTATAGAGATAGGTATGGGGGTATATACTGCACAGTATGGAATCATGGGGTGTGACTATAGATAGGACACAGTATAGAGATAGGTATGGGGTATATACTGTAAAGTATGGGATGTAACTATAGATAGGACACAGTATAGAGATAGGTATGGGGTATATACTGTACAGCAGGGATATGCAATTAGCGGACCTCCAGCTGTTTCAGAACTACAAGTCCCATGAAGCATAGCAAGACTCTGACAGCCACAAGCATGAAACCCAAAGACAGAGGCATGATGGGACTTGTAGTTTTGCAACAGCTGGAGGTCCGCTAATTGCATATCCCAGCTGTACAGTATGGAATCATGGGGTGTAACTATAGATAGGACACAGTATAGAGATAGGTATGGGGTATATACTGTACAGTATGGAATTATGGGATGTAACTATAGATAGGACACAGTATAGAGATAGGTATGGGGTATATACTGTACAGTATGGGATCATGGGATGTAACTATAGATAGGACACAGTATAGAGATAGGTATGGGGTATATACTGTACAGTATGGAATCATGGGGTGTGACTATAGATAGGACACAGTATAGAGATAGGTATGGGGTATATACTGTACAGTATGGAATCATGGGATGCAATGTAACTATAGATAGGACACAGTATAGAGATAGGTATGGGGTATATACTGTACAGTATGAAATCATGGGATGTAACTATAGATAGGACACAGTATAGAGATAGGTATGGGGTATATACTGTACAGTATGGAATCATGGGATGTAACTATAGATAGGACGCAGTATAGAGATAGGTATGGGGTATATACTGTACAGTATGAAATTATGGGATGTAACTATAGATAGGACACAGTATAGAGATAGGTATGGGGTATATACTGTACAGTATGGAATCATGGGATGTAACTATAGATAGGACGCAGTATAGAGATAGGTATGGGGTATATACTGTACAGTATGGGATCATGGGATGTAACTATAGATAGGACACAGTATAGAGATAGGTATGGGGTATATACTGTACAGTATAGGATATTGGGATGTAACTATAGATAGGACACAGTATAGAGATAGGTATGGGGTATATATGATACAGATACGGGATGTAGTTATAGATGGTGCACACATTATTGTGATAGTATGGATTATATACAGCATGAGGACATGGGATATAGCTATTCAATGTATGAGGGATATGACATGAGTAGATAATATGGATACAATGTATGGGGTGATGTATATACAATGTATGGATGATATGGATACAATGTAGGATATATGTTGGGGTGATGGCATGGATACAATGTATGAATTGTGATATATATACAATGTATGGGGTGATATGTGGATACCAATGTATGTAGTGATGTATATACAATATGGATGATATGGATACAATGTATGGATGATGAAATGTTGGATACAATGTATAGGGTAATGTGTGTATATACAAAGTATAGATAGTGATGTTGATACAATGTATGGGATGATATATATACAATGTATGGATGATATGTTGGATACAATGTATGGGGGGTAATGTATATATAATGTATGGGGGGGTGATGTATACAATGTATGGGGGAAGGGGTTTAACACTAGGGGGCGATCAAGGGGTTAAGTGTGTCCTAGGGAGTGATTCTAACTGTGGGGGGGATTGGCTACCACTGTCATGACAGCGATCACTGCTCCCGATGACAGGGAGCAGTAGATCTCTGTCATGTCACTAGGCAGAACATCGAGTTCACGGTACCCGCGGGCACACTCCCGCAGCGGGCGCGCGCTGTCTGTGGCGAATTTAAATGGACGTACAGGTACGCCAATTTGCCTGTATGAGCCCTTCTGCCGACGTACATCTGTGTGCGGCAGTTGGCAAGCGGTTAATGGGTGCCCTCACCTCCCCATTCCATGGAATGCAGGCAGGGAGGAGATGATGTGCTGTAACCTCTAGCAACCAATCAGTTAGCAGTAATGATGTACAGTAAATTCTAGCAACCAATCAACAAGCAGAAATCATGTGCTGTAACTTCTAGCAACTAATCAGTGAGCTGTAATGTGTGCTGTAACCTCTAGCAACCAATCAGTAAGCAGTAATGATGTACAGTAATTTCTAGCAACCAATCAACAAGCAGAAATCATGTGCTGTAACTTCTAGCAACTAATCAGTGAGCTGTAATGTGTGCTGTAACCTCTAGCAACCAGTCAGTGAATGGTAAAAAAACACTAACCTCTGGCAACCAATTGCAATTGCTGCCTGATCTGATTAAGCAAAACACATTTTGAGTCTAGCTGCTATTTATTGTATGTCTCAGAGCAGGTGGAGAGCGAAACTGCATGGGGGGGGGGGGGCAAGAATTTTTTTGCCCAGGGTCCAATCAATATTAAAGACGGCCCTGTTACAGTATGGAATCATGGGATGTAACTATAGATAGGACACAGTATAGATATAGGTATGGGGTATATACTGTACAGTATGGGATGTAACTATAGATAGGACACAGTATAGAGATAGGTATGGGGTATATACTGTACAGTATGGGACATTGGGATGTAACTATAGATAGGACACAGTATAGATATAGGTATGGGGTATATACTGTACAGTACGGAATCATGGGATGTAACTATAGATAGGACACAGTATAGAGATAGGTATGGGGTATATACTGTTCAGTACGGAACCATGGGATGTAACTATAGATAGGACACAGTATAGAGATAGGTATGGGGTATATACTGTACAGTATGTGATCATGGGATGTAACTATAGATAGGACACAGTATAGAGATAAGTATGGGGTATATACTATACAATATGGAATCATGGGGTGTAACTATAGACAGGACACAGTATAGAGATAGGTATGTGGTATATACTGTACAGTATGGGATGTAACTATAGATAGGACACAGTATAGATATAGGTATGGGGTATATACTGTACAGTATGGAATCATGGGATGTAACTATAGATAGGACACAGTATAGAGATAAGTATGGGGTATATACTATACAATATGGAATCATGGGGTGTAACTATAGACAGGACACAGTATAGAGATAGGTATGTGGTATATACTGTACAGTATGGGATGTAACTATAGATAGGACACAGTATAGATATAGGTATGGAGTATATACTGTACAGTATGGAATCATGGGATGTAACTATAGATAGGACACAGTATAGAGATAGGTATGGGGTATATACAGTACAGTATGGAATCATGGGATGTAACTATAGATAGGACACAGTATAGATATAGGTATGGGGTATATACTGTACAGTATGGAATCATGGGATGTAACTATAGATAGGACACAGTATAGAGATAGGTATGGGGTATATACTGTACAGTATGGAATCATGGGATGTAACTATAGATAGGACACAGTATAGAGATAAGTATGGGGTATATACTGTTCAGTACGGAACCATGGGATGTAACTATAGATAGGACACAGTATAGAGATAGGTATGGGGTATATACTGTACAGTATGTGATCATGGGATGTAACTATAGATAGGACACAGTATAGAGATAAGTATGGGGTATATACTGTACAGTATGGGATCATGGGATGTAACTATAGATAGGACGCAGTATAGAGATAGGTATGGGGGTATATACTGTACAGTATGGGATCATGGGATGTAACTATAGATAGGACACAGTATAGAGATAGGTATGGGTTATATACTGTACAGTATGGGATATTGGGATGTAACTATAGATAGGACACAGTATAGAGATAGGAATGGGGTATATACTGTAAAGTATGGGATGTAACTATAGATAGGACACAGTATAGAGATAGGTATGGGGTATATACTGTACAGTATGGGATATTGGGATGTAACTATAGATAGGACACAGTATAGAGATAGGTATGGGGTATATACTGTTCAGTATGGGATATTGGGATGTAACTATAGATAGGACACAGTATAGAGATAGGTATGGGGTATATACTGTACAGTATGGGATATTGGGATGTAACTATAGATAGGACAGAGGAGATGATGTGCTGTAACCTCTAGCAACCAATCAGTTAGCAGTAATGGTGTACAGTAAATTCTAGCAACCAATCAACAAGCAGAAATCATGTGCTGTAACCTCTAGCAACTAATCAGTGAGCTGTAATGTGTGCTGTAACCTCTAGCAACCAATCAGTAAGCAGTAATGATGTACAGTAATTTCTAGCAACCAATCAACTAGCAACTAATCAGTGAGCTGTAATGTGTGCTGTAACCTGTAGCAACCAGTCAGTGAATGGTATAAAAACACTAACCTCTGGCAACCAATCGCAATTGCTGCCTGATCTGATTAAGCAAAACAGATTTTGAGTCTAGCTGCTATTTATTGTATGTCTCAGAGCAAATGAAGAGCGAAACTGCATGGGGGGGGGGGGGGGCAAGAATTTTTTTGCCCAGGGTCCAATCAATATTAAAGACGGCCCTGTTACAGTATGGTATCATGGGATGTAACTATAGATAGGACACAGTATAGATATAGGCAGGGCTCGACAAACCCCGGGCGCCAGGTCGCCATTGCGACTAGAATTAGCGACCTGGCGCCTGGGGCAGCACAGCTGGGGAATCCTGTCTCTCCGTGCCCCCTCCGTGCCGCGGGAACGCGTCGGGCCGTGCCGACCGGTAATTGAGGCCACGGCTTTGCGGCCTTCTGCAGGCCTATGCTTCCTTCTGTGATCTAGCGCCATCTTGTGGTGGCCGTTGGTATGACAAGACAAACAGCAATGCTAATGGAGTTTTCCTGTCTGTTTTCACTGCCATCTCCTTCCTTCTAATTAGAACCCCCAAACATTATATATATTTTTTATTCTAACACCCTAGAGAATAAAATGGCGGTCGTTGCAATACTTTCTGTCACACCGTATTTGGGCAGCGGTCTTACAAGCGCACTTTTTGGGGAAAAAATACACTTTTTTTTTTTAATAAAAAAATAAGACTACAGTAAAGTTAGCCCAATTTTTTTTTATATTGTGAAAGATAATGTTACGCCGAGTAAATTGATACCCAACATGTCACGCTTCAAAATTGCATCCGCTCGTGGAATGGCGACTAACTTTTACCCTTTAAAATCTCCATAGGCGACGTTTAAAAAATTCTACAGGTTGCATGTTTTGAGTTACAGAGGAGGTCTAGGGCTAGAATTATTGCTCTCGATCTACCGATCACGGCGATACCTCACGTGTGGTTTGAACACCGCTTTCATATGCGGGCACTACTCACGTATGCGTTCGCTTCTGCGCGCGAGCTCGGCGGGACAGGGCGCGTTCCTGGCTCCTAACTTTTTTAGCTGGCTCCTAGATTCCAAGCAAATTTGTCAAGCCCTGGATATAGGTATGGGTTATATACTGTACAGTATGGGATATTGGGATGTAACTATAGATAGGACACAGTATAGAGATAGGTATGGGTTATATACTGTACAGTATGGGATATTGGGATGTAACTATAGATAGGACACAGTATAGAGATAGGTATGGGGTATATACTGTACAGTATGAAATCATGGGATGTAACTATAGATAGGTATGGGGTATATACTGTACAGTATGGAATCATGGGATGTAACTATAGATAGGACACAGTATAGAGATAGGTATTGGGTATATACTGTACAGTATGGGATCATGGGATGTAACTATAGATAGGACACAGTATAGAGATAGGTATGGGGTATATACTGTACAGTATGGAATCATGGGGTGTAACTATAGATAGGACACATTATAGATATAGGTATGGGGTATATACTGTACAGTATGGAATCATGGGATGTAACTATAGATAGGACACAGTATAGAGATAGGTATGGGGTATATACTGTACAGTATAGGATATTGGGATGTAACTATAGATAGGACACAGTATAGAGATAGGTATGGGGTATATACTGTACAGTATAGGATATTGGGATGTAACTATAGATAGGACACAGTATAGAGATAGGTATGGGGTATATACTGTACAGTATAGGATATTGGGATGTAACTATAGATAGGACACAGTATAGAGATAGGTATGGGGTATATACTGTACAGTATGGGATCATGGGATGTAACTATAGATAGGACACAGTATAGAGATAGGTATGGGGTATATACTGTACAGTATAGGATATTGGGATGTAACTATAGATAGGACACAGTATAGAGATAGGTATGGGGTATATATGATACAGATACGGGATGTAGTTATAGATGGTGCACACATTATTGTGATAGTATGGATTATATACAGCATGAGGACATGGGATATAGCTATTCAATGTATGAGGGATATGACATGAGTAGATAATATGGATACAATGTATGGGGTGATGTATATACAATGTATGGATGATATGGATACAATGTAGGATATATGTTGGATACAATGTATGAACTGTGATATATATAAAATGTATGGGGTGATGTATATACAATATGGATGATATGGATACAATGTATGGATGATGATGATATGTTGGATACAATGTATAGGGTGATGTGTATATACAATGTATGGATGATGATATGTTGGATATAATGTATGGGGTGATGTGGGTGTATACAATGTATAGATAGTGATGTTGGATACAATGTATGGGGGGTAATGTATATACAATGTATGGGGGTAATGTATACAATGTATGGGGGGGGTGATGCATACAATGTATGGGGGGGTGATGCATACAATGTATGGGGTGATGTGGGTGTATACAATGTATGGCGGGGGGGTAATGTATATACAATGTATGGGGGGTAATGTATATACAATGTATGGGGGTAATGTATACAATGTATGGGGGGGGGTGATGCATACAATGTATGGGGGGGTGATGCATACAATGTATGGGGTGATGTGGGTGTATACAATGTATGGCGGGGGGTAATGTATATACAATGTATGGGGGGTAATGTATGTAATGTATGGATGATATGTTGGATATAATGTATGGGGTGATGTGTATATACAATGTATGGATGATGATGATATTTTGGATACAATGTATAGGGTGATGTGTATATACAATGTATGGATGATGATATGTTGGATATAATGTATGGGGTGATGTGGGTGTATACAATGTATGGGGGTAATGTATACAATGTATGGGGGGGGTGATGCATACAATGTATGGGGGGGTGATGCATACAATGTATGGGGTGATGTGGGTGTATACAATGTATGGCGGGGGGGTAATGTATATACAATGTATGGGGGGTAATGTATGTAATGTATAGATAGTGATGTTGGATACAATGTATGGGGGGGTAATGTATGTAATGTATGGATGATATGTTGGATATAATGTATGGGGTGATGTGTATATACAATGTATGGATGATGATATGTTGGATATAATGTATGGGGTGATGTGGGTGTATACAATGTATAGATAGTGATGTTGGATACAATGTATGGGGGGTAATGTATGTAATGTATGGATGATATGTTGGATACAATGTATGGGGGGTAATGTATGTAATGTATGGATGATATGTTGGATACAATGTATGGGGGGTAATGTATGTAATGTATGGATGATATGTTGGATACAATGTATGGGGGGTAATGTATGTAATGTATGGATGATATGTTGGATACAATGTATGGGGGGTAATGTATGTAATGTATGGATGATATGTTGGATACAATGTATGGGGGGTAATGTATGTAATGTATGGATGATATGTTGGATACAATGTATAGGGTGATGTGTATATACAATGTATGGATGATGATATGTTGGATATAATGTATGGGGTGATGTGGGTGTATACAATGTATGGCGGGGGGGTAATGTATATACAATGTATGGGGGGTAATGTATATACAATGTATGGGGGTAATGTATACAATGTATGGGGGGGGTGATGCATACAATGTATGGGGGGGTGATGCATACAATGTATGGGGTGATGTGGGTGTATACAATGTATGGCGGGGGGTAATGTATATACAATGTATGGGGGGTAATGTATGTAATGTATGGATGATATGTTGGATATAATGTATGGGGTGATGTGTATATACAATGTATGGATGATGATGATATTTTGGATACAATGTATAGGGTGATGTGTATATACAATGTATGGATGATGATATGTTGGATATAATGTATGGGGTGATGTGGGTGTATACAATGTATGGGGGTAATGTATACAATGTATGGGGGGGGTGATGCATACAATGTATGGGGGGGTGATGCATACAATGTATGGGGTGATGTGGGTGTATACAATGTATGGCGGGGGGGTAATGTATATACAATGTATGGGGGGTAATGTATGTAATGTATAGATAGTGATGTTGGATACAATGTATGGGGGGGTAATGTATGTAATGTATGGATGATATGTTGGATATAATGTATGGGGTGATGTGTATATACAATGTATGGATGATGATATGTTGGATATAATGTATGGGGTGATGTGGGTGTATACAATGTATAGATAGTGATGTTGGATACAATGTATGGGGGGTAATGTATGTAATGTATGGATGATATGTTGGATACAATGTATGGGGGGTAATGTATGTAATGTATGGATGATATGTTGGATACAATGTATGGGGGGTAATGTATGTAATGTATGGATGATATGTTGGATACAATGTATGGGGGGTAATGTATGTAATGTATGGATGATATGTTGGATACAATGTATGGGGGGTAATGTATGTAATGTATGGATGATATGTTGGATACAATGTATAGGGTGATGTGTATATACAATGTATGGATGATGATATGTTGGATATAATGTATGGGGTGATGTGGGTGTATACAATGTATGGATGATATGTTGGATACAATGTATGGGGGGTAATGTATGTAATGTATGGATGATATGTTGGATACAATGTATGGGGGGTAATGTATGTAATGTATGGATGATATGTTGGATACAATGTATGGGGGGTAATGTATGTAATGTATGGATGATATGTTGGATACAATGTATGGGGGGTAATGTATGTAATGTATGGATGATATGTTGGATACAATGTATAGGGTGATGTGTATATACAATGTATGGATGATGATATGTTGGATATAATGTATGGGGTGATGTGGGTGTATACAATGTATGGATGATATGTTGGATACAATGTATGGGGGGTAATGTATGTAATGTATGGATGATATGTTGGATACAATGTATGGGGGGTAATGTATACAATGTATGAGGGGTGATTCGCTCGTACAGCTGTGATCAGTGAGATGTCGGAGCGGGCCGGTCACATCACATGATCCGCCTATAGGCGGGCGGCCGGTCCAGACGGATCGGATCTCCTCCCCCGGTTCTTCCCCCGGTTCTCCCCTCAGTACCGCGAGAGTTCGGGCTCCGGGGGCGGAGAGAGCTCAGCGCATGACCGGCAGCAGCGGCGGGCCCGGCAGGTGAGAGCCCGAACCCTGATCACCGTCCACCTGTCACTGATCTCCGCCATCACACCCTCTACTGTACCGACATCACCGGGGGATCACACTCACACCTCTACCCGCACTGACATCTCTACCCGAACTGACACCTTCTGATGGCACTAACCTGCATTGACAGTTCCTAATAGCACTGCTACTTCAACCTGCACTGATACCTCTACCTGAACTGACATTTCCCGATTGCACTGACATTTCTACCTGCACTGATAGTTTCTGATTGCACTGACAGTTCTATCAGTTCAGGTAGAACTGTCAGTGCACTCAGGGACTACCTGCACTAATACCTCTACCTGAACTGACAGTTCTCTCTGCACTGATACCTCTACCTGAACTGACAGTTCTCTCTGCACTGATACCTCTACCTGATCTGACAGTTCTCTCTGCACTGATACCTCTACCTGATCTGACAGTTCTCCCTGCACTGATACTTCTACCTGAACTGACAGTTCTCCCTGCACTGATACCTCTACCTGAACTGACAGTTCTCCCTGCACTGATACTTCTACCTGATCTGACAGTTCTCCCTGCACTGATACCTCTACCTGAACTGACAGTTCTCTCTGCACTGATACCTCTACCTGAACTGACAGTTCTCTCTGCACTGATACCTCTACCTGATCTGACAGTTCTCTCTGCACTGATACCTCTACCTGATCTGACAGTTCTCCCTGCACTGATACTTCTACCTGAACTGACAGTTCTCCCTGCACTGATACCTCTACCTGAACTGACAGTTCTCCCTGCACTGATACTTCTACCTGATCTGACAGTTCTCCCTGCACTGATACCTCTACCTGAACTGACAGTTCTCCCTGCACTGATACCTCTACCTGATCTGACAGTTCTCCCTGCACTGATACCTCTACCTGATCTGACAGTTCTCCCTGCACTGATACCTCAACCTGATCTGACAGTTCTCCCTGCACTGATACTTCTACCTGATCTGACAGTTCTCCCTGCACTGATACCTCTACCTGATCTGACAGTTCTCCCTGCACTGATACCTCTACCTGATCTGACAGTTCTCCCTGCACTGATACTTCTACCTGATCTGACAGTTCTCCCTGCACTGATACTTCTACCTGATCTGACAGTTCTCCCTGCACTGATACCTCTACCTGATCTGACAATTCTCCCTGCACTGATACCTCTACCTGATCTGACCGTTCTCCCTGCACTGATACCTCTACCTGATCTGACAGTTCTCCCTGCACTGATACCTCTACCTGATCTGACAGTTCTCCCTGCACTGATACCTCTACCTGAACTGACAGTTCTCCCTGCACTGATACCTCTACCTGATCTGACAGTTCTCCCTGCACTGATACCTCTACCTGATCTGACAGTTCTCCCTGCACTGATACTTCTACCTGATCTGACAGTTCTCCCTGCACTGATACTTCTACCTGAACTGACAGTTCTCCCTGCACTGATACCTCTACCTGATCTGACAGTTCTCCCTGCACTGATACCTCTACCTGAACTGACAGTTCTCCCTGCACTGATACCTCTACCTGATCTGACAGTTCTCCCTGCACTGATACCTCTACCTGATCTGACAGTTCTCCCTGCACTGATACCTCTACCTGATCTGACAGTTCTCCCTGCACTGATACCTCTACCTGATCTGACAGTTCTCCCTGCACTGATACTTCTACCTGAACTGACAGTTCTCCCTGCACTGATACCTCTACCTGATCTGACAGTTCTCCCTGCACTGATACCTCTACCTGAACTGACAGTTCTCCCTGCACTGATACTTCTACCTGATCTGACAGTTCTCCCTGCACTGATACCTCTACCTGATCTGACAGTTCTCCCTGCACTGATACCTCTACCTGATCTGACCGTTCTCCCTGCACTGATACCTCTACCTGATCTGACAGTTCTCCCTGCACTGATACCTCTACCTGATCTGACAGTTCTCCCTGCACTGATACTTCTACCTGATCTGACAGTTCTCCCTGCACTGATACCTCTACCTGATCTGACAGTTCTCCCTGCACTGATACCTCTACCTGAACTGACAGTTCTCCCTGCACTGATACTTCTACCTGATCTGACAGTTCTCCCTGCACTGATACCTCAACCCGATCTGACAGTTCTCCCTGCACTGATACTTCTACCTGAACTGACAGTTCTCCCTGCACTGATACCTCTACCTGATCTGACCGTTCTCCCTGCACTGATACCTCTACCTGATCTGACAGTTCTCCCTGCACTGATACCTCTACCTGATCTGACAGTTCTCCCTGCACTGATACCTCTACCTGATCTGACAGTTCTCCCTGCACTGATACTTCTACCTGATCTGACAGTTCTCCCTGCACTGATACCTCTACCTGAATTGACAGTTCTCCCTGCACTGATACCTCTACCTGAATTGACAGTTCTCCCTGCACTGATACCTCTACCTGATCTGACAGTTCTCCCTGCACTGATACTTCTACCTGAACTGACAGTTCTCCCTGCACTGATACCTCTACCTGATCTGACAGTTCTCCCTGCACTGATACTTCTACCTGAACTGACAGTTCTCCCTGCACTGATACCTCTACCTGATCTGACAGTTCTCCCTGCACTGATACCTCTACCTGATCTGACAGTTCTCCCTGCACTGATACTTCTACCTGAACTGACCGTTCTCCCTGCACTGATACCTCTACCTGATCTGACAGTTCTCCCTGCACTGATACCTCTACCTGAACTGACAGTTCTCCCTGCACTGATACTTCTACCTGATCTGACAGTTCTCCCTGCACTGATACTTCTACCTGATCTGACAGTTCTCCCTGCACTGATATCTCTACCTGATCTGACAGTTCTCCCTGCACTGATACTTCTACCTGATCTGACAGTTCTCCCTGCACTGATACTTCTACCTGAACTGACAGATCCTGATTGCACTGGCACATGTCCCTGCACTGATACTTCTACCTGAACTGACAGTTCTCCCTGCACTGATACTTCTACCTGATCTGACAGTTCTCCCTGCACTGATACCTCAACCCGATCTGACAGTTCTCCCTGCACTGATACTTCTACCTGAACTGACAGTTCTCCCTGCACTGATACCTCTACCTGATCTGACAGTTCTCCATGCACTGATATCTGTACCTGATCTGACAGTTCTCCCTGCACTGATATCTCTACCTGATCTGACAGTTCTCCCTGCACTGATACTTCTACCTGATCTGACAGTTCTCCCTGCACTGATACTTCTACCTGATCTGACAGTTCTCCCTGCACTGATACCTCAACCCGATCTGACAGTTCTCCCTGCACTGATACCTCTACCTGAACTGACAGATCCTGATTGCACTGGCACATGTCCCTGCACTGATACTTCTACCTGAACTGACAGATCCTGATTGCACTGGCACATGTCCCTGCACTGATACTTCTACCTGAACTGACAGATCCTGATTGCACTGGCACATGTCCCTGCACTGATACTTCTACCTGAACTGACAGATCCTGATTGCACTGGCACATGTCCCTGCACTGACAGCTCCTGTTTATTTTGTAGTTTATATTTGCACCCATATTCCTTTATTACACAAATTGCTCCCATTTATGACATACTGACAGCTGTCACTGCACTGTGAGATACTGAGCACACTGTCACCTGTACCTACACTGAGAGCTCCTGATAGCACTAACACATGTGACAGCCTCTGATTGCCCTGACACCTGTACCTACACTGAGAGCTCTGGTTTGCAGTGACAGCTTCTGATCGCACTGATATGTCTACCTGCACTGAGAGCTTATGACTGCACTGACATTTCTATCTGCACTGACAGTTCCTGGTTACTTTGACATTTGTACCTGCACAGAACCCCTGATTACATGGATTGCTTCTGTTTATGACAGCTGTACCTGCACTGTGACATACGGAACACACTGACAGCTGTACCTGCACTGTGACACACTGACACCTGTACCTTCACTGTGACACACTGACACCTGTACCTTCACTGTGACATACGGAACACACTGACACCTGTACTTGCACTGTGACATACGGAACACACTGACACCTGTACCTGCACTGTGACATACGGAACACACTGACACCTGTACCTGCACTGTGACATACGGAACACACTGACACCTGTACCTGCACTGTGACATACGGAACACAACTGACACCTGTACCTGCACTGTGACATACGGAACACACTGACACCTGTACCTGCACTGTGACATACGGAACACACTGACACCTGTACCTGCACTGTGACATACGGAACACACTGACACCTGTATCTGCACTGTGACATACGGAACACACTGACACCTGTACCTGCACTGTGACATACGGAACACACTGACACCTGTACCTGCACTGTGACATACGGAACACACTGACACCTGTACCTGCACTGTGACATACGGAACACACTGACACCTGTACCTGCACGGTGACATACGGAACACACTGACAGCTGTACCTGCACTGTGACATACGGAACACACTGACACCTGTACCTGCACTGTGACATACGGAACACACTGACACCTGTACCTGCACTGTGACATACGGAACACACTGACACCTGTACCTGCACTGTGACATACGGAACACACTGACACCTGTACCTGCACGGTGACATACGGAACACACTGACAGCTGTACCTGCACTGTGACATACGGAACACACTGACACCTGTACCTGCACTGTGACATACGGAACACACTGACACCTGTACCTGCACTGTGACATACGGAACACACTGACACCTGTACCTGCACTGTGACATACGGAACACACTGACACCTGTACCTGCACTGTGACATACGGAACACACTGACACCTGTACCTGCACTGTGACATACGGAACACACTGACACCTGTACCTGCACTGTGACATACGGAACACACTGACACCTGTACCTGCACTGTGACATACGGAACACACTGACACCTGTACCTGCACTGTGACATACGGAACACACTGACACCTGTACCTGCACGGTGACATACGGAACACACTGACAGCTGTACCTGCACTGTGACATACGGAACACACTGACACCTGTACCTGCACTGTGACATACGGAACACACTGACACCTGTACCTGCACTGTGACATACGGAACACACTGACACCTGTACCTGCACTGTGACATACGGAACACACTGACACCTGTACCTGCACTGTGACATACGGAACACACTGATACCTGTACCTGCACTGTGACATACAGAACACACTGACACCTGTACCTGCACTGTGACATACAGAACACACTGACACCTGTACCTGCACTGTGACACACTGACAGCTGTACCTTCACTGTGACATACGGAACACACTGACACCTGTACCTGCACTGTGACATATGGAACACACTGACACCTGTACCTGCACTGTGACATACGGAACACACTGACACCTGTACCTGCACTGTGACATACGGAACACACTGACACCTGTACCTGCACTGTGACATACAGAACACACTGACACCTGTACCTGCACTGTGACATATGGAACACACTGACACCTGTACCTGCACTGTGACATACGGAACACACTGACACCTGTACCTGCACTGTGACATACAGAACACACTGACACCTGTACCTGCACGGTGACATACGGAACACACTGACACCTGTACCTGCACTGTGACACACTGACAGCTGTACCTGCACTGTGACACACTGACAGCTGTACCTGCACTGTGACACACTGACACCTGTACCTGCACTATGACACACTGACACCTGTACCTGCACTGTGACACACTGACACCTGTACCTGCACTGTGACTCACTGACACCTGCACCTGCACTGTGACACACTGACACCTGTACCTGCACTGTGACACACTGACACCTGTACCTGCACTGTGGCACACTGACAGCTGTACCTGCACTGTGACACACTGACAGCTGTACCTGCACTGTGACACACTGACAGCTGTACCTGCACTGTGACACACTGACAGCTGTACCTGTACTGTGGCACACTGACAGCTGTACCTGCACTGTGACACACTGACAGCTGTACCTGCACTGTGACACACTGACAGCTGTACCTGCACTGTGACACACTGACAGCTGTACCTGCACTGTGACACACTGACACCTGTAACTGCACTGTGACACACTGACACCTGTACCTGCACTGTGACACACTGACACCTGTACCTGCACTGTGACACACTGACAGCTGTACCTGCACTGTGACACACTGACAGCTGTACCTGCACTGTGACACACTGACAGCTGTACCTGCACTGTGACACACTGACAGCTGTACCTGCACTGTGACACGCTGACAGCTGTACCTGCACTGTGACACGCTGACACCTGTACCTGCACTGTGACACACTGACACCTGTACCTGCACTGTGACACACTGACACCTGTACCTGCACTGTGACACACTGACACCTGTACCTGCACTGTGACACACTGACACCTGTACCTGCACTGTGACACACTGACAGCTGTACCTGCACTGTGACACACTGACACCTGCACCGTGACACACTGACACTTGTACCTGCACTGTGACACACTGACACCTGCACCTGCACTGTGGCACACTGACACCTGTACCTGCACTGTGACACACTGACACCTGTACCTGCACTGTGACACACTGACACCTGTACCTGCACTGTGACACACTGACACCTGTACCTGCACTGTGACACACTGACACCTGTACCTGCACTGTGACACACTGACACCTGTACCTGCACTGTGACACACTGACACCTGTACCTGCACTGTGACACACTGACAGCTGTACCTGCACTGTGACACACTGACACCTGTACCTTCACTGTGACACACTGACACCTGTACCTTCACTGTGACATACGGAACACACTGACACCTGTACCTGCACTGTGACATACGGAACACACTGACACCTGTACCTGCACTGTGACATACGGAACACACTGACACCTGTACCTGCACTGTGACATACGGAACACACTGACACCTGTACCTGCACTGTGACATACGGAACACACTGACAGCTGTACCTGCACTGTGACATACGGAACACACTGACACCTGTACCTGCACTGTGACATACGGAACACACTGACACCTGTACCTGCACTGTGACATACGGAACACACTGACACCTGTACCTGCACTGTGACATACGGAACACACTGACACCTGTACCTGCACTGTGACATACAGAACACACTGACACCTGTACCTGCACTGTGACACACTGACAGCTGTACCTTCACTGTGACATACGGAACACACTGACACCTGTACCTGCACTGTGACATATGGAACACACTGACACCTGTACCTGCACTGTGACACACTGACACCTGTACCTGCACTGTGACACACTGACAGCTGTACCTGCACTGTGACACACTGACAGCTGTACCTGCACAGTGACACACTGACAGCTGTACCTGCACAGTGACACACTGACAGCTGTACCTGCACAGTGACACACTGACAGCTGTACCTGCACTGTGACACACTGACAGCTGTACCTGCACTGTGACACACTGACACCTGTACCTGCACAGTGACACACTGACAGCTGTACCTTCACTGTGACTCACTGACACCTGTACCTGCACTGTGACACACTGACACCTGTACCTGCACTGTGACTCACTGACACCTGTACCTGCACTGTGACACACTGACACCTGTACCTGCACTGTGACACACTGACACCTGTACCTGCACTGTGACACACTGACACCTGTACCTGCACTGTGACACACTGACACCTGTACCTGCACTGTGGCACACTGACACCTGTACCTGCACTGTGGCACACTGACACCTGTACCTGCACTGTGGCACACTGACACCTGTACCTGCACTGTGACACACTGACGCCTGTACCTGCACTGTGACACACTGACGCCTGTAACTGCACTGTGACACACTGACACCTGTACCTGCACAGTGACACACTGACACCTGTACCTGCACTGTGACACACTGACAGCTACCCTCGCACTCTTTACCTTGCAGCCATGGCGGACTCTCTGGCCACAGGATCCCGGCGGCACTTTCCCCGTATGAGCAAATCGCGAGCTTCCACCCAGCTGCAGGTCCTTGCCTGTGACTCAGGTCAGTCTCCCCTCCGCTGCATTTACAGCATTGGTTGTTTTTTTTTGCATTTTTGTCCAAAAATGACTGCGTATGGAGGGTTAAATCTCTGCCATCTCCCACAATGCACTGGGGGCATGCCCTGCTCTGATCCTGCATGAGCTGTGCTGCCAGAGACCCGCTACAAAGTCGCTGTTTATTGATCGGAGGTCCATGTCTCCTCGATCAATGCATCATTTGCAACACATAAAATGCAGAAGGAGACCTCCTCACAATAAGGTTTATGCCTTGCTTGCAAGCAGTTAAATATCTCACAAGTAGCTGAGCGTCTATTCAGCACTATGTAAGGAGGAGGTGGGCAAAGACGCATGGTTTCTGAGGGCGTCAGAGACTTAAGAGCTGCTGATCTGCATTATCAGACTCTTTTTTATTAGGAAGACGGTGCCGGTGTTAAAGGATCTCTCCGTGTTAATTGGCAATGAGGCCTTGAGAAGCAGGGGACAAAGTGGATCACCGCCCACCGCTCAGGGTTCCAGGTTTTCATGCAGCCATTGCTGAGGTGTACCAGTCATCTCCAGTAACCTGGTGATCTGGGAACCCCATTGCTGACCTTTGGGAGAGGAATTCCCAAACACGCCCACTCCAGGACTCTAGGCCCTCCCTCACATACAGCAGTGTCAGTAGTAAGACATTCATCACAATGAAAACTGTCTGCTTTCAGTTATCATTGTACGCAGCTATTCCTTGTCAACTACAGAACACCTCCATCTATGTTATGGAGAAGAGAAGGGGGGGGGTGTTCTGTGGTTGTAATACACTTTCTTTCCTTGGGTGACAGCACTGCTCCTCCGTGGATACAGTAAAGTGAGTGAGCGTTGTCACCCTTGGACAGGAAGTGTGCTACTGGCAGGATCATCAGGTGAAAATAAAGCGGGAAAAGCACCCCCAACAAAAAAACTGGTTAACTCCAAAATATTATATTTTTTCTTGAAAGGAAGTGGAGAATCAACAGACCTTCTGGCAGGATCAACAGTTAACGGAACAGTTTCAGGGGGTTCAACATGCTGCATTATTTATGTCATTTTTTTTCCTTTTAACCAGATACACCTTAAATCAGAACTTTACCCATAACAGTTTGGTAACAATTACTGTTTTTTTAACCAAAGAACATACATTCCACGTTCATAATTATGCTACCAAAATTAGTGTGTGCTGTAAGTTGCCTCCAGCATTGCTCCTGTTTTTTTACTGCTGGAGGCCGCCATCTTGTTGAAGCCCAGAGCAGTCACTTTCTTATTGGAAACTCTCCCGCTCTCCTTGGTCTCAAAAACTATGTCACTTTCTTCAATTACAGTATGTACATTTCCAGCCTTGGTTGTAGGTCTTGGCTCAGATAGATAGAGAGGAAGGGTGTAAGGAGCTTTACATTGCTGAAGTTCACAGGCTGCAACGGGGGAGAAAAGAGTGAGCATATTCAGGCAGATATGATGAGACACTATCCTTGTAAGTTTAAACTAAGGAACATACATTCCACATGTATAATTTTGCTACCACAATTGGTGTGTGCTGTAAATTGCCCCCAGCATTGCTCCTGTTTATTTCTGCTGGAGGCTGCTATTGGTAAAGCCTAGAGCAGTCCCTTTCTTATTGGAAACTCTGCCCCTCTCCTTGGTCTCAAAAACGATGTCACTTTCTTCAATCAAAATATGTTATTTTCCAGCTTTGATTGTACAATATGTCTTGGCTCAGATAGAGAGGAAGAATGACAGAAGCTTTACAGAGCTGAAGTTCACAGGCTGCAATGGGGGAGAAAAGAGAGAGCATATCAGGGCGATATCATGAGACAGTATTTTTGCAAGTTTATTGCCGTGTACACACGACCGTTTTGAATGTCATTGAAAAAAACAACGTTTTTCTCGACGTGATTCTTCTCAAGCCTGCCTTGCCTACACACGATCGTGAAAAAAAATGCTCGAGCAAAGCGCGGTGACGTACAAAATGTACGATGGCACTTTAAAGGGGAAGTTCCATTCGGATGGCGCCACCCTTTGGGCTGCCTTTGCTGATCCTCGTGTTAGTAAAGTTTGGTGAGAGGCGATTTGCGCTTTTCAGCCTTGTGCTCTTCAGTCTGTTACAGCGTGACGAATGTGCTATCTCCATTACGAACGCTAGTTTTACCAGAACGAGAGCTCCCGTCTCATAACTTGCTTCTGAGCATGCGTGTTTTTTTCACGTCGTTAAAGCCTACACGCGGCCATTTTTCATGACGAGAAAAAAGACGACGTGAAAAACGACGAGAAAAATTAGAGCATGTTCCAAATTTTTAATGCCCATTTTTCACGTCGTGAAAAATGCTCTGGAGCATACACACAATCATTTTTAAAGACCAAATAAAAAAATGGCATTTTTCTCGTCATGAAAAATGGTCGTGTGTACGCGGCATAACTCTGTTGTGCCTCCCTGGCAGCAGAGTTTGTCCTGTCACCTCTCCCTGATTTTCTTTTCTTTCTCCCTAATCTGTGTTCCCTCCACACAGTCTGTGTTATTCCTGTTGCTTTCTTCCCCCTTCAGCAACAGTAAATCTTAACGCTGTCAGCTGCTCAGCCTCTAGTGGCTCTGATTTTAGTCACAGTGCCGAGAATAGAGAGCAACTGAGCATGTGCAGAGAAGGGTAAGACAGTGTATTTTTTTTTTTTTTTAAGGTGTTTATTCCATTTTACTTGTTTTTCCAAGTGCATTAGTATAAATGGATTTTTCACAGTATAGGCACTTATTAGTAATGTTTTATGTAGCTATACCTGCAGAAGGGGCCAACATGAACTCGTATATCAGGACTTAATCTTCTGACTAAAGTTCCACTTTAAAGTGTAACTAAAGCAAAAGCTTATTTTTGGATAGTGTGGTGACAGGTTAGAACCTCTGTCAGGTTTTGAAAGCTGTCTGCGTCCCCGCTAGTGAGATTCACCCTCTCTACTTCTCCTGGTGACCATCGCCATCGGGAAAAAGTAATAAGGGATTCCGCAGTTTTGAGTTGTCACCAAATCAGCAATAGGGGGAAACTTTCAATGGGGGGGCACTTTTTTTTTTTTTTTTTTTTGAAGAGACCTCCTCTCACTTCCTGTTGTGTCTCCAGTACAGAAAGTGAAGGAAAATAACCCAAATGGGACACAGATGAGAAAAAAAAATCTGACAAGTGTTAAACCCTCTATCCTAAATGAGGAAAAAAATATTTTGGCTTTAAACATCCTTTAAACTCAGATCACTTAGCGGGCCTAATGCAGACAAAAAAAAGAAAAAGGTTCCCTCTGGGGAAGTCTTTGACTCTTCAGTCAAAGAGATGCTGTGATTGGCTATCGGCAACACACCACCGCTGTCGCCACCACAGGAGGTTCACGTTCCATTTGGTACCTTTTAAAAACGTGCCAACATATTTGCCAGGGGGCTTCCCTCACGGCCAGGTTGCCCATAACAGTTGAAGCTTTGAAGTTGGGCTCCAGGGACTTCTGAATTGCCTGTGGTTATTCGGAAATTGAAATAAATACAGAGCTGACTTTCTGCAATGGAGACAAATTTCGAGGTGATTTTTTATTTTTTTTTAGTGAGAGGAAGAGATGGCGCCCTGCAGATCGGCCACCATAATTGGGCTACGAGAAAGGAGAGTTTTGTTTTGTTTTTTTCACCTAACAGCCAGTAGGATTCAGCTGTGTAAAGCATGACAGCTGGAATCTTATTGGTTTGCTTTGGGTATCACAGACAGTCTTTTTACTGTAAGATAATATATTATGGGAAATGGTGCAATACCTCTAAGTATAACTAGAATATGTATAAACAAACCTGTTGCGCTGTATCATATGTGATAGAATGCTCCCTCAATGTATTGAAAGCAGAAAAAACAACAATTACCACTTAAGACCAGTTGTGGATTGCGCTAACTTTGATGCCAATTCAAATAATATCTTATCGTGCCAAGAACATAAATAAAATATATAAATAGGTATACCCTACTTCTTGTGAGGGATCCTTACGGCTAGTGCTCCCAATACCTACCGTATATACTCGAGTATAAGCCAACCCGAATATAAGCCGAGACACCTAATTTTACCACAAAAAACTGGGAAAACGTATTATCTCGAGTATAAGGCTAGGGTGTCCATCTGCATGCCTCACTGTGTCCGTGCCCACGCCTCACTGTGCCCACGCCTCACTGTGCCTCACTGTGCCCACGCCTCACTGTGCCTCACTGTGTCCATGCCTCACTGTGCCCATGCCTCACTGTGCCCATGCCTCACTGTGCCTTACTGTGGCCATGCCTCACTGTGGCCATGCCTCACTGTGCCTTACTGTGGCCATGCCTCACTGTGGCCATGCCTCACTGTGACTTACTGTGGCTATGCCTTACTGTGGCCATGCTTCACTGTGCCTTACTGTGGCCATGCCTCACTGTGGCCATGCCTCACTGTGCCTTACTGTGGCCATGCCTTACTGTGGCCATGCTTCACTGTGCCCATGCCTCACTGTGCCCATGCCTCACTGTCACTGTGCCCATGCCTCACTGTGCCCCATCTCCCTACCTGATCTCCGGCGCTGTGTGACTAGACTGACTTTTAAGCATGGGAGTCTATGGAAGGGGTGCCCGGGTTTGAAAAATCGGTGCTCCCCGGCCATAGGTCCCCCGGACAAACTTCGCACACTTGTAGAGGAAGAGTGGGGCTACATGTGTGCCAAGTTTGGGGTCCAGGGGACTTACGGCTGGCCAGGATCAGGCGCAGAAATTTGAAGATGGACACAGACTCGAGTATAAGCCGAGGGGGGCATTTTCAGCACAAAAAAAATGTGCTGAAAAACTCGGCTTATACTCGAGTATATACGGTACTTCTCAATCAATATGGTATACGGTATACCAAACAGATCAATACAAATAATATATCAGAAAAAACTTTTTGGTCCAAATGTGCAATATTCCAAATGAAATATCTATTGACTCAACAAAGTGCAGATACAAAAAACCTGTGCAATATTATCAACTTTTGCCAGTAATTAAACAGCAAAGTGCAAGTGCAAATAATAAAGGTATAAAACAAACAACAATATAAGTGCATGTGCTATCTTTCAACTTATGTCAATGAATCCATAAAGTGCAATGTGCAAAAAAAAAAAAAGAAGGATTTTTTGTATGGAATGACAAATCTAATGAATGTCCTTAGTGAGTGATCACTCCTTTCAATGCTGTTCCTATTTCGTGGTTTCAGTGTTTCTACTTCCACCCTTAAAGTGCTTTCCACCACCACCTAGTAAAAATGGGCACTCACCAGATGGATGTGAGTGTGCGCCTCTGGTTCATTACAGGATAACCACTTCGTTGTAATGGATCCGCCAGCAGCCTTTCCCAACAGTATGGTAGAATGTTTGGCTCTAATATTTCTCATAAAAAATGAATAGCCATCATGGTGTAGTATGTTACCACTATTTATTAAAAAAATAAAAAACAACAGATTTTTAACTCACATTTCACTCTGCCATTACGCCGGCACCAAGCTGATCCTGCCATGTATGCAGGGAGGGTGATGTCGTCTAATTCGCCGCTGTGTGTCCTCTGTCGGCGTGCGCCTCACCCCTCGTTCTCGTATGTCAGGAAATGACGAAAATTCCTCAGCAGCCTCTACGCGTTTCGCAGTTCTGTTTGCGTCATTGGGAATATTGCACATTTGAACAAAAAAAGTTTTTGGGGATATATTATTTGTATTGATCTGTTTCTTATACCATATTGATTGAGAAGTAGGTATTGGGAGAACTAGCCGTAAGGATCCCTCATGAGAAGTAGGGTATACCTATTTATATATTTTATTTATGTTCTTGGCACGATAAGATATTATTTGAATTGGCACCGAAGTTAGCGCAATCCACAATTGGTCATAATACAAACATTCCATTCTAGGGTGGCATACATCTGATTGCAGCAAACGAAATCATTAGAGACATATTTGTGTTTTTGCGCCGGTAGCATTTTCTTCTACATACTAATTACCACTTAAAGCGGTTGTAAAGCCGCTGACTTTTTTTTTTTTTACACCTGTAAAGGAAAAGGCATAGTAAGCTTGTATGCACAGCATACAAGCTTATTATGAAATACTTACCTTAGAACGAGGCATCGGTCACTCACCTGGTCCACGCCGAGGGAGATGACATGTTGCCTCGGCGTGTCTTCCGGGTATCGCGGCTCCAGCTCTGTGAGTGGCTGGAGCCGCGATGTCTCACTCCCGCGCATGCGCATGGGAGACTTCGTTCCAGCGAGGCTCTGCGTCTGCCGAGCCTTCAGCCCGAGAATCCCCTGTGCGCATGCGCCGCTGCTGTCAGGGGCGCATTGCGAGGGGAATATCTCCTAAACCGTAAAGGTTTAGGAGATATTTCTTTTACCTACAGGTAAGCCTTAGTATAGGTTTGCCTGTAGGTAAAAGTAAAAATAATGACTTTACAACCGCTTTAAGGACCGAAAGATTGTCCCCTCTTAACGACCAGGCCGTTTTTTTGCGATACGGCACTGCGTCGCTTTAACTGACAATTGTGCGGTCGTTGCGACGCTGTACCCAAACAAAATTTACATCCTTTTTTTCCCCCACAAATCGAGCTTTCTATTTGGTGGTATTTGATCACCTCTGCAGTTTTTATTTCTTTCTCGTACATCACGGGACACAGAGCGACATAGTCATTACTATGTGGGTTATATAGATACCTTCAGGTGCTGGCACTGGCAACTTCCAAAACAGGAAGTACCCTCCCCTATATAAGCCCCTCCCATCCGGGAGCACCTCAGTTTTTTGCTAGTGTCTAAGGTGTTGGCCAAGAAGTAACATGTGTTTTTCACTGAGCTTGCGTACAGGTTCTTTTGGGCCTCAGTAAGCTATTCTGGATCCGACCAAAAAAAGCTTCATAGCTAAACGGTCGGTACCCGGGCCTTGCAGAGAAGAGCAAGGTTTTGCCTGTAATGCCTCTCTTAGGAGGGCTGCACCCTGGGATCCAGAGCTCTGGTCATACCCACGACCAAGATGTTTTCTGTGCAGGGTGCTATACAGGTCCAGGGGAGTGGAATCCTTGGGAACCCGGTCCCTGAAGGTTTAATTACAATGCCTGCCGTGATAGGTGAAGTTTGGGCTTCTGTGGACCAAACAGAGTCCTGCGGCGAGGAAAAGGTAAGTGGGGGCCCTCAGGAACCTGGTTCTATTGGGGGACCCCCAAGCCTAATTTGTCTTTCTGCCTGTTACCTAAGGTATTCCCGCTAATATTCTGTGCATGCCTGTTACTACTAAGAAAATGTAAAAAAATTTAATAGTAGGCAAGAAAAAAAAAAAATGGTAAGACCGTGGTACCTGTGTTAAACACTAGAGGCCGCTATGGTTCTTTTTTCTTGTAATGTGGATTTTTTTCTTCCAAAGTCAAATCCAGGCAGTTGGTAAGTTCTCTGCTGGGAAGCTGTCTCCTCTGCCCTGTTGCTGCGCTCATCCATCCCTGGCTCCCATCTAGCTCCTTATTTTTTTTAAAAAGAGCGCCGAAGGCGCACGTGCCCGCGCGCGAGCGCGTGCACGCGCCTCTATATATAGAGGCGATCTGGAAAAAGGGGCGGAGCTGGTGGATGACGCTCGGTGTGCGCTGCGGCGCTACTGCGCATGTGCGGGCGTCCAGCGTGTTTAAAGGCACAATCACAGCTGGCTATTGAAGTGCACAGACAGAGCTAGCAACAGTAAATAAGGCACACAGAGGCGGTTGATGCAGGCATCCCCTAGAAAGGCACTTTAGTAGACACCAACTGTTATATAGCAGCAATTGTGCTAGACTATTATCAGTAAAAGTGGTGTATTACGGCTGGAATACCTCAGCTTTGGGCTTAGGAATATGCCGTCCAGAAGCTCCGGAACTAAATCTTCCAGGAAGCGAAGGGGGTCTCCATCGGGCTCTGAGGATCTTGGGCATGCTTCTGCTGCACCAGTCTCCCCTGAAAATTCAGAGGTTAGTGACCGTAGAGACCCCGCAGGAGTACCTGGTACTGTGGCTGTCCTCAGTTCACCTGCTCCTGTGTATGTAACAGAGGAGGTTTTTTCCTCAGCTCTGGGAGGATTAGAAGAGAGATTGACAACATTGATCGCTGCTTCCCTGTCACAGGGAAAGCACGCCCGATCTCCATCTCCTCCTTCAGAGTACCTGTTAGCGGAGCAACAGTCCCATACAGGGATCGACCTGCCTGAAGGGGATCAGGAGGAGGTTGATTCTGTTATAGAGGAATCAACTGTGGAGGAACCTTTTCTCAGCATCTCAAGCTGAAAGATTATGGGTTCAGTCTTTGACTAACATGGTCCGATCAGCATTTAAAATGCCACTTGCGGAGCCATCATCCACTACTGTCTCCTCGCTGGGGTCGCTAAAAGCTCCCCAGACTGTCTGTTCCTTTCCACTTCACCCTTTACTGGAAGGGCTCATTTACCAGGATTGGGAACATCCTGATGATAAAATATTTACTCCCCCCAAGAGATTTCCGGTGGTCTATCCCATGGAGGATAAGTTCATCAAAAAATGGAGGGTCCCTACAGTGGACGCAGCCATCTCTTGTGTGAATAAATCACTGACATGTCCAGTGGATAATGTCCAAATGTTCAAGGACCCAATAGATAAAAAATTGGAGTCCTTATTAAAATCTGCTTTTTCCACAGCAAGCTTGGTGACACAACCAGCAGTGGCAGCTATTGGGGTCTGCCAAGCAGTGAAGGATCAGTTGAAACAGGTCTTAAGGGACTTGCCGGATCAGCAGGCCCTTGCCCTAGCTGATCTACCTAGAGCCTTATGCTTTGCGGTTGACGCCATAAAGGATTCAATCCATCAGGCCTCCCGCCTTACGCTGTCTGTAGTACATATGCGCAGGCTTCTATGGCTCAAAAACTGGTCTGCTGAAGCTCCCTGTAAAAAATTGCTGGTTAGCTTCCCATTTCATGGTGAACGCTTATTCGGGGAAGACCTGGACAAATATATCCAGAAAATTTCCAGCGGTAAAAGTACACTCTTGCCGGTTAAAAACCGAGTTAGAGGTCCCTCTTTTAAGAGGCCTGCTTCTCCAGTCCCTGGGGCATCGGCTGTGAAACAGTTCCGACGGCCTCCTCGGTCAAATCCCGGGGGTAAAAATCAGGGACAATCGCAGGGTAATAAGAAACCCTGGGTCAGGAGAGGTACAAAACCTCCCCCAAAGTCAAATTCATGAAGGGTTGCCCCCACTCAATCGGGTGGGGGGAAGACTCCAGTTGTTCGCAGAGACCTGGCGGGACACGATCAGAGACAGATGGGTGCTCTCCGCAGTAAGTCTGGGATACAGATTGGAGTTAAAAGACTCTCCTCCTTCCCATTTTATGAGGTCAAACGTGCCAAGGGATCCCCGGAAGAGAGAGTCCCTCCTGTTGGCACTAGAGCAACTATTGCTCCAAGGAGTAATTATGGAGGTTCCCCTGGAAGAATGGGGGTTCGGGTTTTACTCAAACCTCTTTACAGTCCCGAAGCCAAACGGGGACGTGAGGCCCATATTAAATCTAAAAGGGCTAAACAAATTCCTACATATCAGGAATTTCCGGATGGAGTCGATCCGATCGGTGGCCACTGCCCTACAAGGGGAGGAATGGTTAGCCTCGATCGACATCAAAGATGCTTATTTGCACATTCCCATCTTACCAGTCCACCAAAAATTTCTACGCTTTGCAGTAGAAGGGCGCCATTTTCAGTTCAGAGCCTTACCCTTCGGTCTGGCCACAGCACCACGAGTGTTTACAAAAATTCTGGCCCCATTATTGGCCAATCTAAGAACACAAGGTGTAACGATAATGGCATACAGTATCTAGACGACTTGTTGCTGATAGACCACTCAGTGAAAAAACTAGAAGTGGTCGTTCACAAGACAATCAAGTATCTGGAATCTCACGGTTGGATTATCAACCGAGACAAGTCAGCCCTAAAACCAGTCAAAAGTCTGGAATACTTGGGGCTAAGGCTGGATTCAGGCCAGAGAAAAATATTCTTGCCTCGAGAAAAGGTGTTGTCTTTGAGAGATTTGATCCACCTAGTGGGTACAAAAAGACAGCCGTCCATACGCCTGTGCATGAGGCTGCTGGGAAAAATGGTGGCATCATTCGAAGCAGTACCCTACGGTCAATTCCATTCAAGGAATTTGCAAAGGGCCATACTGTCAGCCTGGAACAAAAAAGTTCAGGCCCTAGACTTACCAATGTCCTTGTCCCCTTCCGTTCGCAAGAGCCTCCGTTGGTGGTTGGTTCTCCAGAATCTGGAAAAAGGGAAATCCTTCAGTCCGATTTCTTGGAAGATGGTCACTACAGATGCCAGCCTTATAGGCTGGGGAGCAGTACTGGAGCAATGGTCTCTCCAGGGCAGATGGTCAGATGCAGAAAAGGCCCTGCCCATCAATCAGATACGAGCAGCCCGGTATGCCCTAGTAGCATGGACATCCAAACTCCAAGGGTCCCCTGTCAGAATTCAATCAGACAATGCCACAGCAGTGGCATATATCAATCATCAGGGTGGCACCAGGAGTCGTGCAGCCCAGAGGGAAGTAAATTACATCCTGAAATGGGCAGAAAGATATGTCCCAGCCATATCCGCGGTATTCATTCCAGGAGTGGAGAATTGGAAGGCGGACTTTCTAAGTCGCCAGCAATTATGCCCAGGGGAATGGTCCCTTCACCCCGAGGTTTTCCGGACAATATGTCAGCGGTGGGGAACACCGGATGTAGATCTTCTAGCATCCAGATTCAACGCAAAGGTGGACAGGTTTGTCTCTCGGACAAGGGATCCCCTAGCTTGCGGCTCGAATGCCCTAGTGTTCCCTTGGGATCAGTTCAAGCTGATATATGCATTTCCACCGCCACAATTGTTACCTCGATTACTCCGCAGAATCAGGGTAGAAAAGAAACCAGTGATTCTGGTGGCTCCAGCGTGGCCCCGAAGAGCATGGTACGCGGAGATTGTAAAAATGTCAGTGGGGAGTCCTTGGACCCTCCCACATCGTCCGGACCTGCTTTCGCAAGGACCGATATACCACCCTTCCTTACCAGCCCTAGGTTTGACGGCCTGGCTATTGAAGCCCACATTCTAAAAAAGAGAGGTCTCTCTAATCCTGTGGTAGCTACCATGATCAATGCCAGGAAGCCGGTATCCAGGCAGATCTACTATAGAATCTGGAAGGTGTACATCGCCTGGTGTGAGGCCAAGAAATGGCATCCACGTAAGTACGTAATAGGTAGGATTCTGGACTTCCTACAGTGGGCTGTAGATAGGAAGCTTGCCTTGAGTACTATCAAGGGTCAGATTTCGGCCTTGTCAATATTTTTTCAGAGGCCCTTGGCTTCGCATTCACTAGTCAAAGCTTTTATACAAGGAGTGATGCGTATTAGCCCTCCGGTTAATATTCCCATGTGTCCATGGGACTTAAACCTGGTTCTGTCGGTTCTACAGAAGCAACCATTTGAACCATTACAGCACATTTCCTTGGTTCTTCTCACCAGGAAATTGATTTTTCTAGTAGCCATTTGTTCGGCTAAAAGAGTGTCGGAATTAGCCGCTATGTCCTGTAAAAAACCATATCTGGTTATCCATAAGGACAGAGTAGTGTTACGTCCTCATCCAGCCTTTCTTCCTAAGGTGGTATCGAGTTTTCATTTGAACCAAGATGTGGTTCTTCCTTCTTTTTTCCCCAAACCTAGTTCGGTAGAGGAAAAGTTATTACATTCTTTGGATGTAGTAAGAGCAGTTAAAGCTTATCTAAAAGCCACTGCTCAGATTCGTAGAACGGATACTTTGTTTATTCTGCCGGAAGGCCCCAGAAGGGGTCAGGCAGCGTCAAAATCTACTTTAGCCAAGTGGATTCGACAGGTCATAATGCAAGCCTATGGCTTGAGAAGGAGACCGCCTCCGTTCAAAGTTAGGGCGCACTCCACGAGAGCAGTTGGAACTTCATGGGCAGTGCATCACCAGGCCTCCCTGGCTCAGATCTGTAAGGCCGCAACATGGTCTTCAGTACACACGTTTACTAGGTTCTACCAGGTGGACGTTAGAAGTCAGGAGGATGTCGCCTTTGGGCGCAGTGTGTTGCAGGCCGCAAAAGATCCTCATGTCTGATAGCGCTCAGCTTATGTATGGTGTATCCCCCCCCCTCATTGGGCATTGCTTTGGGACGTCCCACATAGTAATGACTATGTCGCTCTGTGTCCCGTAATGTACGAGAAAGAAAATAGGATTTTTATAACAGCTTACCTGTAAAATCCTTTTCTTGGAGTACATCACGGGACACAGAGCTCCCACCCCTCTTTTGGGGACACTTATTGCTTTGCTACAAAACTGAGGTACTCCCGGATGGGAGGGGCTTATATAGGGGAGGGTACTTCCGGTTTTGGAAGTTGCCAGTGCCAGCACCTGAAGGTATCTATATAACCCACATAGTAATGACTATGTCGCTCTGTGTCCCGTGATGTACTCCAAGAAAAGGATTTTACAGGTAAGCTGTTATAAAAATCCTATTTTTTTGCGCTATAAACAAAAAAAGAGCGACAATTTTGAAAAAAAATAAAAAAAGTTTACTTTTTGCTTTAATAAATATCCAAAGAAACAAATTTCTTTATCTGTTTAGGCCAATATGTACTCTTCTACATATTTTTTTGTAAAAAAAAACAAAAAAAAACCGCATAAGCCAGTCAGGATCCAGGTGGTGTCCTTCAAAGTTCTAGGTCAAACGCAATATTCCCCACGCATGCGTTTGGAAAAATGGCTGTTCAGTAAAATTGTGTTCTGTAATGAGCACAGGCTGGAAACAAGCAAAGTGAAGAAATGTCATCAGCACACCAAGGGTTCCTCAAAAGGGCCAAAAGCTTTAAATTTGTGGTCACATGGTAAACATAAGGCAATGTTTCGGAGCCACACAGGGCTCCCCTTCGTCAGGCAAGTTGGTCGCTTATGTTAGCATGTGACCACGAAATAAAAGCTTTGGACCCTTTTGAGGAATCCTTGGGGTCATTTCTTCACTTTGATTGCCTACAATTTCCAGCCTGTGGTCATTACAGCACGCAGTATTACTGAACAGACATTTTTCAATTTTTCTAAACGCGTGCGTGGGGAATATTGCGGTTGACCCAGAACTTGGAAGGACACCACCTGGATTCTGACTGGCTTATGCGTTTCAAGGGTAGTACGCTCTTCCTCCAGAGCCAAACTCTGGCTCTTAGGAAGAGGGCACTACCCTCAAAATATGTAAGTGTTTCGAGGGTAGTATCCTCTTCCTCAAAGCCAAACTCTGGCTCTGAGTAAGAGGGCACTACCCTCGAAACATGTAAGTATTTTGAGGGTAGTATCCTCTTCCTCAGAGCCAAACTCTGGCTCTGAGGAAGAGGGCACTACCCTCGAAACGTGTTTCAAGGGTAGTATCCTCTTCCTCAAAGCCAAACTCTGGCTCTGAGGAAGAGGGTATTACCCTCGAAACTCGCAAACCAGTCAGGATCCAGGTGGTGTCCTTCCAAGTTCTGGAGTACGCTGAGCTGATTGAGCAACCTTGAAGCTGATCCTTACTTTGACACATTTTGCATATCACACCGCCTGTGAGTAGATTTATTTGTTAATTATTAATAAATAGTTTATGTGATCATGCACTAGACTGGAGCACCCTCTCTTATTGGTGTTTTTGTAGCATGTTACTAGGGCTGGGGAAAAAATCTATTTGAATCTTGAATCGAGTTGCGAGGTCAAATCGATTCAGATTTTGACCAAATCGATTTTTTTTTCCCATAGGACCGGCACTCCGCGGACTAGGCCGAAGTTGCGGCCTTGCGGCCTTTTCCCAGGATCGCGGCGAGCTGCGGGGCAGGATTTTTTAGGTGAGGCCGCGGCTTTGGCCTAGTCCGCGGCCTTTTCCCAGGATCGTGGCGAATAGGCCGAAGCCTCGCCTAAAAACTCCTGCCCGCAGCTCCTTAGGACCGGCGCGGTGTCCATCAGAAGAAAAAAAAACTTGATTCGAATCGTGAATTACGTTTTTATTTTTTTTAAATCGCAGATTTTTTTGCACCCAAAATCGCCCAGCTCTACATGTTACTATGGTCTCCCTAGTCCTGAGAGGGCAGCAAGGCATGGTGTGCCCCTGATGCGTGCAGAGAAGCGAATGTGTATGGGCAACCAGTACCAGACTACCACACTGATGCATTGGGGGGGGGTTATTTTACCAGGGACATACTGTCAGAAGCCAGCTAGTGGTTTAATCCACTAATCTCTACCATGAAAATTCTGGATTTGAGTGAACTGATTCTTTAATTCTGCGCCTTGAGAGAAATAAGAGGCATTTCTTCCAAAAGAGACAGGAACTGGCATTCATTTTTATTTTTAGCAGGTCGGGATGGTGGTTCTGCCGCCGTTGCTTTTCTGACAAGCGCTGTGTGGCAAATCACACCATTTCTGTCTGTGAGAGGTGATAATTACGAGGTAGGTGGGAGCTCAGAGCCGAGGTATCTTTTCATACGCTGGAGACTTTGAGAGAGCCGCCGGGAAGGTGCCAGCTGCAGCTGAGAACAGATTTAAACAGATTAAAGCATACGTTCACATTTGTCACCTTGCAATTATTCTTGGTGTTTAAAATATACAGTATGTAAGCTCAATTACTAAAAATTAGCTTAACATGTTTAAAGTAATTTTTAGGATTTTTAAATCTGCAGCTTTCAATAATATAATACCTGGTGATCTGGCCATGAAGGTCCTCGTTCAGGCACTTGCTGTTACAACACTCTGTCCCTGTTTCCCAAATGTTCTCCTGCATTGTCACCCTGTTACCTGGCTTTCCAATGACGGGAATGGTCCATCGTTGCCGCCATCAGGAAACCAACCCCTGAGGAATGCCATGCAGCCATTGCTGGAGTGCATATAGACTATAGGTTGCAGGAGATTTGCAGCCCTGAGCTCATCTCTGCAAAGTATGCAACATAACTATTTTATTTTTAAAGCCTGAATTTCAGGAATTATAAAAAATTAAGGCACACTAAGAGTTGAGTCCAGCGAGGTGCATGACACCTCCCCGGCCTTAGCTCTGTTATTTAAATCTTACAGTATTATAGTACTCTCAGGAGGCAGCTATCATTCCGGTATAGCGGCACTGATACTTCTGTGCTATGTATCTTGAACAGAAGAGTCACTGCAGCCACTATGCCAGCCCCTCCCCTCCTTCTGTCTATTCACAGAAGCCTTTGTATTACGTGAACACATTCACAAAATACAAAGGCCTCTTTAAATGGGCAGCAGAGGGGGAGGGATGGGCATAGATGCTTTGTGTGCCTTTCTCCTCTCTTACAGTGTCTCCAGTGTAGTTCCCAGCAGATTTATAAACCTGTCAGATATAGAAAATAGAGATAAGCCCAGGAGAGGTCATGCAGCTCCTTGGACTTAACTTAATAGTGTGCCTTCACTTTTTACAAAGTGGCTGAATTCCTGGAATTCAGCTTTAAAAAAAAAATGGCAAAGGCTTTTGCAAGCTAAATGCCAACCAAAAATGAAAAATTGGTTACAGTGAACATCCTATGATGCTTAGACGGCTGGAGGCCTTTGCAGATCCACATACGCTGTCAGGTAAAGCAGCTGAGATGCCAGATGACCTGTTCAGGCCTTTTCATCAATGTATTTTTGCTTCTATCCTCATAGGAATCTATTACGGCAAGAGAACAGTGCAGAGGAAATATGCCAGACCCGGAATCCAAGAGCTACAGGGAATACCGGTAAGTAAGGCATGAGCCAGTGAGTAATGTGATTGGTTGCTTTGCTGGCCAACTGCTGCTTGAACTTTATGTGGCTCCTTTGGCCATTGATTGACACTTCATGTATTCATGTCATTAGGCCTCTCTGATCAGTGAATGGAAGGAGATGTTTAAGACGTCGCCCCGAGTAAAATGTCCAAGCTCTGGTTGTTGGCTAGAGTTCCCAAGCGTATATGGGCTAAAACAACATTACCAGAGATGCCAGGGGGTACGTACATTACTAACCTTTAGGGAGAACCTTCAGCACCTACTAATGTTGACCAGGCCATTATCTGTACACCATATTATTCCAGCCACTTATTCAAGGCTACATTTGTCCTTTGGTAATTTTCAGGTCATTATCTGCCTTCCATATTGTTTTGTTAGACTGGAGTTCTTCTGTAGGTATTATATTCTGGGGTTTTGGTGCTCTCTAACGTGCTGTACCTCTCTATCTAGGCCGCACTCCTGTCCCGGATGGTGGTCTCCTGCCCTCACTGTGAAGCCGTTTTCGCCTCAAGACCTCAGTTGCAGAAACACCTCAACTGGAACCACGCAGATAAGGAGGATAGCCGGGAGAGCAGGGCGAGTCCACCGGGCCTTCCTAGCAGGGCAAAAGAGAGGTGCAATGGGTACCCCGACAGCGCAGATTTCTTTATGGACCTTGGATGACACATCTATAGCATTTAGAGGCTGTGAATGAGGGAGGGAGCACGCCGGGTGGATGTGGGTTGTTTACAACCAAAATATGGTGGCTTCAAGCCAAAGAGCAACTTTGAGGGCAACTGCTTTGTTTAAGCCCAACTGCAGCCATAACCTTTCTTTTTTGCTTTGTAAAGAATGGGAAAGCATTAGAGCCTCTGTAATGTTTTTATACTCGCCTGTGTCCCTGTTAGGGAGGTTTTCCAGAGCCAGTAGGATGGGCTTCCAATCACACGATCAGTGGGAAAGCCAAACTACGGAGTTACAAACTCTTGTAGGGCCAACTCCCGCTGGCTAGAGGGGGTTAAAAGGTATTTTCACTTTTGCAGTCAAATGTATAGAAACGGCCCCCATATGTTAATGTATTCCCATTCAAACAGTGTCTCAGGCTCCGTTCACACCTAATGCTGATGCGGCTCCCATCAGGGGTCCAGTGCGTCCTGGTTTACCGTTTCAGGTCCGATTTCAGCCCGAATTTTTGGCTGACTTCGGACCTAAAACAGACCAAAAGACGCCTAGGCCTCCTGTGCAAATTTGCACCGGAGCCGCGTCGGAGATATGTAAACTGGCTCCATAGAGAGCCATTCACATTCTCCTGCTATTGCGTATTGGATGCGGAGATCCCGCATACAATTCACAATAGTGTGAAACCGGCCTAAAACACTTTTTAGACTGTCTTAGGCTGGCCATACATTCATTTTTTTGTTCAATCAGTTGGTTGAACAAAAAACAACTCATTAGCTCAGCTTCGTGCTGTGGTATTATATTCTGGTGGCAGGGAGACTTCCCGCCTTCAGAATACAATGATCAGTGTTCCCGGCTATAGCTGGCGGCACTGATTGTTTGGGAAACACCAGACAGGCTGGTTTGTACTGTTTATCTGCAGTCTTCTCTTCTCTACATCCGTTCAAAGTCCAGAATTCATAAAGCTTGTCTGAGCTGTCTGAAAACAGGGGACGGAGAGCTTAAATACACTGTGCAGAGCTCAGTGAAGAAGGCTCTGAGAGCTGAGCCTTCACACAGCACAGGAACAGAGCTGAGACTGTTAATCACAGGCTGTGTGCTGGAGGTCCCTACACTGTCACCATTTTTCTGTTGTTGTCAGTAAGACCTGTCAGAAGTTATTCATGTTGATAGCAGAGGAACAGACATGACACTTAGGGGTTGATTTACTACAAATGGAGAGTGCAAAATTTGGTGCAGCTGTGCATGGCAGCCAATCGGTCTCAAACTTCAGCTTGGTCAATTAAGCTTTGACAAAAAAAAACCTGGAAGCTGATTGGTTTCTATGCAAAGCTGCACCAGATTTTGCGCTCTCCATTTTTAGTAAATCAACCCATTAGTGCTCTGTATTGAGACAAGTACACACTATTGAGGGATATGCTTTGTTCATATTTCTAAAGCGAACGACCACTTTAAATAACATGATTACACATGTGCAGGGCCGGACTTGCCATTGGGCTTGACTGGGCTCAAGCCCATGGGCCCCGCCCAATAGGGGGCCCCGCGCTTGCGCACATTAATGCAGTCTGTGAGAACTTCCCCTCTGTCCGGCACAGAGGGGAAGTCTCGTGGTGTTTAGCTTCTTTCACTCTTCCTGATAATCCCCCGTGTGACTTAAGAAGACGTCACAAAAGGAGAGTGAAAGAAAACAGCAGCCGTAGACACAGCAACGAATGGTTACGGTGCAACGGCGCATGCGCGAGATTACCGACAGAGACACAATAAGGGCGGAAGCGACGTCATAATTTGAATCACATAACAGCAGTACGAATGGCGCTTGAGATACCTGGAAATACAGAGAACGAAACCATCCTAAAAAAGGTATTTGCAGGCCTCGTTTTCGGGGATATATATATATATATGCATTGCATTGTGATGAGCTGTTATAACTTAATTGAAAAACTGCAAAAATCGGCCGGGGTTTTTCTTCCTCTTTAATTTTTCATTGAATTGTTCTATTTAAAGTAATGTATAGAAGGTAGGGCCCGAAAGTGACTCAAGCCCAGGGGCCCCCACCACCCTAAGTCCTGCCCTGCACATGTGAGGATGACTGCATTGTTTTAGCAACTGTCATGTTATTGTGACCGCATGTTGGGTGATTATTAGCGACAGGCGTGTAATTCTAGAGGAGCACCAATGCGGGAGGAGAAATTAAATCTCTTTTTTTTTTTTTTACACATACTGCAGAGAACACTAGTGAGGGATCTTCAGTTAGGCCCCTTTCACACAGGCGTTCTATTGGTCCATTTTTCCTCCATCTCTTGACAGATGAAAAACGGACACCCATGTATTTCTATGGGCAAGCGGATGATCATCCATTGACATCCGCTGACATTCTCCTTCGTTAACATCCATTTTTTGAAACAGTAGAAAGCCTTATTCTTCTTCTGTTTAAAACGGAAGCAGACCTAAATGAATGTCAAATGGTCTATTTTTGCATCCGTAGTTAGGAGCTGGAATCTGCCGGCGTCCTAGCAACCGATGGCTCATCAGCTGTCAGCGGTGTTCCCCGCTGACAGCTGAATGTAAAAATAATTGCTGCCAATAAAAAAAATCTGTGTGGGGGGGGGGGGCCCTCCCAATCCATACCAGGCCCTTCAGGTCCAGGAAATCCACAGCAATTAAAAAGTAAATGGCGCGGGGTCTCCACCCAAAATCCATACCAAACCCGAGCATGCCAGGAAAGGGAGGGGACGAGAGAGCATGCTCTCAACAAGCACCTTGTACCCATGTTGATGGGGACAAGGGCCTCTTCCCCGCAACCCTGGCTGGTAGTTGTGGGGGTCTGCGGGCAGGGAGCTCATCAGAAACTGGAAGCCTCCTTTAAGAAGGGGGCTCCCAGATCCCGCCCCCCCCCCCATGCGAATGAGTATGTAACCCTACTGACAGTTTTTCACAATTCCTTTTTAAAAAAAATCCAAAACAATGTCCCCCGAAGTAAATCCAGCGTCAATCATGATGAACGTCGCCCCTGACCTGAAGAAAAAATAGATAAAAATAGGAGGTCTGCACCCGACGAAGGTTCCCGCCGTCTGACCGCTTCGACCTCTGACAGTTCTTAAATAGCTAAGGGGCAGGCCCCCCCGATGACGCCCCCCGGGAGACTCCAACCCCCTTGTGACATCATCAAGCAGGGGCATGCTGTGGGTCGATGACGTCACAAGGCGGTGGGGTCATCACAGGGTTGAGGGGAAGAGGCCTTTGTCCCCATCAACATGGGGACAAGGTGCTTTGTGGGGGGGGGTCAGAGCCCCCCTGTCCCAAAGCACCCCCCCATGTTGAGGGCATGCTTGAATAAGGGTCTGGTATGGATTTTGGGGGGGGACCCCCACACTGGGTTTTCTTTTCACAATTTTTCTATTGTGGGCATTTTTTTTTTTGTTTTTTTTTTTTACATTCAGCTGCTAGCCCACTCCTTAGCAATCAGCTATTCTTCAAATAGAATTTGTATCGGTCGATTCATTTTCAACCAATCCGAATTCTAATCGTTCCAAAAATTTGAAATTCGTTAGAAAATGGATGTAAAAACGTAAGTCCGGATCCATTTTTTTCATCTGATTTTCAAGCAAAAAACGTGACGGAACGGATGAACGCCCGTGTGAAAGTGGCCTAAATCCAATTTCTCCAATTATTTTATATGCTGAGGACAGTATCCTGGATGACAATTAGCTTTTTTTATTGACTTGTGACGTCGGCCTGTTGTTTAACCGGTGTTTCTGTTGCTCCTAGGGTGGTAAAAAGAGGACCCCGAACCAACAGGGGGTCTAACCAGACAACAATGCCTCCCCCAGAGGAGAACGGACACATGGCACACACCAAGGGCAGGGTGAAACAGGGAGACGCCTGTCTGTCCGATGAGGATCCAGAGAGGATGAAGCACAGTAAGGGGGTGGGGCTTAATATCAGCAGTAGGAGAGAGACTCCTCCTTTTATTTGCTGATCCATAGAATGCTATTATGTCCGGTGTTATACAATGCTTTTCTGTTTTGTGTTCTATTATGTACTATACCGGTCTCTTTTATTCTGTAACAGACTTCTTTTTTTTTTTACTAGGCTATGGTGACCCTTGTTCCTTTATTGTATTTTGTGCTGTTGTGTTCTTTAAATAATATGCATTTAGTGGCCACTTTATTAGTTACAGTATCTCACAAAAGTAAGTACACCCCTCACATTTTTGTAAATATTTTCTTCTATCTTTTCATGTGACAACACTGAAGAAATGACACTTTGCTACAATGTAAAGTAGTGAGTGTACAGCTTGTATAACAGTGTAAATTTGCTGTCCCCTCAAAATAACTCAACACACAGCCATTAATGTCTAAACCGCTGGCAACAAAAGTGAGTACACCCCTAAGTGAAAATGTCCAAATTGGGCCCAGAGTTTCAATATTTTGTGTGGCCACCATTATTTTCCAGCACTGCCTTAACCCTCTTGGGCATGGAGGTCACCAGAACTTCACAGGTTGTCACTGGAGTCCTCTTCCCCTCCTCCATGATGACATCACAGAGCTGGTGGATGTTGGAGACCTTGCGCTCCTCCACCTTCTGTTTGAGGATGTCCCACAGATGCCCAATAGGGTTTAGGTCTGGAGACATGCTTGGCCAGTCCCTCACCTTTACCCTCAGCTTCTTTAGCAAGGCAGTGGTCGTCTTGGAGGTGTGTTTGGGGTCGTTATCATGTTGGAATACTGCCCTGCAGCCCAGTCTCTGAAGGGAGGGGATCATGCTCTGCTTCAGTATGTCACAGTACATGTTGGCATTCATGGTTCCCTCAATGAACTGTAGCTCCCCAGTGCCGGTGTCTTGTTAACCTAGTTCCCCTATCGATATGGTTCCGAGCTCGACTGCGCATGCGCACTCGGAACACACGGAAATCTACGAACATCTACAGCTGTTCGTCAGCTGTAGACGCGCTCGCTCCCGAGGATACACGTTGTGCAGAAAGCGGCAGGGGCGGAGACTGGGACACGCCGCTCTCTAGGGCGGCATTAAACAAGTTGATGGCCCGGTGACACAAGTTGATGGCCAGGTGAAACGCCGCTCTGTATTTTTTAAAATGTTCATGAGCGGGCGCGGACACTGACACGCCGCTCTATGGGGCGAATGTTGTACATATAATTGGCGTCTAACATTGCAGGAAGCGCACACTCACTCATCCGCCCCTTGCTGTACAGAGCGGCGTGTCACCCGGCCATCAACTTGTTTAATGCTGCCCTATAGAGCGGCGTGTCCCAGTCTCCGCCCCGCCGCTTTCTTGTCGAGCTGGTTCCCTTAGCATCGGGAGCGAGCGCGTCTACAGCTGCCGAACAGCTGTTCACGCTCAGAGAATTCCGTCGCCTCGGATTGCGCCTGCGCAGTCGAGCTCTGAACCATATCGATAGGCGGAACCAGCTCGCCAGAACACCGGCAGCACTCATGCAGCCCCAGACCATGACACTCCCACCACCATGCTTGACTGTAGGTAAGACACACTTGTCTTTGTACTCCTCACCTGGTTGCCGCCACACACGCTTGACACCATCTGAACCAAATAAGTTTATCTTGGTCTCATCAGACCACAGGACATGGTTCCAGTAATCCATGTCCTTAGTCTGCTTGTCTTCAACAAACAGTTTGCAGGATTTCTTGTGCATCATCTTTAGAAGAGGCTTCCTTCTGGGACGACAGCTATTCAGACCAATTTGATGCAGTGTGCGGCGTATGGTCTGATCACTGACAAGCTGACCCCCCCCCCCCCCACCCCTTCAACCTCTGCAGCAATACTGGCAGCACTCATACGTCTATTTCCCAAAGATAACCTCTGGATATAACGCTGAGCACGTGCACTCAACTTCTTTGGTCCACCATGGCGAGGCCTGTTCTGAGTGGAACCTGTCCTGTTAAACCGCTGTATGGTCTTGGCCTCCGTGCTGCAGCTCAGTTTCAGGGTCTTGGCAATCTTCTTATAGCCTAGGCCATCTTTATGTAGAGCAACAATTCTTTTTTTCAGATCCTCAGAGAGTTCTTTACCATGAGGTGCCATGTTGAACTTCCAGTGACCAGTATGAGAGAGTGAGAGCGATAACACCAAATCTAACACGCCCATTTACACCTGAGACCTTGTAACACTAACGAGTCACATGACACCGGGGAGGGAAAATATCTAATCTGGCCCAATCTGGACATTTTCACTTAGGGGTGTACTCACTTTTGTTGCCAGCGGTTTAGACAATAATGGCTGTGTGTTGAGTTATTTTGAAGGGACAGCAAATTTACACTGTTATACAAGCTGTACACTCACTACTTTACATTGTAGCAAAGTGTCATTTCTTCAGTGTTGTCACATGAAAAGATAGAATAAAATATTCACAAAAATGTGAGGGGTGTACTTACTTTTGTGAGATACTGTATATCCACTTCAACACAAAACATGACATGTTGCTACGGTTCAATACATAAAGCATGGAGACATGGTCAAGGGGTTTAGTTGTGGTATAACCAATAGAGAAGATGCACAATCCAAGCAATTTATTTGCCAATTATTGGTGTGTCATGGATATGCATTAATGTCTGTCTGCCATCTTACCTTCCTCCTCATGTGTTCATCTAGAGACCAGACCTCCTTCACCTGGCTTCCTTTATAATCTCCTCCCAGCCTGACTCCACCCCAGGCCCTATCACTGAACACTATATTAACCTGTGCACTGCAAGCCTGCTTTGCTGATCAACGTGTTTGTTAGGCATTGTGTGTTTGGGTTCCTGCCTGCCGTGTGCTACGTCTGTCTCTCTGTTACGTTATTGGCTTGTCCCCGACTATCCCTGTCTGCTCGTGATCCTTGACCTTCGGCTCGTTCTTCGTTATCCTTGTCTGCTTGTGGCCCCTGACCTTCAGCTTGTTATTCGGTTCTCTCTTATCGTGTGCTGCTGCTTCCCCTCTTTTCCCCTTATCCTACGGGGCGTGAGCTAGGAAACTCCAGGGGCCGCGACCTGGTCCCAGCCTGCAGCATAACATCCTCACCACTAGAGGCCCTGGAGAAGACCAGCTGGGTCTTAGACTCCGCGCCCTGGGGAATCTTGGCTCTAGCTTCCGTTAGGATCCCGGTTGTGCTCCTCTGGTCCCGCTTTCCACAACCACCCAGTTTCCTATCCGCAGAAGCCAGCCATAGGGTTCACTACCTCGCGGTGCACTCCTGTCCCCCTACGGTGTGCATCTGTCACCTGGCCACAGGTGACCCTGACAGTTTGATCAGCCATGAACCCGGCTGACATCCCGCTTCCCGCGGATGATCCATTGCAGGGCATAGTTCGCAGACTTGAGACCCAGGAATCAAATCAGACTCAGGTGATGCGATTCCTCCAGGATCTGGCTTCTCGATTCGAGCAGCTTCAGGTCTCCTTGGGAACCCCGAATCCGCAACCCCAAGTACAACCAGCGGCTGTACCTATCGCACCAGTCGCAGCCTCACACTCACTAAGATTGCCAGCTCCGTCCTGTTTCTCTGGGGACTCCAAGGCCTGCAGGGGGTTTCTCAGCCAATGCACAATTCATTTTGAGCTTCAGCCTCAAAGCTTCCTGTCTGACCGGGCTAAGGTAGCCTATATCATTTCCCTCCTCTTCGGTGAAGCTTTGGCCTGGGCTGCCCCCCTGTGGGAGAGGAACGATCCGGTGGTTTCCAGTCTGTCCGATTTCTTGAAGCTCTTTCGTAATATCTTCGAAGAGCCGGCTCGGGCTTCTTCAGCGGCTAGTGCTGTCTTACGTCTTCGCCAAGAATCTAGTTCAGTGGGGCAATATGCTCTTCAGTTCCGTATCCACACAGCTGAATTGAGCTGGAATAATGAGGCCCTGGTCGCTACCTTTTTACATGGCCTCTCTGACCGAGTGAAAGACGAATTAGCGGGAAGAGCCATTCCCGTCGGTCTGGACGATGTAATTTCATTATGCAACCAGATCGACATTCGTTTTCAAGAGAGGTCCTTAGAAAAAAGACGTCAGTACTCTCTGACTCCTAGCCAGTCTGAGCTCCCCTCCCTTCATTCCGTGGAGCATCCTCTACCTGCTGAAGAACCTATGCAGCTGGGCCGGACCAGACTAACCCCCGAAGAACGTGCTAGGCGCAGAACTCTGGGCTTGTGCCTCTATTGTGGGGGCAAGGGTCATTTTCGTGACTCCTGCTCGCTTCATCCGGGAAACGCTCGGGTCTAATACATTTGGAAGGTGGAGTATTGGACCCAGAAACATCACCTTCTCGCCTGCTCTTGCCGGTGTTCCTTCATGTAGGCACTTCTCCTCAGTCAACCCTTGCATACCTGGATTCCGGGGCTGCCGGCAATTTTATGGATTGGAGAACTGCTTCTTCTATGAAGCTTACCCTTTCACCTCTCACTACCCCATTGGTAGTCTCGGCAATTGATGGCACTGTTCTCCCAGGGGGCCCTATTCGCTTCCAGACGCTACCCATTAGGATGTCGGTAGGGATTCTCCACCAGGAGTGGATATCCTTTCTTATTCTACCCAAGGCCTCTACCCCAGTTGTATTGGGCCTCCCTTGGCTACAGCTCCACTCTCCACATGTGGACTGGGTCTCTGGGCAGATCCTGGCCTGGGGTTCCTCATGTTTCTCGTCGTGTCTTCTCAAGGTGACCCCCAAGGAGAGTCTTCCGGTTGCTGCCACTTCTGTTTCTTCTGATCTTCCTGCTGCATACAGCGATTACCGGGATGTGTTCTGTAAAAAATCAGCTGAGGTGCTTCCTCCCCACAGGTCTTTTGACTGTGCTATAGATCTTGTCCCCGGAGCAACTCTACCCAGGGGTCGTACCTACCCTCTGTCCATCCCAGAGACCCAGGCCATGTCGGAGTATGTCGCAGAGAATCTGGAGAGAGGTTTCATCCGGAAATCCTCATCGCCTGCAGGGGCAGGGTTCTTTTTTGTTGCCAAAAAGGATGGTACCTTAAGACCCTGCATCGATTATCGGGGTTTAAATGCGGTTACTATTAAAAATCGATACCCCTTACCCTTAATATCTGAGCTATTCGATAGGTTGAAGGGTGCCTCCATTTTCACCAAGTTGGATCTCAGAGGCGCGTACAATCTCATTCGAATACGGGAGGGTGACGAATGGAAGACTGCATTCAACACTAGAGACGGGCATTACGAATATCTGGTGATGCCTTTTGGTCTGTGTAATGCTCCAGCCGTGTTTCAAAACTTTGTCAATGAAATCTTCAGAGATCTGCTGTACCAGTTTGTTGTCATCTATCTGGATGACATTCTGATCTTTTCTGAAAATCTGCTCGTCCACAGAAACCATGTCCGCACTGTACTTCAACGTCTTAGAGAGAACAATCTCTATGCCAAGCTGGAGAAATGTTCCTTTGAATGTTCTGAGGTCCTGTTTTTGGGGTGCTTCGTCTCATGTTCGGGGCTTCGTATGGACCCTGGGAAGGTCTTGGCTATCACCAACTGGCCTCTTCCTGCTAGCCTCAAGGCCACACAGCGCTTTCTTGGCTTCACTAATTATTATAGGCAGTTCATAAGGAATTACTCTTCCATTGCCGCGCCTATTATCGCTTTGACCAAGAAGGGTGTGAATGCCAGAGACTGGCCTCCCGAAGCTGTCTCTGCATTTCACAACCTGAAACAGGCCTTTGTTTCTGGCCCCCTCTTGAGGAGACCAAATCCTGGGAATGCATTTTTTATTGAAGTGGACGCTTCCTCAATGGGGGTGGGAGCTGTGCTTCTTCAAATCTTTGAGAAGAGACGCCAACCATGTGCGTTCTTCTCCAAAAAAAATTCTCAGGCAGAGAGGAATTATGCCATCGGTGATCGGGAACTTCTCGCAATTAAATTGGCGTTAGAGGAGTGGCGTCATCTCTTGGAGGGTTCCCCTCACTCCATAACGATCTTTACCGATCACAAGAATTTACAGTATCTACAGAATGCTAAACGTCTGAATCCTAGACAGGCCAGGTGGAGTCTCTTCTTTGCCCGTTTTAATTTCACGATTACCTACAAACCTGGTTCCTGCAACGGTCGGGCTGATGCGCTCTCTAGGTCATTTGACACTTTGGACGAGGAGTCCGCCCCTGAACCTGAGCCGATCATTCCCACCTCATGCATTGTTGCCCACTCTACCACCCTGAAGTCTAAAATTCCGCCTGATAAGACCTTTGTCCCCACTGAGCTAAGAGCTAAGATCCTTCATTGGGGACATGATTCCAAGGTGGCAGGGCATTCTGGATTCCTCCGATCCTTCCTACTCATCAGTCGTCACTACTGGTGGCCTAATCTCCGCTCAGACGTCAAAGACTACGTTAAAGCTTGTCATGTCTGTGCTCAGTCCAAATCCTCCACACAAGCTCCTGCTGGTCTCCTCATGCCCTTGCCCATTCCTAAGGAACCCTGGGCCCATATTGCCATGGATTTTATCACCGATCTCCCACTGTCTGAGAATAATACAGTCATTTGGGTGGTAATCGATCGATTCTCCAAGATGGATCATTTTGTTCCTCTTCCTGGTCTTCCTTCTGCCCCTGCCTTGGTTCCCATTTTCATTCGGGAAATTCTCCGCCTACATGGGGTCCCTTCTCATATTGTTTCCGACAGGGGAGTCCAATTCACGTCTCGTTTTTGGAGAGCCTTTTGCAAATCCCTCAATATTGTCTTGGATTTTTCTTCTTCTTACCATCCCCAATCCAATGGACAGACTGAGAGGGTTAATCAGGAGTTAGAGGTCTTTCTTCGCACCTTTGTGTCTTCTCACCATGACGATTGGTCCTCTCTACTCCCGTGGGCAGAATTCTCCCATAACAATCATGTGAATACCAGTTCGCAGAAGACACCCTTTTTCACAGTTTATGGAAAACACCCTCAACTTCCTCTTCCCATGATCTGTTCTCCAGACATTCCAGCTTTGGCTTCGGTTCAGGAGTCTCTCAATTCCGTTTGGGGTCACGTTCATGATTCCCTCCGGGCAGCTGCTGAAAAATTCAAAGGCTTTGCCGACCGCCGCAGGCGTAAACCGCCTTCTCTTCAGCCAGGGGACAAAGTCTGGCTCTCTACCAGGAACATCAAGCTCCGAGTTCCTTCTCTGAAGTTTGCTCCACGATTCATCGGTCCATACACGGTAACTGCTAAACTGAATCCGGTTTGTTTCAAACTCCAGATTCCTAAGAGCCTTAAAATCACTAACTCCTTTCATGTTGCTCTTCTAAAGCCTTTAGTCCTCAATAAATTCTCTCGTCCTCTCCCTACCGTGGCGCCTGTCTCTGAGGATAATCAGGAGTACGAGATCAGTCAAATTCTGGACTCCCGACTCTGTAAAGGCGTTCTTCAGTACCTCGTTCATTGGAAAGGGTTTGGTCCTGAGGAGAGGTCTTGGATCACTGCATCTGAGGTCTTTGCACCTCGTCTGTTAAAGGAGTTTTATCTGAAGTTTCCCTCTAAACCTGGGCCCAGGCGGGGAAGGGGGAGGCCTCGTAAGAGGGAGGGTACTGTCATGGATATGCATTAATGTCTGTCTGCCATCTTACCTTCCTCCTCATGTGTTCATCTAGAGACCAGACCTCCTTCACCTGGCTTCCTTTATAATCTCCTCCCAGCCTGACTCCACCCCAGGCCCTATCACAGAACACTATATTAACCTGTGCACTGCAAGCCTGCTTTGCTGATCAACGTGTTTGTTAGGCATTGTGTGTTTGGGTTCCTGCCTGCCGTGTGCTACGTCTGTCTCTCTGTTACGTTATTGGCTTGTCCCCGACTATCCCTGTCTGCTCGTGATCCTTGACCTTCGGCTCGTTCTTCGTTATCCTTGTCTGCTTGTGGCCCCTGACCTTCAGCTTGTTATTCGGTTCTCTCTTATCGTGTGCTGCTGCTTCCCCTCTTTTCCCCTTATCCTACGGGGCGTGAGCTAGGAAACTCCAGGGGCCGCGACCTGGTCCCAGCCTGCAGCATAACATCCTCACCACTAGAGGCCCTGGAGAAGACCAGCTGGGTCTTAGACTCCGCGCCCTGGGGAATCTTGGCTCTAGCTTCCGTTAGGATCCCGGTTGTGCTCCTCTGGTCCCGCTTTCCACAACCACCCAGTTTCCTATCCGCAGAAGCCAGCCATAGGGTTCACTACCTCGCGGTGCACTCCTGTCCCCCTACGGTGTGCATCTGTCACCTGGCCACAGGTGACCCTGACATGGGGTCAGTGGCAGCACATAAGAAATGGCTGATCTAAGATTTTCACGCCTAGTCAATCCAGTGATCCTCATTTTGGGGGAACACGTTTTTGGTCAGACATAGTCAAGCTGGCAGGAAGTCCACAACCACTCAGATAGGTGATCTTTTATAGTAGTGGGGTGCAGAATGGCCTTTCTTAAATGACAACCAAGTGCATCTTGAAGAAGCTGAGCTCCAAAAGCAACAGAGCGTGCCAGGTTCCACTCCTATCAGCTAGCAGCAGGGAAATGAGACTACAGTGGGCACAGGATAACCAAAACATGACAAAAGACTGGAAATGCATTGCCTGCTCTGAGAAAATTTAAAGCGGAGCTCCACCCAAAAGGGGAAGCTCCGCTTGTCTGCCTCCGGTGCCATATTTGGCACCTTGTGGGGGGGGGGGGTACCTGGTTTTGACAAGTTCCCGCTCCCGCTTCCTGCTGAGTCCGCCGCGGCAAACTCAGCTGGAAGTTCGGCCCTCGCCGCAGCCAGCCCATTGAGAAAGTGCAGCGTTATTCGCACATGCGCAGTAGGATACCGGCTGTGAAGCCGTAAGGTTTCACTGCTGGTTTCCCTTTAGCAAAATGGCAGCGCCAGCACCCGAGAGCGGATTCAAGAATCGGCTTGGACGAGGAAACCGCAAGATCCCTGGACAGGTAAGTGCCCTAATAGTAAGAGTCAGCAGCTACAGTATTTGTAGCTGCTGACTTTTAACTTTTTGGTGGGGGGACTGGAGCTCCGCTTTAGGCTGGGTTCACACTATCGCCTAATGCGGCTCACAGCAGGGGTCCGGTGCGTCCCCATTCACCGTTTCATGCCCAATTTCAGCCCTAACTTTGGGCTGAATGTCACTGGCAGGGAAGGAATTAACACTAGGGGGCGATCAAGGGGTTGATTGTGTTCCCTGACTGTGTGTTCTAACTGGGGGGGGGGGGGGGTGGGACTGACTAGAGGAAATGACAGATCGTGGTTCCTAGCTATTAGGAACTCACGATCTGTCTCTCCTCACAGAACAGAGCAGGGATTTGTGTGTTTACACGCACACGTTTCTCGTGCCCACGATCGCTCGTGGCCGGCGGTCATGAGCATCGGCACCCCCGCGATGCAGTGGGCGCGCGCCTCCTATCCCGCTTAAAGGGATTGGTGTGCAGCTACGATGGTTCGTGGGATCTTGCCAACCTGCTGCAGTATAATGACGGCGGCTGGTCAGCAAGTGGTTAAGGCCTGGTTCACACGGGCTTCAGCTTGTATAAGAGCAGTGTGAACAGCAAGCATTTGCAGAGCAAGTTCCATTCACCTCCAGTTTGTAAATGCTGAACACAGATCCTAATGTGTTACTTACTTTAACCACTTCCCATCCGTAGGACGTCATATGACATCCTGGACTTGAAGTGGAGATATCTGGATGATATTTTTTTTTTCAGCCGGTAATTCCCTCTAACATAAAAGCCATCCTAGCCACTAATTAGCCGCTGGATTGCCTTTCTGGGCCTCTCCTGTGTGATCGGAGAGCCCAGGATTCAGTCTTATAGACCCCAGATGTCTCCATAAAGAGGACCTGTCATGCCTTATTTCTATTACAAGAGATGTTTACATTTCTTGTGATAGAAATAAAAGTGATCCAAAAAAAATAAAAATAAATTAAAGGGACAGTGTAAAAAAAATATAATCTTTTATACTTTACAAAAAATTGGGTTATATTTTGTGTTTTGTTTTTTTTAAATAAAATTCATTAAACACTTGACCTCCAGAGGATTTACCCCCTTCATGACCAGGCAATGTTTTGTGATACGGCACTGCGTTGCTTTAAGTGACAATTGCGCGGTCGTGCGACGCTGTACCCAAATAAAATTTCTGTCTTTTTCCCCACAAATAAAACTTTCTTTTGGTGGTATTTGATCACCTCTGTGACAATTTTGAAAAAAAAAAAAAATATTTTTTACTTTTTGCTATAATAAATATCCCTAAAAAATATATAAAAAAACGAATTTCTTCCTCAGTTTAGGCCGATACGTATTCTTCTACATATTTTTGGTAAAAAAAAAACAAAAAAAAAAACGCAATAAGTATATTGATTGCTTTGCGCAAAAGTTATAGCATCTACAAAATACTGGATAGATTTATGGCATTTTTATTTATAATTTTTTCTTTTACTAGTAATGGCGGCGATCTGCGATTTTTATCGGGACTGCGACATTGCGGCGGACACGTCGGACACTTTTGACACTATTTTGGGGCCATCAACATTTATACAGCGATCAGAGCTACAAATAGCCACTGACTACTGTATAAATGACACTGGCAGGGAAGGGGTTAAACACTAGGGGTGATCAAGGGGTTAAATGTGTTCCCTGGATGTGTTCTAACTGTAGGGGGGATGGGCTCACTACAACATGACAGATCACTTCTCCCGATGACAGGGAGCAGTGATCTCTGTCATGTTGCTAGGCAGACCAGGAAAATGCCCTGTTTACATAGGCATCTCCCCGTTCTGCTTCTCCTCGCCACAATCGCAGGCCGCCGGCGAACATCGAGTTTGCGGGACCCGTGGGCACGCTCCCTCGACTGGCGCGCGCCCGCTAGGCGGCAAATTTAAAGGGACGTGCAGGTACGCCCTTTTGCCTGCCCGTGCCATTCTGCCGACGTAAAGCGGCGGTCGGCAAGTAATTAGAGTAAAAATCAGCACTCCCATTAAGATCTGTGTATAACATTTCCAAACCGGAGCTGAAGAGCGCTTTAAAGGCTTAGAGAAAGATGCTTGAAGCTTGCCAGAAGCTTTGCAAAAGCTTGCTGAAAGTTTCATAACAGCTTGCTGTTCACACTGCTCTTATAAAAGCTGAAGACTGTGTGAAACAGGCCATAGGAAGGCATATAAGCAGGAAGGGTGGCGGAAGGTCTGTAATTAAGTATGGAAGAAGGAAGGGGTAAGAGAGGGTATACAAGTACCGTATATACTCGAGTATAAGCCAAGTTTTTCAGCACATTTTTTTGTGCTGAAAATGCCCCCCTAGGCTTATACCCGAGTCACCTTTTTGCGCCTGATCTCCCGGACTTTGGGGACCCGGTACTATCCGGTCGTAGGTCCTCCGGACCCCAAACTTGGCACACATGCAGCCCCACTCTTCCTCTACAAGTGTGCAAAGTTTGTTGTCTGTGGGACCTACAGCCGGGGAGCACCGATTTTTCAAAGCCAGGCACCCCTTCCATAGACTCCCATGTTAAATGGTAATTTTTCCGGTGAATTTGGGGACCCGGTACCGGACGGTCGTAGGTCCCCTGGACCCAGAACTTGGCACACATGTAGCTCCATTTCTCCTCTATAAGTGTGCAGTTTGTTGTCTGGGGGACCTACAGCCGGGGAGCACCGATTTTTCAAAGCCGCACCGCTTCCATAGACTCCCATGTTAAACGTCAGTCTAGTCATGGGCACAGTGAGTCATGGGCACAGTGAGGCATGGGCACAGTGAGGCATGGGCACAGTGAGGCATGGGCACAGTGAGGCATGGACACAGTGAGGCATGGACACAGTGAGGCATGGACACAGTGAGGCATGGGCACAGTGAGGCATGGGCACAGTGAGGCATGGGCACAGTGAGGCATGGGCACAGTGAGGCATGGGCACAGTGAGGCATGGACACAGTGAGGCATGCATATGGACACAGTGAGGCACAGTGAGGCATGCAGATGGACACCCTAGGCTTATACTCGAGTCAATACGTTTTCCCAGTTTTTTGTGGTAAAATTAAGTGCCTCGGCTTATATTCGGGTCGGCTTATACTTGAGTATATATGGTAGTAGTAAAAGTGAGAAGGAGGAGCCCAGAGCAGGGAATACAATACTCCCACTTGACCCAGACCCTCCATGTGGATATATTGGATAAGTACCGGTCACGGAGGGGCGATTTGAGTTCTTCTATACGTTGTATGTGTAGAAATAACTGAAGCCACTCTGAGACAGCCAGGACTTGTGTAGAACTCCAATTTTTATATTTTCTTTACTATTCTATTCTGCCCCACCTATTTCTTTTAAATGATTGTAATGCAGCGGTTTTCTTTGTGCTCTGGTTGGAGTCAGGAAGGAAACAGAAAACGCCCAAAAAGTTCACAGGGGAGCAACCTTCCATCACAACCACGTTTGGCTTAAAAGGTAAGTGCCATTCTTCATACACTCACTCACTTACCTTACCAGCCTCTTTTTAATTATGGACATAGATCCAGTTATTATATTACTTTACTTACAGCGGTGGTTCTCAACCTCGGTCCTCAAGTACCCTCAACAGGCCAAGTTTTTTGGAATTTCTCTTCTTCTCCTCGTACACACAATACGATTGTATGAAGGGGATTGTCTGTTGACAGAATGTTGTCCTAAAATCTGCCCTTTGGTGCGCTCCTTTTTTGACAATTGTTGTCCAACTTTCGGCCAACAAATGTTGGATGGCAGGCTAGTAAATTTTCGGCGGACAACGGTGTGACGTCAGATTTTCTGATGGTCAGTACACAAATCCGTCACACAAAAGACGAAAGTACAAACACGCATGCTCGGACTCAATGTTCACCAAACACGAAATTAGCAGAAGGGGCCCAAAGGGTGGCGCTCAAGAGCTGAAATTCCTTGTAGTACGTCACTACGTTCGTGTTTGTGGCACAATTGTGTACTGTTAGTATGTAAGACAAGATCCTGGCACATGCCCTTAAGACAAAAATCTGACTCTCGGTTGGCCAACAATCGTATCGTGTGTACAAGGCTTTAGATAAAATAGCTGTCCAAAATACAAAGCCATTGACTCTGATTTAAAGCACCTGTGCAAGATGAAGGAAGCCCTGCAAACATGGCCTGTTGGGGGGGGGGGGGGGGGGGTACTTGAGGACAGGGTTCAGAACCACTGGCTTACAGTATATGAGGGCTTTTCTTTATCCCAGCTAAATTACCTCTTGAAGTGGTTGTCCCTTGAAGGCTGTTTACACAATGGACTTGCCCCATCACTCCTCTTATCAGGGTTCAACCAATGGGGGAAAAAAAGGCATTAGGATAATTGTGCTCTGGAGACAGTTGTAGAGGTACAACATGCTGCAGTTTACAGAACTGGGTAGAGGAATTTTTTGCAGGGCAAGACAGATCCAAGCAGCAAGACCTATGCCCTTCATGTCACATGGCCTATAAAAACTTCCACAATTGAAAAAACCTGGTTTGGACTCTACCAACTCTTTTGATTTTGTCTTATTTGGGTCCTTTATATATGAGAGTTGGTAGAGTCCAAACCAGGTTTTTTCAATTTTTGAAGTTTTTCATGCTAGTTTTACCGGTGACTCCCAACGTCTCTTATTATATATCTATACAAGTATAATATTATTAAGATAGATAGAGATATATAGATATATATATATCTGTCTATAGATAGATATATATATCTATAGATATATATATTATATATATATATATATATACACATCTCTATCTATAGATATATATATATATATATAGATATATATATATATATATATATCTATATATCTCTCTATCTATATATATCTCTATGTGTAGCATACCCCCCGTAGGAGCTAGTGGTTTAGATTTGGGCCTTGCACGTTACCTCACCATTCGTTGTCTAGGGGATGAGAGTCTATAGTAACTTCAATGTCCACACAAGTTATGAATCCTTTCCGTCAGGTTTTATTTCCAAACAAAACTTGCGTAGGTAGAGGGATGGAGGATTAGGGGAAGGTTCAGGCACACCCAGCAGATCACTGGGGAAACTTCTAAGTTACAAAAGTCACACTCACCACTGTCCTTCAAGTGGGTATTACACACCCAGATAGGCCCCTCTCACTTGGCCTAGCAGCCGGGATGATGCACGAACAAGATAAAGAAATAACAGTCTCTGCCACAGACTTTAAAGCGGTTGTATACCGCAAAACTTTTTTTTTTTTTTTTTGCCAACCTGCAATGCAAAGGTATAATGAGCTAGTATGACTAGCATACTAGCTCATTATCAATCACTTACCTTAGATCGAAGCCCCCGCAGCGGTCCTCGGACGCGTCCTCCGTCGAATCCATGATACCCGGAGTGACTTCCGGGTATCGCCGCTCCGGCGCTGTGATTGGCCAGAGCGGCGATGACGTCACTCCCGCACATGCGCGAATTTCCGGCAGTGTCCGGCAGGCTCCCATTCAAGAGCCGCCGCGCTCAGTGCGCCTGCGCCATTATCTACGGCGCGCATGCAGTTTTTTTTGCAAATATCTCCGAGACTGTGTAGGTCTCGGAGATATTACAAGCACCTACAGGTAAGCCTTAATGTAGGCTTACCTGTAGGTGCTTGTACGAAATTTGGGTATACAACCACTTTAAGACGATAAAGATGAACTTGTTCTATAATCCTCTGCCACAGGATTTTAGTACCCGGATATCCAGCCTTACAGAGTTGGGGCCTTTAAGCCGACCCGGCACACTGTAAGGTAACATGAACTATGGTGCATCCTCCAATAAGGTCACCAGGCCTTCCCCAAGATACCAGCCTTCCGCTTGGTCCTCTCCACGACAGGTCCTCCCCTGGTTTCCTCCATTGAGTGGCTTCTTCCCGCAGGACAGACAGCACAGGATCACCTTCAAAGTGCAGGCCCCGGTCAGGACTACTGGGCCTACCTGGTAGAGATGCAGCCTCGGGCCAGCATGGCTCCGCGGCTGAAATTCTAGTATCACATACCTCGAGCCAGGAGGGCCACGAGGCGAAGAGAGCCTCGAGCAATGGCGTCCGCCCCTTAAGTACCCTTCCCCAGCATGCTCAGTCGGGGAGACCACTCCCACTGAGCTGTTCCCGGGGGAAAAATACCCAATACACTCTGGCCTGCCTGTTTTCCAACATTGGCCTGTGTTGGCAACACCACCCTCTGTCAACAAAGGGAAAATCCCTCCAAGCACAGCCATAGCCAGAACAGAGGCTGATTTAGCCTTAATCAGTAAAGTCTGGGCTAACTACCAGCTCAGACACCCACTAAATTTAGACATAGCACCTGGTCATCAGGAGATATACTGATATACTGGTCATCAGGAGCAGGGCGCTACATATACTATTAGGGATTTGATCTGGAGGGTCAAAAGAAGGTTTTGCTCCTATGGCCTTCAGTGGGGGATCTGTGCAAAAGAGCCAATTGGTGCTCATATCTAGGGACAATCATGATACAACACAAAAATTGGGTAAAAATAAAAATAAGCAAAAAATAAATAAACAATGACATTACCTGGCCAGTTGAGCCATAGTAAAAACTGAACTGCAGCCAATCCTCTAAATATCACTCTGGCCTACATAAAGTATACATGAACAGTCCTAAGTGCGAAAGGTTTTGTCATTCTGTTCAGTCAGTTTTGTGATCCAGGCACTTCTGACCAATAGCACAGTCATGTCACTGACCTCGTTTGTACTCCACTACATTTGCACAATGCAGGTTGGTCTGTGATCCGCCCCCAGCCTGCTGAGGTCATCACTCTGCTTTCTCTTCCTCTCATTAGACATCCCAGGGGAGATTTACTAAAATTGGAGAGTGCAAAATCTGGTGCAGCTCTGAATAGAAACCAATCAGCTTCAAGTTTTTTTTTTAAAGCTTAATTAAACAAGCTGAAGTTGGAAGCTGACTGGCTACCATGCAGAGCTGCACCAGATTTTGCACTCTCCAATTTTAGTAAATCAAACCCCCCCCCCCCTTTCCCCAGTGTTGGTTTGAAAGTACTGTGATGTGTAATATAAGGTGACCAGATTTTTAAAATGAAATCCGGGGACATATTGTTTTACTAGTAATGGTGGCAAACAGCGACTCTCTGCCCGTCGCCGCCCGCCTCACAGCCTGTCAAGTCTTACTCTCCGGGCCCCGGCTACTACTGGGTGGGGAGCCGAGGAAGATCACTGCACTAGGGAAGGCAAGGAGATAAGCAGGCAGGCGGCTGGCCGGGACTTGAGCCAAGGCAGAAGAACATGCAAGCGGAGCTGGATGGGCACCCGAAACTGAAGAAATATTCCCTCCGCTCCGACCAGCACATGATCATCAGAAAGGGGCACAGATAATGGAAAAAAAATACACCCCCCCTAAGCTAGTAGGAGCCGGGATGTGTAATTCAGAATTATTATTTTTTTATTCTGCACTGACTGTCTTTGAAATTGCCCCACCCCTGTTCAATTCCAATCTGGGGACAAAACTGGGGACAGACTTGGTCCGGGGACAGTGTCCTCAATCTGGGGACTGTCCCCTAAAACCGGGGATGTCTGGTCACCCTAGTGTAATAGAGTGGGATTTGCTCTCAGTGCTGGTCCTCTCTTGTCCAGTTTGAGTCCCACCATTAAGGGGATTACAGGAAGCTAATAGGCTGATACACATACACATATAATAGCTCCTTGTATATGTGCCTGGATTTTGTGCTGAGTTTCTTATGTTCCATTCACAGGCCTGGGAAAAGCAGAAGACAAATCCAGGGTGAGACACAGCAAGCTTGTACGGGGGAAAACAGGGGAGACAAAGAAGAGACAGGACACCCCCTGTATAAGACTGGGGCACATCATGGCCGCCTCTTCAGGTAGGAAACTTTAGCCTATACCATGACAGCTCTTACATATGAGAAAGGAGAGCCCTCATTTTTAATAAGGGAAACACACTTCAGCCTTGGTTCATCAAGCTGCAATATCGCTGAAGGTGTGCTAAATTGTGCCTAAAGTACAGGGCATCTGTACTTTAGGCACAACCGACTAAACCGACTAAAACGTTTTAGTCGACTAACTTAATACCACTTTAGTCGACTAAAACTAAAACAATTGAGATGACTAAAATACGACTAAAACTAAAATGGCATTTTAGTCAAAAGACTAAAATGGGACTAAAACTAAAATGCCATTTTAGTCAAAAGATTAACACCGGTCTGTAGTGCATGTTCATACCTCTATAACAAACAAAAAAAACATATTTGATTTTTCACTCCAGCAGTATATAATGAGTTTGGAAATTGTAGAGAAATGCTTAAGTAATGCATTACAATTTAACTACACCCATTAGATTTTTTTATTTATTTTTTCATTTTTATTTATAAATTTTTTCATTTTACACAAAGACAATACAAATATTACAATTACTGACCCATTAGATTTTTAACAAGAGAACACCCATTAGATTTTAGATGACTAAAATGCGTTTTAGTCAACTAAAATGATTTTAGTCGACTAAAATGTCCTGGAGATTTAGTCAACTAAATGCAACTAAAACGAAAACAATTGCAGAAGACTAACATGGGACCAAAACTAAAATGCCATTTTAGTCCTAATGCCCCATACACACGATCGTTTTTCATGCCGTTAAAAATGCCATTTTTAAAAATGGGCATTAAAACCGATCGTGTGTGGGCTCCAGAGCATTTTTAACGACGTGAAAAACGGCCATTAAAAATTTCGAACATGCTCTATTTTTTCACGGCGTTTTTCATGTCGTTTTTTTTAACGACGTGAAAAACGATAGTGTGTATGCTTTTACGGGGTGAAAAAAAACGCGCATGCTCAGAATCAAGTATGAGACGGGAGCGCTCGTTCTGGTAAAACTAGCGTTCGTAATGGAGATAGCACATTTGTCACGCTGTAACAGACTGAAAAGCACAAGGCTGAAAAGTGCGAATCGTCGCTCAACAAACTTTACTAACATGAAGGGTGGCGCTATCCGAACGGAACTTCCCCTTTATAGTGCCGTCGTACGCGTTGTACGTCACTGCGCTTTGCTTGAACGTTTTTTTAAATGATCGTGTGTACGCAAGTCAGGCTTGAGAGGAAACATGAAAAAAAACGACGATAAAAACATCGGTTTAAAAAATGGCATGAAAAACGATCGTGTGTACGCCGCATAAGACTAAAATTAAATCGACATTTTCTGCCAAATATAACACTGGCTGTATTAACATCACATAGTTAGTACAGCAGCTCCTCACAAGCTCTTCAGTTTTTTTTTCCTTCAGCCCACATCGTTGAACAAATAAAAACTAAGTGTGTACCAGGCTTTAGGCCCCTTTCACACGGAGCAGACTCCGATTGGATCAGCAGGGGATCTGTCCACTGGTTTCCTGCTGATCAGAGCAGATCGGGTAGATGAGCCATCTGTGTCCTCTCAGTTTATGCATAGTGGGCACAGACAGAGCCTGCTCTGCTGAGAGTAATCGGACTTCGCTGTCCATTTACATCCGACAGCCCTCTAAACCAGGGGGTCTCAAACTGGCGGCCCTCCAGCTGTTGCGAAACTACAAGTCCCATGAGGCATTGCAAGGCTAATGCCACGTAAACACGACCGTTTTTAATGACGAGAAAAATGCAATTTTTTAAAATGGTCATTCAAAATGATCGTGTGTGGGCTTCGGAGCATTTTTCACGACGTGAAAAATGGGCATGAAAAAATTGGAACCTGCTCTAATTTTTCTCGTCGTTGAAAAAAAATGCGCATGCTCAGAATCAAGTATGAGACGGGAGCGCTCGTTCTGGTAAAACTAGCGTTCATAATGGAGATAGCACATTCGTCACGCTGTAATGGACTGAAAAGCACGAGGCTGAAAAGCACGAATCGTCTCTCACCAAACTTTATTAACACGAGGATCAGCAAAAGCAGCTCAATGGGCGCCGCCATCCAAATGGAACTTCCCCTTTATAGTGCCGTTGTACGTGTTGTACGTCACCGCGCTTTACTCGAGCATTTTTTTCCACGATAGTGTGTAGGCAAGGCAGGCTTGAGAAGAATCACATCGAGAAAAACGCTGTTTTTTTCAATGACATTAAAAACGGTCGTGTGTACGCGGCATGACAGTTACAAGCATGACTCCCACAGGCAGAGGCATGATGGGACTTGTAGTTTTGCAACAGCTGGGGGGCCGCCAGTTTGAGACCCTTGATCCAAACCAATCTGCCTAGACCAGTCTTTCTCAATTTTTTTACCCCAGAGGAACACTTGGAAAAATGTCTTAGATCCTAGGAAACCCCTGGTAATATTAGTCCATCACGTGTCATTGGGAAAAGGCTCTTTATGTTTGTGGTGGTAAGTCTGAAGAATGCTACCCCTAGAGGGATGGCTAGAATGACACCCTTGCAGGCATGGCCCTGGCTCTGCCAAGGTGAATTGGACCTGGAGCTATGCAGGCACCATGAGAAGGGAGGACAGTTAGCCTGATCTCAAGGAACCCCTAGCCAACCCTGGAGGAACCCTAGTTGAGAATGGCTGGCCTAGACGGAGGAGGACAGAGGTCCTTCCGTTATTTTTTGGGCATCGGAGGTAGGCGGGTGGAAATGGACACAAGTCTGTTTACGCCCGCCGGTCCATAGGGGTGAGTAGACTGTCTGATCAGGTCCTCCAGAAATACTGACAGACGGACCTGATCGGACCCTTCGTGTCTTTCAGGGTCTTGTATAGATTGCTTTGTCTTCATACAGGTCAGACCTGATCCATGAACTTGCTTTGAGGGAGAGGAGAAGACGTTCCTCTGTGCAGCACTGCAATGTACAAAGAAAAACCTGTTCGCCGAGACAAATAGAGAGGGGGAATCACCCCAGTGGGGCACAGAGACAGCAATGAAAACCTGACAGGGGTCACTGATTTACATAAACTTTATTAGCTAAAAATGTTTTGTTTTTAAGATTTTTAGTGTTTTATATAAGCTCCAATGTATCAAAGCCGTGTTAAAAGCATCTTGCGTATCTCAAAGACTTACTTTAAGCATCTCCACTCATGAATAATACATCTCTTTTAATTTCCTTTATGAGTCATCCACAGAAAGCTTGAAGTAGTGAAACGGCCTTAATTAACATATTTATAGTTATTTTTTTACATTAATGTACCCTGTAAAGCAGAATTATAAAACTATTGGCACATACACCCTCAGGAATTCTGATGGTATGTTGAAGTGGATACCAGTGTCTTTTTAAAGCCCAACTCCGGGCACATTTTTATTTTTTATTAGCTCTCCAGAAGACGTTTAAAACATCAAAGCTGCTGCTGTCCCCCACGTGGGACTGTACAACCCCACAAGCAACCACCCCTACACCACCCACACAGTAACAATCTAATTATTCATGAAATTAAAGAAAACCAGGCAACTGAAGCACAGAAAATTATAGCTGTGGCCCCTTTATTTGGGTTCAAACAGAATATTATAGCTTTGTATTCTACCTTTACCTTTAATGTGGAACTAAAGTCCTGCTGTAAGAAAAACTGCAGGCAGGCGTTTATTGCAGAAGAAACACGCACTGTCTCCTCTGCAAAAAAAATCCCCCCAACTGCCTGCTCGCTGCCACCTCCGGTGTTCTGTCGAGAAGTGCCCCCTATCGAATAGTGCCCGCACATGCGCAGGACGAAGCCGCACTCCAGCTGAGTGGCCGATCAACTGGAGTGACGTGAACAGGGCGCAACCGCACATCGTACGAAGTATCTCTCGATGGGAGATACCATTTCACGGGCACACCTGAAACCTATACAAACAGCGGGGAAAGACCGTAGTTCTCACCTTGCTGTTGTGGGGCGGCTATACAGTGTGCTGATGGTCCGGTTTCCCTGCTGTTTGTATAGGTTTAAATTGTGGTTGTGAAATGGTATCTCCTATCGAGAGATACCTCCTACGATGTGCGCATGCACCATGGTTACGTCAGCCCAGCTGATCGGCAAATCAGCAGTTGTGCTATGACGTACGGCGCATGCGCCGTTCGTCCCGGGCACTATTCGATGGGGGGGCAGCTCAGCTTACAGTGCCGGTGTCTTGTCGAGCTAGTTCCCCTATCGGATAGGGTCTGGCCTTGACTGCACAGGCGCAGACGGTGCCCACAGAAATCTCTGAACCTGATCAGATGTTCTTCAGGTGTACACGGCGCATGCTTCGGCTCGGGGGGAGTTAGACTTTCAATTACAATAAGGAACGGTGTCCTGAACAGCGGTGGTGCTACACTTCTGACATTCAGGCTCATTCCTTACCATCCCTGTGTACTTGGAGCATGTTAAAGCATGTTAAAAAAAGAGCCAATAGGCCGAGCGGGCGAAACGAGGACATGAGGCCGACTGGCCACTTACAGCGAATTTCACATTGCCCTGGACCCGGGCCTGTTAACTGCGCATGCTCCAAGAACTGCTGATGGAACAGATGTTCAGTCTCAGAGATTTCCGTGATCTCCGCTTGCTCATGGGCAGTCCAACCCGGGCACTATCTGATGGGGGGACCCATACTGGTAGGTAGAACACCAGCCTTAGGTTGATCTCTGCAGATCAGAGATTATGATCTGTTAGGGAGAGGCCGACTGGCCACTTACAGCGAGGTCCACGTCGCCCTGGACCTGTTGCAATAACAACTGAGGGGCGGATACACCTGAAAACAGCTGATCAGGTTCAGTGATTTCCGTCGGCTCGGATTGCGCCTGCGCAGTCAAGGGGGAACCATATTGATAGGAGAAACCGTATCGGCAGAACACCGGGCTGGTCTCCGAGTGCCAGGATGATGGCCTCCTGTGCATACACAGGAGTGTTGTCATCTTCTGCCAGCCAGTGAGGAGGCCTGAAGACCGGCACTCAAAATAAGATACCAGCGCTGATGCAAGACCGTTGGACAGGTAAGTATGGAGACTTTAGTTTCGCTTTAAACGCAAAGGCCAATACCACTGTGAAAACTTTAACCAAATCCACCTGCGCCATCTTTCAGTACTTGCGCACCAAATAACTGTGCCGATCACCAGGTATTACCATAAACACCGTCCACCCCCAAATGTAAGCAACGATACTCCAATAAAGGTAGAGCCGCGACAAAGGGAAGGACAGAGGGGAGGTAACAGCTTGATTGAAGATCCAAACTGGTGTACGAGACCACAGATCTTGAAAACGAAACAGGAAAAAAACTTCTATCCAATTGTTTGCTTAATGTCAGCTTCCAATCATCAAATTTTTTTTTTTTTTAAGGCTGCCCAGGATAAAAGCAGTGGGGGATCTTCTGGTAATATTTTTTTCTGTGATCAGGCTGTGAGGAGAGAAGGAGAATACAGGAACTGAAATATAAACCAAAAAAGCCACCAGAAAAGATTCTGTACCTTTTTATTATACCAGTTCAGAAGTTATTCCATAAAGATAATACAGGAAAGAAAAGTTGTTTGTAGGAGGTACAAGTCCTATGGGGACACTGGGTTAGCCCCGTGTCCCCAGCAGTACCTCTCTTATACCACAATATGCCCTCAGTCTTCCACATTGAATGACTCTCATACTGTAAGTGCAGGACATCACAGACTCGCCCACTGCACTCAAAATTGAATGGTGTAGAGTAGCATTGGGTTTACCAGTGTACCAAATGAAAAACCTTATATGTCCTTTAAAGTAAGGATTCGGTGTGGGATTGAAAAAAAAAAAAACATCTCTACTCACCTACATGACTGCAACACTGGGCCCCTCCGGGGGTCTCACGGTCATCCAGCAATTACCCCATCTAGGTTCCGGGTGGGCAGCGCTCCTACGGGCGATGGGTGGTGGGCGGGCATCTCCTCCCCCTCTGCATCACGGCTGCCTCCACCGTCCTCCTTCTCCTAGGCGTTCCAAAGGGATCGCCTGTCCTTTCAGCCAATCAGGTGACGGGTTTCATGACCCGCTTCCTGATTGGCCGGGAGAAGGATCAGTATGAGAATAGTGAATATTCATTCGCTATTCTCACACAACTGGGTGGGCTCGGAGCGCCGTTCTCTTCCCCCCGAGCCCACCCTTTTTTTTTTTTTTTATCAAATAATTTTTTTTTTTTTTTGTTATTGCTTATTCCATACAAAAATTTCAAACAGCAAAGGTTAATCATAAAAAATAAATACGTTTTATACGTACCTGCAGATAAGACATGCACTTCAAACCCAATTCAAAACATATCCGGTGAGCTGGCAAAAAATTCCCCACCTTCAACGGTTAATTAAGACAGAAACATCAAAAGCCCTTATCTCAGAATTATACTCACAGATTAGGGGCGGCTTTATACCTAAGGATAGGCTGGGTAAAAATAAAGCAAAATGGGAGGAGGATATAGGCCCTATGACAACCGCGCAATGGGTACGGATACTGGGACAAGGGACATCGGTGTCACTCTCCCCATCGCAGAGAGTGTCACATCTGTTCTTAGTGCACAGAGTCTATTATACCCCAAAGAGGTTACATATGTTTGGAAGGAGACTAGATGATAAGTGCCCTAGATGTCAAGATACAGGGGACCTCATACACATGATGTGGAGATGCCCGAAGTTGCATAGATATTGGGTTAAGATATTGAACATCATAAATACGACCTTTGGGATAACTCTGGAACCGGAGGCCAGGGTGTGCCTATTAGGTTGTATAGAGGAGGGATACGGGCAAAAAGACATCTTGGAAGTAGTAATGAGGTGCCTGTTTCAGGCCAGGAAGGTGATAGCACAAAACTGGCAATCACAGAAAGCACCGACATCAGCAGAGTGGATCAATGTAATAAATGCGACAGTGTGGAAGGAAAAGCTATGGGTTCTAGATAAAGAAGTTGAACATGTCGGAAGATTAAAAGAAAGGAAGGGAAGGGGGAAAGAAAGGAGAGAGAAGGAAGAGGGGAAAAAAACAAAACAAAATGAAAGCAAAAATAAAAACAGATCCCTGTAATAGTACTAGAGAGTGGTAGGATGCATTTTTGGTCCTTACTTTTTTTTTTTTTTTGGAGTGTGAAGAAAGATTAGTCGGGGGGGGAGGGGGAGGGAAAGGGGACAATGGTAGAACATTATATTAAAGCACTTTATGTAAAATAGTGGTAAAATAAATGTATGTACTTCTATAAAAATGTTATGCACTATGGAAAAACAATAAAGAATATAGAAATTAGATAAAAAATAAATACAATCATTTCATTTAGTTTCTAAATATATATAAAGGGCCGGGTAGTATGTAAGTCAAACACCAAGAAATTTGGTAATCCATAAAAGACATCTTAACAAGACATACCAGGGACAAACACACATCTCTAAATTCGTTTCTAATTCAATTTATATTGCACAATTCTCCTCCTCTTAATTTGAAATGAGCCCACCCTTTTTTTAAAGCCTATTAAAGCCTCTGGCTCTAATCACCTGCTTCAAACACCCACCCCCCCTCCCCCATTGGTATCCATGCATCCAGCGCCATGTATGTAGAATAGGAGGCCAAACGCCGCTGGTTGGAATCCTTTTGGAGTCTGGACTGGCTCTGTTATTGTCAGCTGAATGTGGGTCACAGGAGAGCAGAAATAAGTGCACTCCTGTGACCCAGAAGAGAAAAAAAAGTTTTGCCCATTTAAAAAATAGAAAAAATGCTTAAAATTTTCTCTGCATGCATACCTAAATTGCAGATGTCTTCTGGCCAGTCTAATTGGTGGAGTCCTTCCACTTCTCCTTCCTTCCGTCCTTCATGCAGAATTCTACTGTGGGTCTAGGCTTTATGGTAACGCGCACCCCCAGGGAATGTGTCCATGACAGCCTGGTCTTACAGGGATTGGAATAGGACTGGCCACAGAGAAGGAAGCAGAGGGCAATGCAAGAGCCTGAAGAGGGTAAGTAGTGCTTAAAAGATCTTCAGTTGCTTTTGAAAAAAACCTGTCATGGGATCCATCGCTGTCCTCCCCTGGGTCGGATCTTCCCCTGGTATTTGGGTCCCCGGCACCACCATGTTGATTGTGACAAGCCGGCTGTGGCTCCTTGCGGCTCCCCACTGTGCATGCATGAGCCACACTGCACCCTGTGAGTGGTCCCGCCACCAAGGAAGTTGCGGGGGGGTAGGGAGAACTTCTGTTGGGATTGCTTAGGCATAGAAGGTGTAGTTGGTACCTGAAAAAACTAGGCACCTGCTCCCCAAAAGTGGAACAGGAGGGGGGAGGAGGAGGATCAGCAGAACTTCCCTTTAGGCGTAAAGTTCCGCTTCAAGAAACTTTTTTTTTTTGTTTTTTTTTTTAAGCAGGGTGGTGGGAAGTTTCTCAGATAATGGAGTTGGGCTTTTCGTGTTCTACATTTAATAAAAGTGGTGCTTTTGTGTAAATAAAATAGAATTTTGGATAAGGATCACTTTCACACTTCTTCCCCCCCCCCCCCCTGTACCAGGCAGTGTGGACGACAAGTTCCATCGACAGACTAACAAAAGGGGGGAGGTGACCTGTCCGAACTGTGGATCAGTTACCCGCAAGACGGTGGCAGGACTGCGGAAGCACATGGATGTATGTGAGCAGGTGAGGCACAATATATGTGTTAACCAGCGTGCAGCTCTGCACTGTGCATCTTCATAGGTTCACAGCAGATAATGGGTGGCTCCAAAGTTGCCCATGAACTACAATTTCCCCAGGAGCCACCAGCTGCTTAGTGCAAATGAACAAGACTTTCTGGTGGTATAGTAACTGTGCTTGCACAATTTGAGAGAATACTTTTGAAGGTTTGGCCATGTCCACATGCAGGTTATTATGGGTAAATGTAAGCAACGGAGAAGAATTTAGCCCAGATCAATTGATAAACTTGGAAATTCGATTTTTCAGTCAATGCTCATTCCTGTCTTCAAAGTGAATAGAGATAACTAAACCTGGAATACTTTTTCATAGGTAGCACTAGAGTGGTCTTCTGTCTAAAGCTGGCCATACACTTAAAATACAAATTCCCCCATCCATGCCAAACAGTGCGAATGGCGGAATCTCCTGCTGCCCTCTATTGTATTGTGACAGATGGAACCCGTGGCTGTCAGAATACCCAAACAGTGACTGCAACTGATTGGATGCAGTCAGTATTTGGTTGACTACAAGTGATTGTAAAGGTAAAAGTTTTTTTACCTTAATGCAATCTCTGCATTAAGGTAAAACAACTTTTAATGGTAGCACACCCCCAGCCCACCCCTAAATACTCACCTGAACCAAATCTGGATCCAGCGCTGTGCACCTCTGCAGCAGCCCCTCACCTGGCTCTCACGGGATTGGCTGGCTCCCGCTGCTGTCAGTCAAAATCTGTCAGCGGGGGGGGCAGTGCTGGACCAGGCTATGAGGGCACTCGCGGGGGGAGGAGTCAAGATTACCGGCATGGGACCACAGAAGAGGTGGCTCAGGGCTGCTCTGTGCAAAACTATTGCACAGAACAGGTAAGTACAACATGTTTATTATTTTTAACAAGTAAAAACCAAAGCTTTTTCAAACACTTTAAGACTAAGCAGTTGGTGTAGATGTTAGCTGAAGAGAGGAATGTCAAGTGCTCTGATTATCTCTCTCCAAGCTGTCAGACCCCTCTATGTATTGCCAACTTGCCCAGACATACACAATAAAGTCTAAGGCTGGGTTCACATATGTGCGAAATGTTTCTCCGCGTCCGATTCGCATGACATGTGAGTGTGAACGGCTCTCAATGGAGCCGCTTCACACAGGTCCAGAGCGGCCATGGAGCTGATTGCGAAAGGGTCCTGTGCGTGTTTGGGTCCAGTTCAGGGGCGAATTCTGGCAAAAATTCAGACCTGAACCGGTGAACAGACGCGCACCGGGCACGAACCCGCGGCCGCACATATGTGTACCCGGCGTAAGAAAATTTAAGAAAATTTAACAATAATGAATTCTTATTCTTATCCTGTTGAAGTTTGTATGGCACATATCTTTAGTGGCAGAAGTCAAATATACAGAAAATAAGAAGGAAAAAAGCTGCAGAGATAAAAAGGCATCCCCAAAACAATTGAGCAGAACTTTTCCGATGTGACTTTTCATGGTCAGTTGGGCTAAAGTTTTCAGAATTCTGCACATCTAGAGGAATCCTCAGACATCTCATTTGATGTAAGGGCCACGTCACATTAGTGATCCTAATACTGGCATGAAATTGCAAGGATCGCAGAAGAGACTACACTTGCTGCTATGGTGCCATATCATCAGTGAAAAATCTGCAGAACCTCGCTTTCCAGTAGGGTATCAGAGATAGAGTACATGCCCAGCTGGTTCAGCCAGTGGCGAACTGATACTGCAGAATACTGTTCTTTCTGCTCTCTTGACATTGTAGCTAAATTGAAACTTTAAATTAAAGAACTCCCTCCAAGAAATATAGTGGATGCTTACCCCTTCCTCATCATGTGCCACCGAACTCCGTTACCCCCGATGTCTCTCAGAAACCAGCACTTTCAGAAGGGTTGATTTCCTGTTTTACGCTGCATTCAGTGGTTCCCTCTGCTGTTCTCCACCTCACTGCTGTGGCCTGTAGTGATGTTGGAAGTTGGCAGCAGAAACCACTGTTCCTGGTCCTGTCTCTGGCGAGTTGCTACAAGTGTCAGGATGGCTAGTGTGACATGGGTATCCAGGGCCGTCTTTAAGGCAGGGCAAAAGGGGCATCTTCCCTGGGCCCTGACATTGTTGTGGGGCCCAAAGCAGCTGCCTTATACTTGCCAGCTATCCCAGTTTAAATTCCCTCGTCCCTTGAGGTTTTAGTCCTGTGCTGTGTCCTGATATCTCAGTGTGAAGTTCTGTTACTAATGCTATTGATGTGTACAGGGGACTCACAGACACTGCAGACCCTGTGTTTACATGTAAATACCGGCATTGATATGCAAATAGCTGTGGCATTCATATGTAAATAAAGGCGGACCGGCAGCAGTCATATGTAAATAGAGGTGGTTTGCATATGTATTCCATGCCCCCCGAGGTCAATTCCACCATCACCTATACTGAATTCTGCCCCCTGGGGAGATAAAGGGGCATGTTTGAAAGTCCTGCCTGCAACTGTGGTCATTAAAGTGTTACTAAACCCAGTAATATGAAAATAGTTAATCTGCCTGCCTACAGCTTATAAATATTCTTTTTACATTAAAATATTGCTACTATAAACCTTTTGGCTGATCTGTATACCACTATCAGTGATAAACTGCACAGTTTCTCCAGTGCTGAGAGTTCAGGTAGGCAGAGCCATCTTAACAGCAGTATGGGTCCCTGGGAAAAGTAATGCACTGGGGCCCCTACCAGCCTGCCCCAATTTACACACCTACTCTCAAGAATTAAAGTATAAATAGTGGATCGAACTAAACATATATTTATTAGTATTTTCAATAAAATCAAATTTTAACAATAAGAAAACATGTCATAAATCAAAGACTAATCAACACAAAGGGCTGAGGACGGTAGGGATGATGAGGGCACAATACTGGGATCAGGACAGTGCAGTACAAGTTCCGGGACGCTGCCTGAACATGTCCATCCTGGGAAAGCTTAGTAAAAACTGTGACTGTCACAGCAAATCCGGGACAGTTGGCTAATATGGTGTAATGCAAGGTTATCATGGGCCCCCCATGCACTTGGGGCCCCTGGGCAGTGCCCAGGGGTGACCATGCATTAAGATGGCCCTGCAGGTAGGAGGAGATTTCCACTGCAGCCTGTATAGATGGCCACATGTGTGATGTCAATATCATATGATGTCAATATCATGTGACCTGGCTAGTTTAGCTCAGGGGCCCAAGAAAATTTTTGCCCAGGGTCCAATCAATATTAAAGATGGCCCTGTGGGTATCGTGTCTTGCATAAAGTACACATAAGTCAATTTTAACTGTCAGGATCCTTGCTGGCAGCTGAAAGTTTTTATACATGCAAACCTGCTTCATTTTCCCGGGATATTTTAAAGTGGCCTAATGTGTTGTTTATCAGTAATCTTCTCCTTGTAGCCCGCCAGTCTTTTATACCACCTAAGAAAGTGCTTCTGACTTTGGATCTCTCTCTCTCCATCAGCTCCAGGAAGCTCTGAGGTGTCAGCACTGCAGGAAACAGTTTAAATCAAAAGCTGGACTCAATTACCACACTATGGCCGAGCACGTCAATAAGGTAATAGAATACACACACACACACATATTAAAATTATAGCAATGTGAATACAATCCCTTGGTGGCTTAACAATATCCTGTACTGTGCCAATTCAGGGCAGCTTAACATGTTTGCCTTATTCCACCCATCTCCAGCACTATATATATATATATATATATATATATACTGTATATATATATATATATATATATATATATATTTTAATATTATTATTAATAATTATTATTTTTATTTTTTTTGTTCCCCTGGCACCTCGTTCAGCGCATTCAGTTATGTTTCCTGTTCGTACTTGTAGGTATGGAGGGGCATGTGACTAAAGCCAGCCATAGATAGATTGAACCTTAGCCAGTTCAGCAGGGACTGGATGAGAATTGAACCATGTATGGGCAGGCTGATTGTACCCAAGTTGAAGGGAAAGAAAATTGCACCATCTACAGTTTGGTGCCTTTACTATGGCAGCACTGGTTCATCCAGTGCTATCACATAGATAGTCTATAGCTCCAGTGCTGCACAATGCTTTCCTTCCACTCCTTGCAGCAGAATGGAGCGGCTGGTGGAACAACAGGAAGATTAGTATTTGCGTCTGGAGTGATCTGCATTACAGTGAACCTGTTGATAATGCCGCATACACACGACCGTTTTTAATGACGAGAAAAATGCCATTTTTTAAAATGGTCATTAAAAATGATCGTGTGTGGGCTTCAGAGCATTTTTCACAACGTGAAAAATGGCCATGAAAAAATTGGAACATGCTCTAATTTTTCTCTCGTCGTTTTTCACGTCGTCATTTTTCTCGTCATGAAAAACGGTAGTGTGTATGCTTTAACGACGTGAAAAAAAATGCGCAATGCTCAGAATCAAGTATGAGACGGGAGCGCTCGTTCTGGTAAAACTAGCATTTGTAATGGAGATAGCACATTCGTCACGCTGTAACGGACTGAAAAGCACGAGGCTGAAAAGCGCGAATCGTCTCTCAACAAACTTTACTATCACGAGGATCAGCAAAAGCAGCCCAAAGGGTGGCGCCATCCGAATGGAACTTCCCCTTTATAGTGCCGTAGTACGTGTTGTACGTCACCGCGCTTTACTCGAGCATTTTTTTCCATGATAGTGTGTATGCAAGGCAGGCTTGAGAAGAATCACGTCGAGAAAAACGCTGTTTTTTTCAATGACATTAAAAACGTGTGTACGCGGCATTAGCCCTATATTGGCAAAGCCTAGATTCTAATGCTCTTAAATAGTTGACCCCAAAGAATTATTCTAGTGATGGGTGGATGCTGGTTGGCTGAACCACCCACTGGATGTAATAAGGGGCTAAAAAATATAATTGTAATTAAAGCCAGCATGTTTCAGTGTTTTAAATATCCCTGATGTTCTACCGGCTAACATTGGGGCCCTTTTAAGAGCGTTGGTGCACTTAACAACAATCCCAGTCAAACTGCATGCAGTATAGGTACGGTATATTCTTGGTACAGGTACACGGTAGATGTGTATCAGATGCAGTAGAGATTTGGTATATTAAAACCCTGAAACATTTTGGTTATAAATACGGTGCTCAAAAAAATGATTGCTGAATGAGAATTATACATCTCTCCTTGTTCTGTATAGGGCTCTGTCTGGATTGAAGCAGGGTGTTTCTTATTGAATGTGCTCTATTATGGTGATCATATAGCTTTATTAGTAAGCAAATTTCACCCAAGTGGTCTGCATGGCATGGGCAATTTTCAATCAGGAATTTTGCAGCAACGTCAATTTTTGCTGCAAAATCATTCCGCTCATCTCTAGGAGTGATCTGACTGTCCTGCAATAGCCAGGTTGGTAAACCCATTGTGATGGTCATGGGATAATTGTACTTCCCTCAGACGTTGATCTTTCTCCACTTCCATTTAGTCTTCCAGCCCTGACCAGGTCCCGGTGGATGACCCCAGGGAGCGGGAACGCCTGCGCAAAGTTCTCAAGCAGATGGGAAAACTGCGCTGCCCCAAGGAGGTAAGAGTCCAGTAATCTGCATAATCTGGAGAGCAAGCTTGTCGGGCTGACTGTCATTTTCATACAGAGCTGTAGGGTCATGTTAATCGGGTGTAAATTATTGATAAATAAATGTTACAGTTATAACCGTCAGCCTATTTTTAAAGCTGTACCGCAAAATATACACTCAACGGCCACTTCATTAGGTACACCTGTTAGATTGCTTGCTAACACAATTTGCTAATCAGCCAATTATATGGCAGCGACTCAATGCATTTAGGCATCTAGATGTGGTGAAGACGACTTGCTGAAGTTCAAACTGAGTACCTGAATGGGGAAGAAAGGGGATTTAAGTGACTTTGAACGTGGCATGGTTGTTGGTACCAGACGGACTGGTCTGAGTATTTCAAAAACTGCTGATCTATTGGGATTTTCACACACAACCATCTCTTGGGTTTACAGAGAATGGTGAGAAAAATAGAAAATATCCAGTGAGCGGCAGTTGTGTGGAGGAAAATGCCTCGTTGAGGTCAGAGGAGAAGGGGCAGACTGGTTCCAGATGATAGAAAGGCAACAGTAACCCAAATATCTACTTGTTACATCCATGGTATGCAGAATACCAACTCTAACTGCACAACACATCGAACCTTGAAGCAGATGGGCTACAGCAGCAGAAGACCACACTGGGTGCCACTCCTTTCAGCTAAGAACAGGAAACTGAGGCTACAATTTGCGCAGGATCACTAAAATTGGACAATAGAAGATTGGAAAAACGTTGCCTGGTCTGATGAGTCTCGATGCGACATTCAGATGGTGGGGTCAGAATTTGGTGTAAATATGAAAGCATGGATCCATCCTGCCTTGTATCACCAGTTCAGGCTGCTGGTGGTGGTGTAATGGTGTAGGGGGGATATTTTCTTGACACACATTGGGCCCCTTTGTACCAATTGAGCATCGTTTAAACCCCACAGCCTACCTGAGTCTTGTTGCTGACCATGTCCATCCCTTTATGACTACAGTGTCCCCATCTTCTGATGGCTCCTTCCAGCAGGATAATGCACCATGTCACAAAGCTCCAATCATCTCACCACTGGACAATGAGGTCCCTGTACTCCAATGGCCTCCACACTCACCACATCTCATCCAATAGAGCCACTTTGGGATGTGCTGGAACAGAAGATTGGTATCATGGATGTGCACATGACAAATCTGCAGCAACTGTGTGATGCTATCCTGTCACTATGGACCAAAATCTCTGAGGAATGTTTCCAACACCTTGTTGTATCTATGCCACGAATAATTAAGGCAGCTCTGAAGGCAAAAGGGGGTCCAACCCGGTACTAGCAAGGTGTACCTAATAAAGTGTCCGGTGAGTGTGTATCATTTTATGCACTACATATGTGAACTGTGATAGGCGCTAAAGACTTCCAATTTTGTTCAGCCAGGCAACATAGTGACCTCACTTTTCTCCACGTCAGTTAAGCAAAATAGTTTGGTCACCAACCTGCCCCAAGCCTGTGAGTGGACAATGAAGGAGCATCAGCAGACCCATGAGATTACCGCCCTTGCTTCCCTCTCCTGTAGATAATATTATGGTGTTAGCCTGCTAGCAATAGAGCTGTGATCAGCACTTGTACTGACCCCTCCTGTCCTGTTGTGTGGTCTATTACTTATAGCTAATATAAGAACAGATTCAGGTGCTTTTACTATATATTACAATATTCATTGAAGATTTTTAAATTAATATACAACCGGAATATGCAACTGCCAGGAGTACCAATGCCATTAAAAATACAGTGTTTTCCTTTCGATTTACCCAGTATGTATTTTTTTCCCCAGAATTGCATGGCTTCATTCTGCAGTCTAATGGGTTACCAGTACCACACACAGCGTTGCGGGCGAGAGCAGTGCGACCGGGAGAAACTGCACTTCTCTTGTCTTCATTGCAGCAAGGCATACCGATCCAAAGCTGGGAGAGACTACCACATGCGGACCGAACACTGCACAGTAAGTTCAAATTTAGGACAGACTGTGAATACTGCTGGGGCTGTTCACTCAGCAGCCAATCCAATGTTATCTCCTATTTTTCCAGAAAAAAAAAAGAGCCAAAACATAATTGCATGCTATGGGCAATACCTCCCAGCAGCTTTCCTTGGTCTGAATTTATTTAAATTAATTTTATCGATTACTCTATGCTTAGTTAACCCCTTGACATCGACCTCACACAAATATGTGACCCCACAAGACTGGGCTTTTTTCCGTGGGGCTGCATATTTGCGTATCTCCCTATGTGCTGGGATGCACGCTCCCAGCACAGGGACCAGGGTCTTGGTGATCGGGACCCGGAACACCCGATTCTGGGTCACCTGATTGCTGTGATAGCCTCTAATTGGCTACCACAGTAATCAGTTACTGTGAAGCCCGCCCCTATGTTTTCTCTCTCTGTAAATGAAGGAGAGGGATACTAGAGCTGCATGATTAATCGTTAAAAAAATCATGATCTCAATTCAACCCCCCTCACGATCTCTATGCAGAATTTCCAGATTCATTCATGTAAGTGTAGAGAGTTCTCTGCTCACTCAGCTATCAAAAGAGAAAATACCAGGCAGTCTGACAAGTTTTTCACAACATTGTCTGTGCTGCTAGAGAAGTATAAACATTGTAACGTTTCGTCCTTAGATCAAAGGAATGAACTTCCGTCTGTAAATAAGGGAAGTTTAACCACTTAACCACTTAACAACCACCTGCCGACAAATAACGTCGACAAGGTGGTTGCTTAACTCTGGGAGGACGTTATATAACGTCCTCCCAGAATCGCGCTCCCGCGCGCCCCCTGGGGCGCGCACACGGGAAACTCCGTGACCGCCGGGTCCAGAGGACCCGGCGGATCACGAATCGCGGTAAATCGCCGCTGATAGCGGCCGTTTACCACGTGATCGCTCCGTCAAATGACGGAGCAATCACTTGTAAACAGACCGGCGTCATTTGATGACGCCGGTTCCTCCCTCCCCTCTCTGTACCGATCGGTACAGTGTGAGAGGGGAGGGGGAGGGAGCGGATGGCAGCAGCAGCACTGTGGGCTGGATCTGTGACAATTGCAGTCACAGATCCAGCCATCCATCCATCCCTGCTCAGCCATCCCTGTGCTATACCCTGCCAATACTCTGAAATACACCCTGCCAATACTCTGCAAAATACCCTGCCAATACTCTGCAAAATACCCTGCCAATACCCTGGTGCAATACTCTGCAATACCCTGGTGCAATACTCTGCAATACCCTGGTGCAATACTCTGCAATACCCTGGTGCAATACTCTGCAATACCCTGGTGCAATACTCTGCAATACCCTGCGCAATACTCTGCAATACCCTGCGCAATACCCTGCAAAATACTCTGCAATACCCTGCAAAATACTCTGCAATACCCTGCAAAATACTCTGCAATACCCTGCGCAATACTCTGCGCAATACTCTGCAATACCCTGCGCAATACCCTGCAAAATACTCTGCAATACCCTGCGCAATACCCTGCAAAATACTCTGCAATACCCTGGTGCAATACTCTGCAATACTCTGGTGCAATACTCTGCAATACTCTGGTGCAATACTCTGCAATACTCTGGTGCAATACTCTGCAATACTCTGCGCAATACTCTGCAATACCCTGCGCAATACTCTGCAATACCCTGCGCAATATTCTGCAAAATACTCTGCAATACCCTGCACAATACTCTGCAATACCCTGCACAATACTCTGCAATACCCTGCACAATACTCTGCAATACCCTCCACAATACTCTGCAATACCCTCCACAATACTCTGCAATACCCTCCACAATACTCTGCAATACCCTCCAATACCCTGTGCAATACCCGTGCAATACCCTGCCATACACCGCAATACCCTGCCATAGTCCGCAATACTCCGCAATGCCCTGCAATACTCCGCAATGCCCAGCAATACTCCGCAATGCCCGGCAATACTCCGCAATGCCCGGCAATACTCCGCAATGCCCGGCAATACTCTGCAATAACCACTTCCCGCCCCCCGGCCGTCATATGACGTCCTTGACTTTGTGCGGGGATATCTGAATGATGGGAGCAGCTACAGGCATCATTCAGATATTAGCTTTTTCAGCCGGCGATTCCCTACACCGTAAGAACAATCATAGCGGCTGTTCCGCCGCTTGATCATTCTTACGGGAGGCGAGAGGGGAAGTCCCCCCCCCCCGCCGCCCCCCGGTGCTTCTACCGACTCACCGCTACGATCAAAGCCAGGATTGTTGTTTTTTTTTTGTATTTTTTTCAGGCTTCCCAGCCTAGAGGTGAGATGTGGGGTCTTATTGACACCCCCCCCCCCCATATCTCACTGTAAAGAGGACCTGTCATGCCATATTCCTATTACAAGGGATGTTTACGTTCCTTGTAATAGGTATAAAAGTGATCAAAAAAATGTTTAGGGCGGAAAAACATGTCAAACTAAAATAAATAAAGTAAAATGAAGAATAATTTTTTTTTTTTTTTTTTTTAAAGCGCCCCTGTCCCCGTGAGCTCGCATACAGAAGCGAACGCATACGTAAGTCCCGCCCACATATGAAAACGGTTTTCAAACCACACATGTGAGGTATCTCTGCGAACGTTAGAGCGAGAGCAATCATTTTGGCCCTAGACCTCCTCTGTAACTCAAAACATGTAACCAGTAAAAATATTTAAAGCGTCGCCTATGGGGATTTTTTAAGTAGCGAAGTTTGGCGCCATTCCACGAGTGTGTGCAATTTTTAAGGGCGACATGTTAGGTATCTATTTACTCGGCGTAACTTCATCTTTCACATTATGCAAAAACATTGGGCTAACTTTACTGTTTTTGTTTTTTTTTAAGCACAAAACATTGTTTTTACGTAAAAAACGCGTTAAAAAAATTGCTGCGCAAATATCGTGCGAGATAAAAAGTTGCAACAACCACCATTATATTCTCTAAGGTCTTTGCTAAAAAAACATATATAATGTTTTGGGGTTCTATGTAATTTTCTAGCAAACAAATGATGATTTTTACATGTAGGAGAGAAATGTCAGAATTGGCCTGGGTGCTCCAGAACGCCTGAAGGTGCTCCCTGCATGTTGGGCCTCTGTATGTGGCCACGCTGTGTAAAAGTCTCACACATGTGGTATCGCCATACTCGGGAGTAATAGCAGAATGTGTTTTGGGGTGTAATTTGTGGAATGCATATGCTGTGTGTGAGAAATAACCTGCTAATATGACAATTTTGTGAAAAAAAAAAAAGAGAAAAAAAAAATCTTGATTTTGCAAAGAATTGTGGGAAAAAATTACAACTTCAAAAAACTCACAATGCCTCTTTCTGAATACCTTGGAATGTCTTCTTTCCAAAAAGGGGTCATTTGGGGGGTATTTGTACTTTTCTGGCATGTTAGGGTCTCAAGAATTGAGATAGGCCGTCAGTACTTCAGGTGTGATCAATTTTCAGATATTGGCACCATAGCTTGTGGACTCTATAACTTTCACAAAGACCAAATAATATCCACCAATTTGTACTTATTTTTACCAAAGATATGTAGCAGTATAAATTTTGGCCAAAATTTATGAAGAAAAAATAGTAATTTGCAAAATTTTATAACAGAAACGAAAAAAAAATCATTTTTTTACAAAATTTTCAGTCTTTTTTCTCTTATAGCGCAAAAAATAAAAAACCCAACAGTGATTAAATACCACCAAAAGAAAGCTCTATTTGTGTGAAAAAAAGGACAAAAATTTCATATGGGTACAGTGTTGTATGACTGAGTAATTGTCATTCAAAATGTGAGAGCACCGAAAGCTGAAAATTGGTCTGGTTATTAAGGGGGTTTAAGTGCCCAGTGGTCAAGTGGTTAAAAGACTAAACCTTTCTATGACACTTATTTCTAACAAAGTTAAAATCCAGTATTTTTTGCTAGAAAATTACTTGGAACCCCCAAACATTATATATATATATATATATATATATATATATATATATATATATATATATATATATATATATATAATTTTTTTTTTTTTTTTTTTTTTTTTTTAGCAGAGACCCTAGGGTTTAAAATGGCGATTGTTGCATTATTTTATGTTACTCTGTATTTTCCCAATTGTTTGGGAAAAAATACACTTCAATAAGTAAATTAAAAAAAACGAAACAGTAAAGTTAGCCCAATTTTTTTGTATAGTGTGAAAGATGATGTTACGCAGCGAGAATCGTGATCTTTATTCTAAGCAAAAAAAAGTGTGATTCTCATTTTAACCAGAATCGAGAAAATAAAAATGCTAATAAAAAAATAAAAAAATACCAAGATCAAGGTTTGATATAGGTCAGTGCCAGGGTAAGAGTTTGGGTCAAAGGTCAGGGTCAGTATTTTTTTGGACAAGATTTATTTTTTATTCTTTTATTTGGTATCAGTGTCCGTGTGTTTTAAGTAGGATAAAAAAAAAATGTGCACTACAGTTTCTGGGCTGTACCACGGGTACAAGCAACAACTAACATTTTATTTTGGGTTGTTCGTTGGTGGAGGTTTATGGTAGTAGCAAGAAATGTACAGCTAAATTGGAAAAAAAAGTTTTTGTTTTTTTTATATTTTGGGCCAGTTTTCCTTTGATAATAAAAATAAATAAATTAGGAGATCTCCATTACCATTTACCACCAAATAAATGTCCAATTTTTCCTGAAAAAAACCAAGGTATAATCCACCTGGAGGCACAAGGTAGTTGTGGTGATATACTTACACATTGCAAAATTGTGCTTAGGCATGAAGATTTGATTTACCCTTGGGCGTGAAGGGGTTAAAAAAAAGTGTAACTGCTGTTAGCCATGGTGCACTTGAACAGTTTTAAATTCAAGAATCCCTAACGCCAGATTTCATAAAGCTCCTCACACGTGGGCTGGGCTTGCCGAATCCTGACACTCCGGCTGGGTAACTTCCGCTCTCTCTGTTCTTGACATATCACCAATCAGATTCATACTTCCAAGGCAGGTTTGAATTTGATTGGTGACTATAAGGAGTATATAAACAGTCACTGACACCTTGATACATCCAGATTTCTGTCTGTGAGAAACAGCAAAGAACATGCAATGGGTGTGTTTGTAAATTCCTCTCTTACGTTACTAATAGTTAAGCAAAAGAGGTTTCCAGATCACCAGATTACCCTGAGAAGGCAGGGAGGTGGACTGGCGCACTACAGCTATGGATAAAAGCTTACAAACTGTGCTCATGTATGCATTTCAAAGCTGCATTTTACATTTAGATTGGAGATTACCATTACTTTCTTGTTTCACCCTAGGACTTAATTAGTCCAGAAGAACCAGAGCTGCCATCAAAGCAGGAAGTGGAGATTGAGGACTTTGAACGGACCCCAAGTGGGCGAGTAAGGAGGCGGTCAGCTCAGGTCGCAGTCTTCCATCTACAAGAGATCGCAGAGGATGAGCTGACAAAGGAAGGAAGTCGTAGGAGGATGAAGGAGGACCTTGTACCGGACAGTAAGCGGGTGAGTTGGAGCTCGTCCCTTTGCCCAATGCGATCTGCACGCCAATGTATTAGTGATGTGGACATGGTTAATGACTCGCTCCGTGCCAAAAACATCTGAAGCGTTCCCCCTGTAGAAGCTGCTGGATAGGATGGGTCCTCTGGTCTTTGCCTTAACCTTTTCAAAAACCTCACCCCCTGTAACACACCAGATTGAGTGTACAAACCTTCAATATCACAGGAAATCGTGGCAAGTACTACCCAGTAGTAGTGCTATATCAAAGAAAACAGGCACCAAACCAGGTAGTAAAGGCAAACCTAATATATTGTCACCCAATATTGTTGCTAAGTAGGCAAGCATAAAACGGACTAACAATAGTAATAACACAATTTAGCATACAAGTGATTAACCGTATGGACTAGGCATAGGATGACATTTGGTGTCCAGATTAGCATAAACAGTTGCAAGACCACCTCAAGTGCAGTAGTAAAGTTTCATCTACCGAGTGCTGGGACTATACGGCAAGAGTGCGTTTATGGCGGCAATGCTAGTCCTAGACCGACGGGGTTTGCACTGTCCAAAAGAAAAGGAGGATGGTAGAGGAAGGGGCAGAGGAACAAAGGGGATTTGCAGAATAAATATTATGGGAGGGGTAGTACTTTGAGATGTTCTTTTGCCGGCTAACATTGGGACCGTTTTAGAGCATTGGTGCACTTAATGACAGTCCCAGTTAAACTGCATTCAGTATAGGTACGGTATAGTCTTGGCACAGGTACAAAGTAGATGTGGGTGTTCAGATGCAGTAAAGGTTTAGTATAGTGTGGTATAGGTGCAGTCTAGGTTTGGAATAAGTACGTTATAGAGTGCAGTATGGGTGCAAAGTGGATTGGGTATAGTTGGTGTCCTGCTCTCAGTGGCTCAATCCCTGTTAGCTGTCTCATCAATGGGTGAATAGCCCTCTTACTAGTTCTGGGGATGTTGCGGTGACCTCTAGCTGTAGAAGGGGGGGCCCCCCTCAGTCTCTTCTCGAATGCCTCCAGTAAACAGCAGTGGGAAGCAGAGGGTGAGTGCATGCTCCAGTCTTCCTGAGCCAGCGGTGCAGGTGCTGTGATGTGGGCGGGGCTGTGTTGCAATTATTTATCCTCAGTCTCAGGCTTGGATCACCGCTGGCTTGGTCTCCTACTAGCAGGCGAATATCCAGACAGAGGCGCTTTCTCTCTATCTCCCTTGGCACCAAGAAGAACTTTCCCGGGCAATTAAAAAAAAAATCATCTCTCCACTCCTACTGAACAGTGCGTACTATAGTGTAACGAGTCAATTGGCCCCATTATATGGCTGCCGTCACAAACTTCAACTCCCAGGATTCTTAGCGCTCTGCGTAGAAGTCTTTGGGCTTGTTTGGCTTCTGCTCTCCCCCTGCTGGCCTGAGTAGAATGGTGCAGCATCAGTATCTCAGTAGAGGGAGAGAAGAATAAAAGCCAATGTCTTCTTGGCACCTGGCTACACATATATTTTCAGTTATGGGATTGATACTAGCAGGCCAGGCTGTGTCACCTATTGGATCCTTGTGTCTTTTGGGGACTGGTGAGAAGCTTCCCATACTGCAGCTCCCAACTCCACCCATGGTAAATGTTCTGTTGTGAAAGCCTAAAGTGTTACTAAACCCAGAACCTGCATTCACTATATCTGGTCTCCTACAGCAGTGGTCATCAACCCTGTCCTCAGGGCCCACTAACAGGCCAGATTTTATGTATTACCTTGGGGAGATGCAGACTAGAATACTGCAATCTCTAAACAGCAAATTATATCACCTGTGATGTATTTCAGGTATCTTGAAAACCTGGCCTGTTAGTGGGCAGGGTTGATGACCACTGTCCTACGGTACACAGAACATGGAAACGCAATAGTTTTAGTAAATATAACCTGCTAAATATCCTTTGTCATTAGCAGTATATAGCTGTCTTGTGACTTCTTTCAGTGTCTGGTTAAAGCTTGTAGGAGGAGTTTATCATTCTCCTATGACTGTCCACTGAGGCTGCAGAACCCCTGACCCTCTGTCTGGACAGTGATGATTGGCCCTGTGCTGATTACATGCACTCTCCCAAGAAAAAAAAACTCTCTAGCAATACAAACCGAACTGAGCATGTGCAGCTTGTCCCCTAATGCTCTGTACAATTAGTAGATATATTGGGGACAGTGGAAAAATGGGAGGGACAGGGAAGACAGGATCAAACAGCCTTTACTCTTTCGTCCATGGACCGACACAGCTTCTCTATTGACAAAGTGGGTATTATCCGTTAATTAGGAGTGACTAGGCAGAAAAACTTGTAAAAAGTGTTGCATCACACCTTCTACAGTACCGCCCAGGGGGCGGACCCTCTGGGTATACCCTCTCAGTCTGCACATCGCAGATCAGTTTTTTTTCTGTCTAGCAAGGAGTAGGACATGGCTCCCTTCGGGCTCATTGGTCCGGGGAAAAAAGATATATATATTTTTATTTTTTTGCTACATTTGTTGTTTCCTGCGATCTTCGATCAACTGCCGACTGGGTGACAGGCTGGATCCTCGATCCTTGTAGTCTCCCCAGTTTCGGCCATCGAGCGTGTGCCGACCCTAGCTACGCGCTGGGTTTTCCACGACATGCCCGTCGCTCCACGGGTGGCCGGTGAGCCTACGCTCCAGGGCCTGCATCGGACCGCTCAGCTTCGGCTGACCTTACGGCCGAGTCGCAGCAGCCTGGCCGGTGAGCTTACGCTCCAAGGCTTGCATCGGACCGCTCAGCTTCGGCTGACCTTACGGCCGAGTCGCAGCAGCCTGTCCGGTGAGCGTCATGCTCCAGGGCGTACATATGATCGTCCCTTCTGGGTCCAATCACAGCATGCCTGGCCAACAGTCACCTTCCGTGCGCGGACGATGATCTGTTTGGAATGTCTTCCAGCAGAATACATGCAGGATAGGTAAGTAAAACTCCCCTGCCTCGGCTGGGTGATTTAGCTGGACATTCCTGGAGAGATCAAGTAAGTGGTTGTGGCCCCTTTCTTTCCTCTCTCCCTGCCTTTCCCTCCTCCCTGGGCTTCTAGCTAAAGGTTGCTGGGTGCTGGGGGTCACCTAGGGGGTCCCACTGGAGCGGGGCTGGCTGTAACTAACATTTAAAAGAAATGTCATTTTTGCTTACCTGTGTTTCTGTGTCTCCATGCTGTCGGCGGCCATTTTGAGGTGGTCCATGCCAAGTTTGGCCTCTTGTAACTGCCTGGCGGCCATCTTCCTGTAGTTCGGCCACACCCACTGGCCCCTATCAGGTGATCGGCGGCCATGTTTGTCCACCCTGTATGCAGATATTGCCGTTCGGCGGCCATCTTTTTTGTGGGCTATGGCTGCCTGACCTCTATCTTCTGTCGGCGGCCATTTTCTTAGAGCCCACATTATCTTCCATACAGACGGTTTTGGCAACCATTTTGCGAGAGCCTCCGGCCTCTAGGGTGCATTACACTGGCGCGAAAATTCACACAGGAAGTGCTGATAAAAGAAGCAGACTGACACAGCAGCAAGGGGACAGCATCACAGGCGCAGCATAGCAGTACCTATCCAGGGTGGTGAGTCCTCTGGGTGACCCAGCATCTCTGCAGCGCAGGAGGGTGGCCTATTGATATCTTGCCTGGAGCCCTGTGAGTGTCAGCGTGTGGTCAGCATGGCATCTGAGCCAGATGTCTTCTCCCCTGAAACACCAGATTTAGCAGCTGGTGTCCCTGAGGTGTCTATGGACGCTATGTCGGCAATCCTAGAGGCGTTTGCTGCCAGGGTGGAAGCAGCACACGGGAATACAGGGGGTAGTAAACGCCCCATCCCCTGCAAGCTTCTGGGGATAATTCTGGTGCAGAACCAGGTCCAGCTATGGCTCGGGGCCCAGATTCTGACGCACCAGAGACTGCAGACCGTGACCGGACAGTGAGAATGACTCAAAGTCCAGGTCAGTACGCGAGACGGCTTTGGTATCTGACCTTATTACTGCAGTGCGGGATATGCTAAAATTGGAAAATACTGCAGAAGCAGCAGAGACTCCGGTCCACTTGGGTTTCATAGACCTGCCCGCACTGCTAAGGTGTTCCCTTGTGTGTCTTTTGATAAACTCTTATACAAGGAATGGGAGAACCCACTGAGGGTCTTTACAGCCCCAAAGAGGTTTGCGGTACGGTACCCCTTTTGAGGAGAGTTTTCTGAAGAAATGGACCTCTCCCCCCTATAGTGGACCCTCCGGTGTCCAGACTTAATAGAGCCACCACAATTCCTGTAGAAGGGGCTCCTGTTTTCTAGGACCCTGTGGATAAGAAGGCTGAAGCACTCGCTTGCTACCTATACTCAGTGGTAGGCTCGGCAGTACGCCCGGCATTGGCGGGGGCCCTAGTGTCTCACACACTTACTGAATGGGCAAGATTGCTACTCCAGGGGTTAAGGAGCGAGATGCTCCTCCTGATGAGATAACATTGGCCGACCTGTTGGTCCAGGGCCTTAGGTTTGTCTGCGAGTCAGACATGAATACTATTCCCCTGCTGTCTAAAACTTCGGTTTATGCAGTAGCAATACGCCACCTGATCTGGCTAAAAGGCTGGTCTGCGGACCAGACTTCCAAGAAAGCCCTGTTGGATCTGCCTTTTAAGGGCGACAGACTTTTTGGGGCTTCTCTGGATGACATCATCAAGGATGCCACAGGAAGTAAAAGCACTTTGCTTCCCCAAATTAGCAAAGGTAAGGGGCCACGCCAAGGGCAAGGGCCCTCCTTTACTGCACACAAGTGGTTTTTTCGTCCCCCTAGGGCGACAGGGAAAAGACCCCAGGCCGATAAAGCGCCTGCCCAAGGACAAAAGCGTCCCTGGTCCCGCATACCCAATAAGCCTGCGGACAAATTTGCGTCCGCATGAAGGTCCACCCCCACCCAGCTCTCGGGTGGGGAGACGTCTTCGCAAATTCGCGACTCAGTGGACAGCACTAATCTCCGACAGGTGTGTTTGCGAAGTAATCTCCTCAGGCTACAAGATAGTTTCTCTCTTGTCCACCGGACAGATTCAACACCTCCAATCTCCAGCTACTACCGACCCGTCGGGAGGCCCTGTATGGGGCGGTCCAGGGTCTACTGGAACGCGGGGTAGTTATTCCAGTTCCAGAACTGGAACGGGGTTTTTACTCAAATCTGTTCATTGTGCCGAAGAAGGAGGGGGTTCGTCCAAGCTTGGATCTCAGAGCCCTCAATTGCTTTGTGAAGGTACAAAGTTTTCGGATGGAGTCGGTTCGATCTGTAGTCACGGCTCTCCATCCGGGGGACTTTCTGGCCTCCTTGGACATCAAGGACGCATACCTGCATGTCCCCATATACTCCAGACACCAGAGGTTTCTGCGATTTGCTATCGGGAAGAACCACTACCAGTTTGTGGCCCTCCCGTTTGGCCTTGCCTCAGCACCCAGGACGTTCACCAAGGTGCTCGCTCCGATTCTGGCACTTCTAAGACAGCGGGGTATCGCTATCACAGGTTACTTGGACGACCTTCTGCTGAAGGGCCCTTCAAGCTCAGAATTAGAGGTAAGCGTGTCCATTACCTGTCAGACTCTTCGAGACTGTGGTTGGATACTAAACACGCAAAAGTCAGTATTGGTGCCCACTCAACGCCTAGTGTACCTGGGGTTGATTCTGGATTCCTCAGAGGCAAAGGTATTCCTCCCTGTGGAGAAGTTGCAGACCCTCCGGGCTGCAGTACGGCAGCTGACTTCCAGGAATTGGTCGTCACTCCGTTTTTGCATGCGAGTGTTGGACCTCATGGTAGCCTCCTTCGAGGCGGTCCCATATGCTCAATACCACACTCGAGTGTTACAGAGGGAAGTTCTGTCCAGATGGAACAGATGCCCTTCATCTCTGGATTATCAAATCCGAGTGAGCCACCTAGTCAGGAGATCCCTGGTATGGTGGCTGACAGCACCGGCTCTAATGGCCGGGAAGTCATTTCTTCCGGTTTACTGGATAGTGATCACGACGGACGCCAGCCTTACAGGTTGGGGGGGAGTCTGGGGTGTCCAGTCGGCGCAAGGTCGCTGGACCCCAGAGGAAGCCCTCCTGCCGATCAATGTCCTGGAGATCCGGGCGATCAAGCTGTGCCTCTTCAAATGGTCTCAGAGACTGCAAGGGCGTCCAGTCAGGATCCAGTCAGACAACGCCACAGCAGTGGCATATGTCAATCATCAAGGAGGAACAAGAAGCTCAGCTGCAGCATCGGAGATCGCTCGCATCCTGAAGTGGGCAGAGAGGAGCGTACCGGCACTGTCGGCCGTGTACATTCCGGGTGTGGAAAACTGGCAGGCGGACTACCTGAGCCGCCAGATGCTGGACCAGGGAGAATGGTCCTTACACCCGGAGGTGTTCCAACTCCTCTGCCAAAGATGGGGCACACCAGACGTAGATCTTCTGGCTTCCCGACTCAATCGGAAGGTATTGAGGTTTGTGGCCCGGTCAAGAGACCCATGGGCAGACGCAACGGACGCGTTTGTAGCATCGTGGGGCCAGTATCGGCTAATCTATGCCTTCCCTCCCTTAAGGCTTCTTCCTCTTCTGCTCCGCAGAGTGGAGGCAGAGGGAATTCCAATGATCCTAATCGCTCCAGATTGGCCTCAGCGTCCTTGGTACGCCGATCTAGTACGTCTGGTAGCAGACGTCCCCTGGCGCCTACCACTACGGAAGGACCTGCTGTCGCAAGGTCCCATATTCCATCCTGCTTTACAGTCATTGGCTTTAACGGCATGGCTGTTGAGAACCAGGTACTGAGAGACCGGGGCCTGTCAGACTCAGTAATTTCTACTATGAGAAGTGCTCGGAAACCGTCCTCTAGGAAGGTCTATCACCGCACTTGGAGGGCCTACATCTCCATGTGTGAGGAAATGAAATGGCATCCGCGTACCTATTTGGTTTCCAGAATCCTGCTGTTTTTACAGCATGGGGTAGACCAAAGGCTTGCCCTAAGTACGAGTAAGGGACAGATATCTGCCCTGGCTGTCTTTTTTCAGCGACCCCTGGCGACTCACTCTCTCGTGAGTACATTTGTGCAGGGGGTTCGACATGTGGCCCCTCCGGTCCGCCCCCCGTTACCTCCGTGGGACTTGAACCTGGTCCTCTCGGTGCTTCAGAAGGCACCGTTTGAGAATATTAGAGATATTCCCCTGTTGACACTTTCTCAGAAGGTGGTCTTTTTGGTGGCTGTTACGTCAGTTAGACGAGTCTCTGAGCTGGCAGCCTTGTCCTGCAAGGCTCCCTATTTGATTTTCCACAAGGATAAGGTGGTGCTGCGGCCGCAGCCTTCCTTTCTTCCGAAGGTCGTTTCGGCTTTCCATCTCAACGAAGACATTGTACTTCCATCCTTGTGTCCTCAGCCGTCGAATCCTAAGGAGTCGGCGTTGCATTCCTTGGACGTTGTCCGAGCTTTGAGAGTATACATATCTGCTACTTCCCTGTTCCGGAAGTCAGACTCACTGTTTGTTTCGGTGGCTGGTCCCAAGAAGGGCCAAGCAGTCTCATCGGCCACCATCTCTAGGTGGATCCGACAGATAGTAATCCAGGCTTACGCCTTAAAGGGTCAGGCGCCCCCCTTTCCTGTCACGGCGCATTCGACCAGGGCAATAGGTGCCTCTTTCCGACATCAAGCGTCTGTTTCCCAACTATGTAAAGCGGCGACTTGGTCGTCCGCTCACACTTTCACAAAATTCTACAAAGTTGATGTAGGTGCATCTTCGGATGCCTCTTTCGGCCGCAAGGTTTTGCAGGCGGCTGTTTAGAGTTGCAACTCCTCCGTTGGAGGAGTGCTGTTTTGTGTTTTGGGGTGAAGTTTGTTTTTATGCTGTTACCACCCCTCGTTTTTTCTCTGACACTGCTTTGGGACGTCCCACTTTGTCAATAGAGAAGCTGTGTCGGTCCATGGACGAAAGAGTAAATAGGATTTTTTACTCACCGTAAAATCCTTTTCTCTGAGTCCATGGACCGACACAGCACCCACCCCTCCTTTTAAGTTTGTACTGCTTTTTGACGAACTGATCTGCGATGTGCAGACTGAGAGGGTATACCCAGAGGGTCCGCCCCCTGGGCGGTACTGTAGAAGGTGTGATGCAACACTTTTTACAAGTTTTTCTGCCTAGTCACTCCTAATTAACGGATAATACCCACTTTGTCAATAGAGAAGCTGTGTCGGTCCATGGACTCAGAGAAAAGGATTTTACGGTGAGTAAAAAATCCTATTTTTACACAATGCAGAGATTTAACCCCTTCCCTTAGGTTCCACAGGGAGTATAACAAGCATGCTTTACTGTATATACAGATTGATTTTACTGTTGTGGGTTTAGTAACACTCTAACTGCAGGCAAACAATCAAACACACAGATAAAATACATTTAGGGGAGCTGTTTTATCTGCCAAAGGATTTGTATTTTTGTCCATTCAATCCTGAAATGTACACAGCTCTGTTACACAGCTGAGCTGGTATCCTCTACTGCAGTACAGCTAGGTCTTGTCCTTCCGCCAGCCTGTGACCAGACAGTGAAGGAGAAGCAGCAGACTGACGAGGTTATCTCTCTGTCACTCTGCTGTCTGCTCCTATCAGCATATTCTGGGCATTTTATATTGAGGATGTAGCCACACATATATTGGTGAAATTGCTGATCTGATTTACATTTGTCCTGGGTGGACGGCTCTAACCTCCTACAATATTCAGACATGAAAGAGTTATGTTATATCTATAGATGCCTGTAAAATGACCCCCTTCTGTATGGAAGAGGTATGACGGCTAACCTGTGTCTTCTATGACAGCTGAACTACCTCCGTCCTGGCCTGCCGACCTTTAACCCCAAACTTCTGGACACTTGGAAGACCAATGTTAAAGAAAACGGCTTCATCTGCTGCCCTAATAGTGTGAGTCACTGTGTATAAGTATTCTTAATATCCTTAAAATATGGTGTACAGCAGGAGTATGCAATATTTAAAGAGTAACTCCAGCCAAAATAATTGTTTTGTTTTGGATAGCGAGGGAGGAGGGGAGAATTGGGACCCCTCTTTGTTCTTTTTACTGTCTGGGTCCCCACAAGGGGAATTTCCTAATAAAGTTGCCCGCACATGACTCTAATTTAGACAATCAGCCAAAATTCGAGGCCCTATCAACACCTCGCCTGAGAAGCCTCAAAATCTGAAAAATCAAAGGAGTCAGGTGGAACATTGGCAACTGAACAGTGACTTCAGCCAGTCAGATGCAGTCGCTGTGTAGGTATAAAGACAACTACTGGTGTTGCATCTGTCTGAATACAACAACTCACAGGAGAAATTTCTCCATCCACGTTGCTTAGCATGGATGAAGGGATCTGTTCGATTTCTCTCATTCAGCCCGTGGATTGATTGTGGGAAATATTTGCGTGTATAAGTAGCTTAAAAAAGGTTGTCACCTGGACTGAAGTGGGGAACATTTTTACCAATTAGGACATGGACATTTTTTTTCTTGTTGTGTGTCCTTCTTGAGGATTTCCCCTCCCTTCCTACGCTGGTGACACATTGTCACTTGGGCAGGAAGTGAGGGGGTTGTAAATACTGGCAGAGGTTCTAACCAGTGGTGTCACTAGTAAGAAAAGAAATGGCTGCACATCCAGGAATTCCAATTGCCTTTATTGCTCAAAGTGATAACACCAAAGACACCAACACGAGGTCATGTAGACGCGTTTCACACAAACATCATGTGCTTAATCATTAAGCACAAGATGTTTGTGTGAAACGCGTCTACGTGACCTCGTGTTGGTGTCTTTGGTGTTATCACTTTGAGCAATAAAAGGCAATTGGAATTCCTGGATGTGCAGCCATTTATTTTCTTACAAGTTTCCCATGGAGGCGGGCCGGGGCTGGCACTCTACGAGACATTCCACCTCAGGTTATCATCATACACCTGGAGCAGCGGCTCTTTTTCTTTGTATAGTGTTGTCACGAGGGTTGGTGTCACCTGGAGCTGTAAAACATGGTGTCACCCCCCCCGGCACTAAGCAGGCTAGTGCGTTGGTGTGGCTCTCCCCCTTAACCTGCCACAGCGGATGGAGCCTGGGATGGGATCGGGGGGATGGATGGAGCCGGGATGGGATCAGGGTGGCGGATAGGGCCGGAATGGGATTGGGGGAATTGGATGGAGCCGGAATGGGATCGGGGGATGGATGGAGTTGGAATTGGATTAGGGGAAGGATGGAGCCGGGATGGGAACAGACCGCTCACTGCTGCTCTCTCTCCTTGTGCAGGGTGACTAGTCTTGTCTCTGCCCCCTCCTGTAGTCTTCTACAGGCAGCCTGTAGTGGGTGCAGTTGCTGGGTCCCTCCCACAGCTCTGCTTCCTGCTCAGGCTATGTACAGCACCAGTGATGATGTCACAGCTACCTTTTCAAGGGGATATCTGGCTTTGCAAAGGCATTTATTACACACAAAGTCGATTAATATCTTTTATGGATATTTAAAAAAAGTAATATATTTAAATAGAATACCTTCAGCCCCTCTCCTGAGTTCCTCACTGTGCAGCCCATCCAGGTACTGCACATGTGTTTTGCTTGCGTCTATCTAGCAAGGTTACTTTGTGCTATAAACAAGGAAGCTCAGACCTCTGCAGTGTACAAATGTGCTTTTGCTGAACAAAAATGCTGTACATTACAAAACAGTTACAATATTAGGAATACAGTACAAGCTTACGCAACGCACCACAGAAAAACAGGTCTGCTTCAGTTGAATTATAGCGCAGATCCCGGACGAGCCCCCAATTGTTTTGCTTGCGTTTATCTAGCAAGGTTACTTTGTGCTATAAACAAGGAAGCTCAGACCTCTGCAGTGTACAAATGTGGTTTTACTGAACAAAAATGCTGTACATTACAAAACACTTCCAATATTAGGAATACAGTACGAGCTACACAACGCACCACAGAAAAACAGGTCTGCTTCAGTTGATTTATAGCGCAGATCCCGGACGAGCCCCCAATTATTTTGCTTGCATTTATCTAGCCTCATGCAAGCTCAGTCATTCCTATGGCAGAGGGCTGCCGTGCATGAAATCAAGCAAAAGGAAAGAATGAGCCGAGCAGAGTTTTTGTGAAGCAAGAGCTGGACAAAGCTGGGACAGTTTTCTGAATAAGCTGTTAGCGCTGGGCAGTTAAGGGAGCCAGGGTAACTGTAAGTATTTTGGTAGGTGGGTACCACTCAGGGGTTGTAGGAAACAATATTAATCCATTGTATTAGGATGTCACAGCTTACCCACGGATATATAAAAAAAAAAAAAAAAAAAAGTCAAATCTATGTAGGTGTTTTGTTTTCACTATTAACCATATTCTTCTAAAACATGAACATTAGAAGTGTAAAGTCTCAGTGTTTAACATTCATTTTCTTTTGTCACCAGTGTTGTGAAGCAATATATTCCAGTGTGTCCGGGCTAAAGGCTCATCTTGCCAACTGCAACAAGGTATACAGCATCCATTACAGTGATTTACCATTGTCCTCATTATTGGCGGATGTAGTCAGCAAAAGGCCCCTGGTAGTTTTAAATAAATGATATTTATATTTTATTAAACATAACTGGAAGCTCATTGTGCCTTTTAAACTGGTGTTCATGTTTAAAGTCGTTGTAAACCTCAGACATGAAATATGAACAAAGCATATCCCTCTATAGTGTGCACTTGTTTCTGTCCAAAGCACTAAGTGTAATTTCTGTCTGCTGCCCTGTTCCTCTGCTATATGCTTGAGTCACTGCTGACAAGTTTTCCTGAAACCAAGAAAAAATAGGTTATGGGGTGGGAGCTACAGCACACAGCCTGTGATTGAAAGCAGCAGCTCTGTTTCTGTGTGCTGAGTGAAAAGGGGGGGTGCCCCTTGACAAATCAGAATCATTGCAGTAATAAAAATTTAGTAAATGTAACATTTTAGGGTTTTTCATTTTTTTAGAGGGCAGATCATTAATTGCTGTGGTGTCATTTTGAGACAGCTAAAGCAGTGGATCTTGGGGTATTGTCCCAAGAGTGTTCAGGCAGAGGTGCTTAGTGGCTGGCTTGGTAATAGTCCCCCCATGTTGTCTGGTAAGAACCGCTTGACCACTGCCATAGTACTGTTTATGTGATTAGGCGCTAGTGTGATCAGGAATCTGCCTGGTAAATAATACCATTTCATTATTTCAACAAGGCCTTTCATTATGTCTGAGAGTATTTGTTGTTATAAATGTCATTAAAGTGGTTGTACAGGCTGAAGTTTTTTTTTACCTTAACGCATTAAGGTAACAGACCTTCTATTGTCAGCCCCCCAAATAACTTACCTGATCCCAATCTCTATCCAGCGCTGAGCATGAGAGCAGCGGCGCAGCTCTCTCCCTCCTCACTGGAGGGCTCCTGCTGCTGTCAGTCAAATCCTATGACAAGGGAGCAGGGGTGACAGGGGGCGAGGCCAAGCCAAGCTCTGTGTGTCAATGGACACACACAGCGTGGCTCAGGATCAAGCCTGCAGGTGTGCCAACATAAGAAGCTGCTTCCTATGATGACACACAGAGAAGAGAAGGAGCCCAGAGCACCAGCGGGGGAACCCAGAAAAGGAGGATCAGGGTTGCTCTGTGCAAAACCATTACACAGAGCAGGTAAGTATGATATGTTTGTAATTAAGGGAGAAGTACATACAAAGCTCGTTTGGATGTACTTCTCCTATGGATCACAGGAGTGCAGTTCGTACTGCACTCTTGAGACCCGTTTTCAGCAGACAGCGGTCTGAAACCTGCTGTCGGCTGACGTCACAGAGCCGGTCCAGACTCAGGAAAGATCACGACCATATGGTCAGGATCCGCCCACATGCCTGGACCGGCATCCAGTGCATCCGGTGACTGCCACTGGCTCTCTACTCTGCCCCCCTCTACAGCCCAGCACTCCAGTGAGCACGGGGGGGGCAGAGCAGAGAGCCAGTGGCAGTCACCGGCTCTCTGCTCACGGATCGGTGGTGTTTGATCGTTCGGTTCTCAGTCTTAGAGCCGGCAGGGAACAGATGCAGCATCCACCTAGGTAAGTATGACTACAAAAAAAAAACATTCCCATACTTCTCTTGTCAAAAAAAAAATAGTAATAATTTTACAGTCACTTTAAGTGTTGGATTACTGACTCATTTTTAAAAATTGCTAGTTCCTGGGCTGTCATTGCAATCTCACTAAGCAATGAAACCAGGGAATGAGCATGACAACCAGGAAATTGATGATTTCTAAAAAAAATCAGCAGAAGGCCAATTCTAACGTCAAGCTTTGTATGTTTGCAATTGTGACTCTTTGTGGGTTTGGCCTCCAGCTGCTTTGTGTCTTGCAGGGTGAGTACTTGGTGGGCAAATACCGATGTCTCCTATGCCAGAAGGAGTTCAGTTCTGAGAGTGGAGTGAAGTACCACATCGTAAAGACACACTCACAGGTGAGGAGAAAACTTTTTTATCCCACTGACTGTTCTATAGGCCAGATAACCTACCACTCTATTAGAAAAAGGCAGCTTGTAACACCTAAGCTATGTTGGGTGTGCCAGACCGCTTGGCCCCCAGCTTGGGTGCTTCCGACAAAAAGCATCCTGCCCTTCAAACCTTTGTAGCAGGCCGAGAGCTAATGCCAGCCCTTTTACCCCAAGCATCATACACAGACAAGATTTTGGGATAGGAACCAAAGGACTGACTTTTTATTGAACAGAAATACAGGTTCTTATACACTTGAAAAGTAGGGCAGTCACCACATGAAACCAAATATTACCCAAAACATCACACAATGGTTAGATAAGGTAAAGTTGACACAAGGCAAATCCCATCATGTACTGTAGGAACCTCCAAAGGCATTAGTTAACAGACAAACAATAGGTGACGCATTTAACTCGATTAACAATGGGAATTCACACATAGGAGGCACACAATAGGACAGTGTTTCTCAACTCCAGTCCTCGAGGCGCCCCAACAGGTCATGTTTTCCGGATTTCTCTCACATGAAACAGCTGTGATAATTACTAAGGCAGTGAAACTGATCAAATCACATGTTCAAAATAATGGAAATCCTGAAAACATGACCTGTTGGGGCGCCTTGAGGACTGGAGTTGAGAAACACTGCAATAGGAGATACACACTAAACAATAAACACTTAACACATTAGTAAACAGATTTTAGCAGGAGACCCCAGCATCAGGTTGTTTTGAGCTGATTATATTAGCATCTGCTCCGAGTCTGGGGGGGGGGGGGGGAGGTTGTAGCAGTCAATGCTGGTTTGGACATAGAGGCCCCAAAGCTGTATCCGTGTCCTCCAGTTCCCAGAGTCTGTGTGTTTTTGGGGAGACACGGACCAAGTAAAACTACTCCAAAGGTCCCTCAGGCACACGCCTCCCAAAGAATAGTGCCCTCTCAAATGCCAGGGCCCATAGTCAGTAGGCAAGAGGCTAGCCTGCAGTCCCCTCCGAAAGCCCCTGTCCCGGTTGGGTCTGTCACATTGGGGTCAACACATGAGTGGTAATCACTTATGAGGGTCAGTGGTCTCCTTTACAGGGCACAGAGATGTTCTAGGATGTTTGAATAATGGTTGAAAAAGAACATTCAACATTTTCCTCCATAGTAAATTAGTCTGTCCCTTCATCGTGCATGCTTGGGGATAAAAATTAAAAAAAACACAATGGTAACTACTCGGAGCAGCGAACCAAACATGCATATAAAGGTCTCTCACTGCCTGTTGTTAGTGAGCAATTTATTATTGTATGGCTAACCCAGAGCATAATAAAGATGGCTGCCCACTGAGGATCGTGGAATCCAAAGTGTTTATTTTGGTGATTGTGTTCCTCCACCCAGTCAGCTCTCATACCTTTTATACTCCTTATGGACCCGAGCAATGTGACCAATTCTGTAATGGGACTGTTGATTTGGTGATAACTTTGTCATTACACTTGTATTGTTTTTTGAGGGAGACAAACTGGGCTTTCTATTGGCAACACCGTCTTGCACAAATAATTTCATTTTCTTTATAGAAAAAAAATAAAACGTAAAAAGTTTTGAATTAAATGGTAAATACAATGTAACAATACTAGAGGTGCACCGAATGGAAATTTTGGTACCAAAAATTCAGGATGCACTTGACCAAAACCGAAAATTACAGTTAAAAAAAAAAAAATTATATATATATATGTGTGTGAGTGTGTGTTTGTATATGTATGTATGTATATATATATATACAGGTATATATATTTTTTTATATAATTGTATTATTAGTACAAGAAAAGATCAAGAAATTCTATGTATGTCTTCACACTCGTCCATTACACTTCCATTGAGGTGTTAGCCCGGGTTCACATTATTGCGGTGCGGGACACTGCATGTAATTCGAACAGGAATTGCATTACATTCCTGTCCAAATTACATATGGTGTCTCTGGGGTGCGATTTAAGTAATGGATTTGTATGGCTCAAATCGCACCACATTCTCACCAAACTGGTGCAGGACCCTTTTTTTTTCTCCACACCAGAATCGGATCACATCGGTGTTCACACCCATGCGATCCGATTCTGCAAATCACGATGCGTTTTGCAAACTGATTGCGGGGTGTCATTAACTTAACATACACTCCGCAAGCAGTTTGCATGGACGGGTTGCGATTTAGATGCAGTGCCGAATCCGCAGAAAATTTGCTGTGAATTCACACCGGATCTAGTCTGAACCTAGGCTTAAAAATCTTGCTTGCTGCATTTTTTGTCAGTTAAGAAAAAACACACCAAAAACGCACCTCCCTGTTGAAATGCTTTGAAAACGCAGCAAGAATGCATGAAACACGCACCCGTGGTACATTTTTATTGCGGTTTTTGAGTCACATGACCAATGAAAAACACACCCTAAACACAGTAATTTTATGGCAAATACGCAGTAAAATCACAGCAAAACCTTTTTCTTGGCAAAATGCCAAAAACAAAAATGCCAAAATTTCGGTGCATTTCTAAACAATACATTGGCTGCACGTATCTTTGAGTAATACAGTGCAACAATCTGCAAGTGTTATTTTACGCTGCAGCAGCTGCATTTTGACAGCCGTTCCTGCTATGGAATACATGCCAATTCTCGGCTGTCAGTTTGACAGTAAGCAATTGCCAATAATAGAGGCGAAAGGGGAGGCAACAAAAAGAGAGGAGCAGAACTTGGGGGATTGAACGTAGATGATACACCTTAGAATCATTGTTAAAGTTGAGTAAAATATTAATATTTTACCCCCTTTACGCCCCAGTAGCCCATATGTTTGGCGGCAAAAAGCTGGGCTTTGGGGCCCACACGCGGCACATATGCATCACTGGGTAGGCGATGTTTATGTGCTGGGAGGCCGCTCTCAACACAAAGACTAAGCCTGCTTAAAAACGTCGGTAGGCGCTGGGACTGGCTTCCGATTATGTGACCACTGTGACAACTATTTACAGTAGTCACATGATCGTCGATCCTTCCCACCCCCTTGGCATTAAGAACTTTTAAAAGGTATGCCAGGGTGGGCAGGAAAGGGGTTAAGCCATTCTGGGCAAGACTCTTCAGATTGTATTACTCAAAGATATGTGCAGCCGATCTGCAAGTGTTATTTTACACAGCAGCAGCAGCTGCATTTTGACAGCGGCTCCTGTTATGTAATACATGCCAATTCTCAGCTGTCATTTTGACAGTAGGAAATTGCCGATAATAGAGGCAAAAGGGGAAGGCAACAGAAAGAGAGGAGCTGAACGTACTGTTGGAGATAGAACGTAGACGGTACACCTTAGAATCATTGTTGAAGTTGAGTGTAGGTCATCAATATTTAAACCCTTTACACCCCAGTAGCCCATATGTGTGGCGGCAGAAAACTGGGCTTTGACACCCACACGCTACACATATGCATTGCTGGACGGGCAATGCAAGACCAAGCTTGCTTGAAAACAGCGCTTGTTCCAGAGAAAACATAGGTAACTGGTGGGACCGGCTTCTGATCATGTGACCACTGTGACAACCAATCACAGTGGTCCCATGATAATTGATCCTTCCCACCCCCCTGGGTATTAGGAACTCTTAAAGGGTACTCCAGGGTGGGCAGGAAGAGGTTGAGCCTTTTCGGGGAAGACTCTTTAGATGGTGGCACTGGGTACAGCAAGAAAAACTTCTGCCACCCGTAGAGTAAGAAAAACTTCTAGCACAAAGCTTGGACCTTCTTTACTCAGCCACTGGAAGAAAAAATAAAACCACCCCCCCCTACCGAAAGGAAGAAATAACACTTCTTACAGATGTCCCATAGTTGTGTTGTCATAGTGCAATGCCTAAATCTTTTTGTATTCCCAGAACTGGTTCCGGGTTTCTGCCGTCTCTTCAGCTGTTAAAAGAAAAATAAAGCAGAACTTCTCCTCTAATAAGTCGGCAATGGAAGTGACCGGCAAGAAGAAAAAGATGGAGGAGCAACGCTTGGTCGGTTCCACCCCTACTGCCACACCCCTGGACAAAGAGACTCTGCTTGCACTGAATACACACTCTAACACAGCAACAGGTAGCGTTATCGCCAATGCACATAATGTGGAGCCCCCGGAGAAAATTCAGAAAGTCGCCACATTTAAGAGAGGGAAATAACACAATGTTCCCGCATGGCGCCAATCCCAGAATCCAGTTTTGTAGCCTTCAGAAAATTGCATTTTCCGAGGCTTTCACACTGATGCACTTCTGCCACCTTGCACAGGACCAAATAAGATTGCTATAAATATCGCTCTACAGATTTATAACCTGGATAGAGAAATAAGAAGATGTAAATGATACTGTCAATATTATATTTTAAACTGCGGGAAAGGATGCCGCAGTCCTTTCTGGATAAGCGGCAGTTGATGAGAAGTCACAATTCTTAGACGGTTCCATCAGAGGAACCCAAATTAGGGAGCGAAAAATCGCTTAGCACTGATGATTGTGACTGTGTGAAGGACTCAGAAATGAGCACAATAATCGGGGCAACCATTGACTGGGTAGGAAAAGTCTGCTCTATTGCTAGACTGAGACAGTGTATGTGGACCATCCTGTCATGAAGCAAAACACCTGTGTGCTCAAGCTTTGATAGAAGCAGTCATGGCATGACTGGTGTGTGTATATCTAATGCCGCGTACACACGACCGTTTTTCATGACGAGAAAACTGCCATTTTTTAGATTGGTCGTGAAAAACGGTCGTGTGTAGCAGTTTTCTCGACGAGAAAGCTGCCCGCAAAAAAATTAGAACCTGCTCTATTTTTTTTATCGTTTTTCCGTCGTTCTTTTTCTTGTCGCGAAAACCGCTCGTGTGTATGCTTTTCCGAGGGGGAAAAAAAACGCACATGCTCAGAATCAAGTGATGAGACGGGAGCGCTCGTTCTGGTAAAACTAGCATTTGTAATGGAGATAGCACATTCGTCACGCTGTAACGGACTGAAGAGCACGAGGTTGAAAAGCGTGAATCGTCTCTCATCAAACTTTACTAGCACGAGGATCAGCAAAAGCAGCCCAAAGGGTGGCGCCATCCGAATGGAACTTCCCCTTTATAGTGCCGTCGTACGTGTTGTACGTCACCGCTCTTTGCGTAAGCGTTTTTTTCCCTGAACGTGTGTAGGCAAGGCAGGCTTGAGAGGAATCACGACAAATCACGTCGAGAAAAACGTCGTTTTTTTGCATGACAGCAAAAACGGTCGTGTGTACGCGGCATAAGGTAGTAAAGCTTATTCCCTTCACCCCAGTCTATCCCCGAGCTAGTGTTGGGTAAATAAGTCATGTAGTGTCTATCCCCAAGCTAGTATGGGGGAATTTAAGTCAAGTAGTGTCTATACCCGAGCTAGTATGGGGTAAATAAGTCAAGTAGTGTCTTTCTTCTATAAGAGAACCTGTGACAGCTGGACTTATGCATGAATCAGAATATAAAGTCTTAAATTATAAGAGCTGTACATACTTGCATATGAAAGATCTATTATATCCCCGTTATGTATGTTTCTTTTGTTTTGAATTTGACTCTTTAGCTTGATGTGCAGCAGTCAGTTGATGTCTGACTATTTCTGCCTGACGTCACACACTGTCTCCCAGCTTCTGGGTTTGCATAACAGCGTCAATTGAAAAAAAAAAAAAAAACAACATAATTTTAAACTGTTCGGCCTGTATGATTTGATGCTGTTGTGCACACGCAGGAGTCAATCGACAGCTCGTTAGAAGAATGCACATGCTCCACCTCTCTCCTAAGACCCCTTTCACACTGGGGTGCTATGCAGGCGCTATAACGCTAAAAATAGCGCCTGCAAAGCGCCCTGAAAGAGCCGCTGCTCTCACTGGAGCGGTGCGCTGGCAGGACGGTAAAAAAAGTCCTGCTGGCAGTATGTATACCTCTCCTCCACCGCTCCTGCCCATTGAAATCAATGGGCACTGTGTTTATACCGCCGGCAAAGCGCTGCTGCAGTGGCGCTTTGCGATGGTTTTAACCCTTTCTCGGCCGCTAACGGGGGGTAAAAGAGCCCCGCTAGCGTCCAAATACCCCCGCAAATACAACGGTAAAGCGGCGCTTTACCGCGGATGCCCCAGTGTGAAAGGGGCCTAAAGGACATCTTCTCGCTCTGTCTGCTTATCATACACACACTGCAAACCCTTCCTGGCAGCTGGGACTGGGAGTTGTACAGGTGAATGAGGAACTTTTGCCGCATTTGAGTCAAGCATCTTACTGCAAAGAAGTTACATCTCTGTTTTTTAATGCCATGTGTTTGCAGCACAGTGCGTTTTAAATGCCTTTTACTATTCATTCCTAAAAAAATAAAATAATATAATAATATATATAAATAATAATAATAAAATATGAATGTGCAGTCCAGTAGGCACCAGAGTAAAGTAGGACACTGATCAAAATTCAGCCAGTTCAGCAAGCGTAGGCAGGTGCAGTCTACTTTCTCCACTTCAGGTGGCGCTCAACCACAGCGGCATTGCAGGAGAGGAAGTCAAGTGGATCATGGTTCCTCTATGGTTTCCTGGGTCACTGGGGAAGCTTTTCAATTATATGCTGGCGCCCTATGTGACTCTGGTGGCCATCTTGGGTCAGGCAGAGTCTATATAAGACCCTGGCTCCCAGGCTTGGCGTGTGTATCGCATGTGGACACCTTAGGGACAGGTCTTCCATCTGTTGGGGACAGTATTAGTTGCAGGGAGAGGTGCCAGACGAGTAGAGAAAACAAAGGGGCAATCCATCCTTCCCGGAAGCCTCCCAGTTAGGGTTGCCATCTGTCAGGGATTTACCCGGACAGTCCAGGTTTTGTTTCATGTGTTCGGGTTTCAGTCCACCTGAAACCGGGACACAGTATTCAAACAGGGATGCGGCTCAGAACAGGGCCCAACAGGAGGGTGAGTGGCACTATGTGTGCCGCATTACTATTCTCTTTGGAGTGCCCAAAGGTGTCCCAGGTCTGTTACAATCCTAAAGTGTATATTAAAAAAATTTAAAAATTAGCTGTGCTCGGGTTCGGGTTTGGCTTAAAGAAAAAGTGGCAACCCTACTCCCAGTTTGGGTACAGATTAGCCAGGCCGCATTCCACCCCTCTAGATGCTGTCGGTGCACCCGAGACCTACTTTTGAACTGTTCACAGCAACATTCTGTAAGTGCACCGGTTGGGTTATCTTCCTGCCAGGTAGTTGTGCTTTGTTGAACTTTAATTACAATATAGTTCTGTTTCTGCAACTGGACCCTGAGTGTTTACTGCTGCACCACCCCACACAGGGATCGGATGAATTTCGATCAGCGTGTGTCCGTCCTAGCTCGACAGGAGTTGATCGTTTGAAAGACTACTATCGAAGTGACATGCTGGATGACTTTTATCGATCAGTGGCTGCAGCCACTAACTGGTGTATCCTGATAGGGGCGGGTCCCACTGTCAGAATACTATATCCTGGCATCGGGGGATTCCTCCATCCACCTCATTTAGCTGAAGGAAAAGAAACTAAAGCCGGTCATAGATGGTTTGAATCTCGAGATTCAATCCATCTATGGGCAAGCTGGTTGTACCCAAGTCGATCCATCAATCAACTTGGATACAGCCAGCCTATTGGATGTTTTTGCATGCAATTACTGTCAGCAGCTATAGCTGCTAGCAGTAATCATTGTGTTCTCCTGGATGTGATTACTGTCAGCAGATGTGGCTGCTAGCAGTAATCATCACCAGCTTCTCTCTCTCTCTCTCCCCCCCCCCCTATCTCCCTCTCCCTCTTCCTCTCCCCTCCCTCTTTCTCTTCCTCTTTCTCTTCCTCTTCCTCTTTCTCTTCCTCTCCCCCCTCTCTCTCCTCTCTCTCCCCTCTCTCTCCTCTCCTCCCTCTCTTCTCTCTGTCTCTCCCCTCTCTTCTCTCTCTCTCCTTCCCTCTCTTCTCTCTCTCTCTCTCCTTCCCTCTCTTCTCTCTCTCTCTCTCCTTCCCTCTCTTCTCTCTCTCTCTCTCTCCTTCCCTCTCTTCTCTCTCTCTCTCTCTCCTTCCCTCTCTTCTCTCTCTCTCCTCCCCTCTCTTCTCTCTCTCTCCTCCCCTCTCTTCTCTCTCTCTCCTCCCCTCTCTTCTCTCTCTCTCCTCCCCTCTCTTCTCTGTCTCTCTCTTTCTCTCCTCCCCTTTCTTCTCTCTCTTTCTCTCCTCCCCTTTCTTCTCTCTCTTTCTCTCCTCCCCTTTCTTCTCTCTCTTTCTCTCTCTCCTCCCCCTCTTCTCTCTCTTTCTCCCCTCCCCTCTCTTCTCTCTCTTTCTCCCCTCCCCTCTCTTCTCTCTCTCTCTCCCCTCCCCTCTCTTCTCTCTCTCTCCCCTCCCCTCTCTTCTCTCTCTCCTCCCCTCTCTTCTCTCTCTCTCTCCTCCCCTCTCTTCTCTCTCTCTCTCCTCCCCTCTCTTCTCTCTCTCTCTTCTCTCTCCTCCCCTCTCTTCTCCCTCTCTCCTCCCCTCTCTTCTCTCTCTCTTCTCTCTCTCTCCCCTCCCGTCTCCCTCTCTCTCTCCTCCCCCATTCCTCTCTCTCCCCTCCCCACCTCTCTCTCTCTACCTCCCCCTCTCTCTCTCCTCCCCCCTCTCTCTCTCCTCCCCCCTCTTTCTCTCCTCCCCCCTCTCTCTCTCCTCCCCCCTCTCTCTCTCTCCTCCTCCCTCTCTCTCTCTCCCCCCTCCCTCTCTCCTCCTCCCTCTCTCTCTCCTCTCCCCCTCTCTCTCCCCCCTCTCCCCCCTCTCTCCCCCCCTCTCCCCCCTCTCTCTCTCCTCACCTCTCTCTCCCCCTCTCTCTCTCTCCTCCTCCCTCTCTCTCCTCCTCCCTCTCTCTCCTCCCCACCTCTCTCTCCTCCTCCTCCCTCTCTCTCTCCTCCCCACCTCTCTCTCCTCCTCCTCCCTCTCTCTCTCTCCTCCCCACCTCTCTCTCCTCCTCCTCCCTCTCCCCTCCCCACCTCTCTCCTCCTCCTCCCTCTCTCTCTCTCCTCCCCACCTCTCTCTCTCCTCCCCACCTCTCTCTCTCTCCTCCCCCTCTCTCCTCCCCCTCTCTCTCTCTCCTCCCACCTCTCTCTCTCTCCTCCCCCCTCTCTCTCTCCTCCCACCTCTCTCTCTCCTCCTCCCTCTCTCTCTCTCTCCTCCCACCTCTCTCTCTCCTCCTCCCTCTCTCTCTCTCTCCTCCCACCTCTCTCTCTCCTCCCTCTCTCCCCCTCTCTCTCTCTCCTCCTCCCTCTCTCTCTCCTCCCCACCTCTCTCTCTCTCCTCCCCACCTCTCTCTCCTCTCCCCCTCTCTCTCCCCCCTCTCCCCCTCTCTCTCTCCTCCCCTCTCTCTCCTCCCAACCCCTCTCTCTCTCTCCTCCCCCTACCTCTCTCTCTCCTCCCCTCTTTCTCTCCTCCCTCTCTCTCTCTCTCTCCTCCCCTCCCCCCTCCCTCCCTCCTCTCTTATGCAGATATAGAGCACCACAGTGTGGGGGGTAGGAAGCACCATTTTATGGTACTTTAAGGTATTTTTACAGGGCAGTAAAAAGATAAAATGGTATCAAACTTCAATTGGACTTCCAGTAAGCCACATGGATACACTTTTACTAGTAATAATTTAGACTTGCATATTCTTTCTTGCAAAAGCCCAACGTGACTGGTTCTCTTTAATAGCAATGGTGTTTTGCCTTTTGAGTCCTTGCTAGCGTAACTGTGCATAGATCGTGTGTAAGCATGGGCAGGTCTTGGTACTGCAATCAAAATTCCACCCGCAAACAAGAGGGTCATGTGGTGCCTCATAGGCCATGCTGCATGTGCATTGTTAAGATGACTATTGGGAGCATTGCCCATAATAGCCCAGATCAGAAGTCAGTCTTAGGTCAGTGGCACAGGCACTGCTAGCTGACCATTGACCAGCAGGAGCGGTCCAACGGACCTTGTCTAAACGCGATCAGGCGACCGTTATTCCCTAAACTTCTTTTCCGAGGAGTAAGGTTAATCCTCCCTAATGGGGGACAGAGGCAACAAAAAGTAGACCGGGTTGGGCTTTAAAAAAATAAGATGGAAACCCAATAGGCATTTTCTTTTTTAATAGAAAAAGGGGGAAAGTCTATCCAACAGAAAGAGACACAATTAAGGAAAACATTTATCCTGGTGAATACTGCACTTATTCTGCATTTCTCACTAAAAGCTTCTTGTGGAGTTGCACTTTAAAAAAGAAAGTAAATATAATGACAATATATCAGATTGCAGTACATACAGGGGTTTGCTAGCCACAAAAAAGGATGTACATTCTTTATTCAGTGCGATTAGATTTTTATGATATATTTAATTTATATATTCAATAAGCACTTATTAATTAGTCAGTAAGGGTCATTTACTAACGTAAAAGTGCTGAGTCGGCAGGCGCCAGGAGGTGGGCACAGTCTCGACACAGAATACGGCGCTGTGTCCTGGCGGTCCTTTTTGATGTTTGTAAATGAGCCTTGGTGAGTAGTCTGTTCTCAGGAGACAGCTGCACATAGTAAATGGGTTGATGTTATTGCACCTACTGAAAATAATTTACTCTGTTTCAAAAAAGGCGAGGTCAGCCATTTAACGTGAGACTGTGGAAGAAGCCATATTGTGACTGCAGGTTATTGATCCAATAGGATTCATCGATAACACAAAATCCTTGTACAGTGCTGTGGAATATGGTGGTGCTATGTAAATAAACAATATCGCCGATGTGGTGATAGACTGCACTCTCAGTGATGTCACTTGTCTCTAGTAAATGGATAGGCTGCATTTTCAGTGATTTCACCGGTCTCTAATGAATGGATAGGCTGCATTTTCAGTGATGTCACTGGTCTCTAGTGAATTGATAGGTTGTATTATCATTGAGGTTACTGGTCTGTAGTAGATGGATAGGCTGCATTCCCATTGAGGTCACTGATTTCTAATGAATTGATAGGCTGTATTGCCATTGAGGTTACTGGTCTCTAGTGAATGGATAGGCTGCATTCCTATTGAGGTCACTGGTCTCTAGTGAATGGATAGGCTGCGTTCCCATTGAGGTCACTGGTCTCTAGTGAATGTATGGGTTGCATTCCCATTGAGGTCACTGGTCTCTAGTGAATGGATGGATAGGCTGACATCACTGGTCTCTAGTGAATGGATAGGTTGCATTGCCATTGAGATCACTGGTTTCTAGTGAATAGATAGGTTGTATGCCCATTGAGGTCACTGGTCTCTAGTAACTGGATAGGCAGCCTTCTCAGTGATGTCACCGGTCTCTAGTAACTGGATAGGCAGCCTTCTAAGTGATGTCACCAATCTCTAGTGAATGGATAGGCTGCATTCCCAGTGATGTCACTGGTCTCTAGTGAATGGATGGATAGGCTGCATTCCCAGTGATGTCACTGGTCTCTAGTGAATGGATAGGCTGCATTCTCAGTGATGTCACTGGTCTCTAGTAAATGGATAGGCTGCATTCTCAGTGATGTCACTGGTCTCCTAGTGAATGGATAGGCGGCATTCTCAGCGATGTCACCGGTCTCCTAGTGAATGGATAGGCTACATTCCCATTGAGGTCACTGGTCTCAAGTAAATGCATAGGCTGCATTCCCATTGAGGTTACTGGCCTCTAGTAAATGAATAGGAAACAGTCTCAGTGATGTCACCAATCTCTAGTGAATGGATAGGCTGCATCCCAGTGATGTCACTGGTCTCTAGTGAATGGATAGGCTGCATCCCAGTGATGTCACTGGTCTCTAGTGAATGGATAGGCCCCAAAATGGCTATCTTCACTTCAAGATTGACAGTGATGAAACATTTTCTCCATCATTGCCAAGTGTAAATGGCTGACCTAGACGCGTTTATTGAAACTTGCATAGATGCTTCCTTTGCACACGTCTGTACACAACATTTTACATTTTATGCACATATTTACCTTCGTATACGGCTAGACTTACAGACACCTGTAGAAATATGTGTGTGTAGGTGCCTACAGCATAACAAAGCTGAATATACAGGACTAGCCTATGTTATGGTTTACTTCCGTAGTACGTTTGCTGATTACTGACTGTTCTTTGTCATATTTTATCTGTCATGTAGCAGCTGGCTTCATATTACAATAAATTCACATGATTTAATATTGTAATGTTTCTGAGTGCTTTTCTTTCTTAATATGAGGAATTAACACCCAATATCCCCATACCAGCCTACCAGCCTGGTAGTTGGAAAGGGGGTTTTACTATGTATTTATAATTTGCAAAGACATTTGCTGTCTATTTAGCTCTGAAATTTCAGAATAACACGTCTGCATTATTATATTTCTTTTAGAAAAGGTTCTTTTCTCCAAAATACAACCACAGTGGTGTACATTCTGTTTGTATGTTGTACAAAATGAGAGCAAGCATGTAAATTGCAAAGAAAGGTATGCAAGATACACTCCAACATATATATATATATATATATATATTTTGAGGGGGTTAGCTCGGCAGCGGGTGTGTGTGACCCCCGGGATGGGCTCCCCACACAAAAACAGGCCCAGCAAACGGAGGTTGTGGTTTTCAAAATCAAAAAGGTGCGGTTTATTCTCTATTTACAGTGACAAAACACAGCAAAGCAAAAGAAACATAAATAAAATAAATCCTGGTCAACTTGACCTCTGAGTAAACATACAGGTTTCCTAACTAACAACTGGGATCAGCCTAGTGCTGTCCTAGTCCCTAAGTCCCTGGTTTTAAATGTCCAAGCAAATAGCCACACAGGCTTTGTCTCACCGCACAGGGGTTCACTCTCCCTAGACAGTCCACAACAGGTCTGGTTCCAGGCATGAGCTAACACCTAATGAATCTGGGAGTTCTTATAGAGGCCTAAATGAGCTGACAAGCTTCAGCTGGTCTCATCAACTCCCTGTCTGCACGACGCCCCACACTCTCCCTAGAGGTATGAGTCATCCATGAGCCCACTAGCCTCAGCTGGGCTTATACAACTCTCCACCTAGTTGTATAAGTCGGCGTAAAGCCTGAATCTGGGCGAAATATATCTACCCCCCTGGATGCAACCAGGTGACTTTACCTTCCTGCTGTCACATACCCCCCCTCTTGTTTTAACCTCGGGGTTGGAACACCAGCAATCAGGCATTCATGTACTCGAGACAAAGCATCCACATTCCCCATTTGAACGCCAGGGCGATGCTTTACTGTGAAGTTGAATTCCTGGAGGGCCAGGAACCACCTATTCACTCTTCTATTTGTTTCCTTGTTTTGAGCCATCCACTTTAACGGAGCGTGATCCGTAACCATGTCAAAGTGCCTACCTAGCAGGTAGTACCGAAGGGAATCTAGAGCCCACTTCACCGCTAAACACTCCTTTTCAACGGTGGCGTAATTTACCTCATGGGACTTCAACTTCCTGCTGAGGTAAATGACTGGGTGCTCTTCCCCGTTCCAGACCTGGGACAATACTGCTCCTAACCCCACATCTGACGCATCACTTTGTACGACAAAGTCTTTAGAGAAGTCGGGTGAGTACAACACTGGCTGGCTACATAAGGCTTGTTTCAAGAATTGGAATGCTGCCTCAGCCTCGGGGGTCCATTTAATCATGACCGACCCTTTCCCCTTCGTCAGGTTGGTTAGGGGCACAGCCTTAGAAGCAAAGTGGGGAATGAATCGCCGATAATACCCAGCGATTCCCAGAAAGGCTCGTACCTGCTTCTTGCTGTTGGGACGTGGCCAACTCTGGATGGCCTCGACTTTGTTGAGTTGGGGTTTTATTACTCCCCTCCCAATGGTGTACCCAAGATATTTGGCCTCCTCCTGCCCAATGGTACACTTCTTGGGGTTAGCCGTAAACCCCGCTTCCCGAACAGAGTCCAGGACTGCTTGCACTTTTGGCAGATGTGAGGCCCAATCTGTGCTATGGACAATTACGTCATCCAGGTAAGCCGCAGCATACTTCCGATGGGGCCTCAGCATCTGGTCCATTTTCCGCTGGAATGTGGCCGGCGCATTCTGTAACCCGAACGGCATTCTTTTATATTGGAACGCCCCGTCTGGGGTTACAAATGCGGTTTTCTCTTTGGCCGACCTGGCCAGGGGGATTTGCCAATACCCTTTTGTGAGGTCAAGAGTCGTCATGTATCGGGCTGTTCCCAGCCGGTCGATCAACTCATCTATACGTGGCATGGGGTAGGTGTCAAATTTTGTAACTTTGTTCAACTGACGAAAATCATTACAAAATCGCCAGCTCCCATCCGGTTTAGGCACCAACACAATGGGACTAGACCAATCACTTTGGGACTCCTCTATCACCCCTAAGTTCAGCATTTTCTGTACTTCCTCCCGTATTGCCTCCCGTCGGGCCTCTGGGATCCGATAGGGTTTTAACTTCACCCTTTCACCGGGCGGGGTAATGATGTCATGCTCTACCCCAGATGTTTGTCCCGGCAGCTCAGAGAATACCTCCTTGTTGCGAAGCACAAACTCCTTAACCTCCTGTTGTTGGGGTTGTGACAAGGTGGCTGCTATTCCAACCTCAGGAATCACGCAACCAGTTTGAGCTGGTGACCAAGTGTCTGCGACTAGGGACTCTCTATCCCTCCAGGCTTTCAACAGATTAACGTGATAGATCTGTTCGGGCTTTCGCCTTCCTGGTTGTCTGACCTTGTAATTCACTTCGCTCACTTTTTCCATTATCTCATAGGGGCCTTGCCATTTGGCAAGGAATTTACTTTCAACCGTAGGGACAAGTACCAGTATCCTATCCCCCGGGGAAAAGGTACGGGTCTTGGCTCCACGGTTGTACACTCTCTGCTGTGCTAACTGCGCTTGGGCCAAATGTTCCTTCACGATGGGCATTACCTGTGCAATTCGGTCTTGCATCAGGGCGACATGCTCAATCACACTCCTGTGGGGAGAACTCTCACTTTCCCAAGTTTCCTTGGCAATATCCAACAGCCCTCTTGGGTGTCTCCCATACAGTAACTCAAAGGGGGAGAATCCCGTAGAGGATTGGGGCACCTCCCTAATAGCAAACATCAAATAAGGAAGTAGACAGTCCCAATCCTTTCCATCTCTATCCACCACTTTCTTCAACATTTGTTTTAGGGTTTTGTTGAATCTTTCAACCAGCCCATCGGTTTGGGGGATGATACACAGATGTACGCAATTGCGTCACTTTGAACAATTTACACAGCTCTTTCATAACCCGGGACATAAAGGGTGTACCTTGGTCCGTAAGCAGTTCTTTACAAATACCCACCCGGCTAAAAACAAGAGATAGCTCTTTGGCTATGGTTTGGGCCGAGGTATTTCTGAGAGGGATCGCTTCTGGATAACGGGTGGCATAGTCCATTATAACCAATATGTACTGGTGCCCCCTAGCGGACTTGATTATAGGACCTACCAAATCCATTGCGATTCTCTCAAACGGGACCTCAATGATGGGTAGAGGGACCAGCGGGCTACGGAAATGTGGCATCGGGGCCGACCTCTGACACACAGGGCAGGAGGAACAATAATTTTCTATGTCCTTCATCACCCCAGGCCAATAGAATCTCTGTAATACCCTCTCTCGGGTTTTCTCTGTCCCCAGATGACCTCCAAGAATGTGCCCATGGGCCAACTCCAACACCAACTTCCTGTAAGGTTTGGGCACCACAAGCTGCTCAACGGTTTCTTCTGCCCTTTTTGCCACCCGATACAGTAGGTCCTTCTCTACGCTGAAGTATGGGTAAGTGCAGGTATTATCTGGGTTCACTAACTCGCCATCTATTTCCACTACGTTTTCCCGTGCCTTTATTAGGGCGGGGTCTTTTAACTGTTCTGTGGCAAAATTTTCCCTGTGAACCTCCAGATCAGAAAACTCCACAGACGGTAGGTTTTCGTCTGAGGAGGTGGGCTCCTCTCCAGTTTCTTGAGTCTCCCCTGCCAATACTGACAGGGGAAATTCTGGAGAGTCCTCACCACTCTCAGAGGAGTTCTGGCTATCACATTCCTGGTACATAGGGGCACCAGTGGGGGGCTCAGGATCATCCCACAGTTCCCAGAACTTCGGAAAATCCCTTCCCACAATGGCATCATGCGGTAATTGAGATACTAACCCCACTGGATGAGAGAGGGTACCTTTGGGGGTCTCGAAACACACTGTAGTCACTGGATACTCTCGGGTGTCCCCATGCACACAAATAACAGCTACCTTGCTATTCCCAGAGACCTCTGTTTTAACTAATTCAGCCTTTATCAGGGTCACAAGGCTACCTGAATCCAGCAATACCACAACATTTCTACCATTAACACACATTTTGCATAAATGTTTCTCAGTTCCTCGAATGGCAGTGCATGCGACTGTCGCACACAGCGACTGACGTCTGCCCGTCAGAAAGTCACACTGCATGGGTTCCTCCACAACCGGGCAATTGGCTGCAATATGTCCCGCTTGCCGGCAGCGGTAGCAAACGATCCTTCTTGCCGCCTCTTGAGCCGCTGATTTCCCAGGCTGTTCTCGCCAAACTTGGGGTAGAGCTCCCACCCTCTCACTCTCTCCACCCTCACCCCTTGGAATCCTCTTATCCGCCCCTGGGGATGGTCTGGTCTTAGGGTGGAAAGTCCGAGTGTCTCTGGAAGAGGCCGTCAGGTTCTCTGTAGCCAAGTATTTCTCCACACGATCCACAAGACCATCGGCCGTCTCTGGGTCTCCATGGCTTACCCACTTTTGGATGGCAGTAGGAAGAGCTCTCAAAAACCGATCCATTACAACACGTTCCACAATCTTTGGTGCGGACAAAGTCTCTGGCTGTAGCCACTTTCTGCTCAGGTGAATGAGATCATACATTTGAGACCTGGGGGGTTTTCCAAGCTGGAAAGTCCAGTTATGCACACGCTGAGCCCGGACAGCCTGGGTGACACCCAGCCTTGCCAAAATTTCAGCTTTTAGCATCACATAGTCTTTTGCTTGGTTAGGCTCTAGGTCATAGTAAGCTTTCTGCGATTCACCAGTTAACAGAGGAGCCACCAGTCCAGCCCACTGCTCCTCAGGCCACTTTTCTCTTTCAGCGGTCCTTTCAAATGTGGTCAAAAATACCTCTGGATCATCCTCTCCAGTCATTTTTGTCAATAAACGACTCACCCCAAAGGACGCGGTATTAGTGGGACGGCTTTCCTCACTGGTCTGCGGACGTTGCTGCATTACTGCTTCCATTTGTTGTAGTCTCTGCTCTTGCTTCTGTAACAGGTCTATGAAGCGGGCCTCAGATTGCTGCTGGGCTTGTTGCTGAGCTTCCAGACTCTGTTGGTGAGCTTGCTGCTGGGCTGCAAGGCTCTGTTGATGAGCTTGCTGCTGGGCTGCGAAGTTCTGTTGTTGAGCTGCAAGGCTCCTTTGCAAACCTGCATTTGTCTGCTGTTGATTGGCATTTGCTAGTGCCAGCTGTTTCAGTATCTCCTCCATGCTGGCTTAAAAAAAAACTGCCACTGGTTCTCCACCAACTGTGAGGGGGTTAGCTCGGCAGCGGGTGTGTGTGACCCCCGGGATGGGCTCCCCACACAAAAACAGGCCCAGCAAACGGAGGTTGTGGTTTTCAAAATCAAAAAGGTGCGGTTTATTCTCTATTTACAGTGACAAAACACAGCAAAGCAAAAGAAACATAAATAAAATAAATCCTGGTCAACTTGACCTCTGAGTAAACATACAGGTTTCCTAACTAACAACTGGGATCAGCCTAGTGCTGTCCTAGTCCCTAAGTCCCTGGTTTTAAATGTCCAAGCAAATAGCCACACAGGCTTTGTCTCACCGCACAGGGGTTCACCCTCCCTAGACAGTCCACACAGGTCTGGTTCCAGGCATGAGCTAACACCTAATGAATCTGGGAGTTCTTATAGAGGCCTAAATGAGCTGACAAGCTTCAGCTGGTCTCATCAACTCCCTGTCTGCATGACGCCCCACACTCTCCCTAGAGGTATGAGTCATCCATGAGCCCACTAGCCTCAGCTGGGCTTATACAACTCTCCACCTAGTTGTATAAGTCGGCGTAAAGCCTGAATCTGGGCGAAATATATCTACCCCCGTGGATGCAACCAGGTGACTTTACCTTCCTGCTGTCACAATATATATATATATATATGTATGTATATATATCAGCCATTCTCAACCTTTTTACCCAAGAGGAACCTTTGAAAGAATTTTCGGGTCTCGAGGAACCCATGCAAAAATGTTATTCATTAGAGTTCAGTAGGAAGAATGTCCCTTCTATTGGTGGTCAGTAGGAAGAACTAAATTCTTACAGTGGTGGTCAGAATGTCACACACAGCGAAATGGCCATTGGTGTCATACCAGTGGTTCTGCCAAGTGGCACTGGACCTGGAACCATGGGGGCACCATAAGATGGCAGGTCAATAAGCCACAGCTCAAGGAACCCCTAACAACCTCTGGAGGAACCCTAGGGTTTCACAGAGCCCTGGTTGAGAATCCCAGATCTATATACATAAAAAGCGACAGAGACAGTAAGCTGGTTGCTAACATGGCGGTAACAGGAATAGGTAACAAAATAGGAGAAAGGGTCAGGATATTGGATCAACACAAGGATGAGCTTTGGTATGAAGATCACCTTCGGCAGCAATCTAGAATGTCTGTTATTGATAAAGGGTGGCAATATTTATACCATGATGACCCTATCAGTGGCGTAGCGACCGTACTGGCTGCCCCCTCCCTACGCTACGCCACTGCACCCTATAAACATACTGAGGGGAATTTACTAAGATTGGAGCAGCAACCAAGCAGCTTCTATCTTTCATTTTCGAAGCTCAACTGAACAAGCTGAAAGTGGTTCTAAAGCCTTAATCCCCCCTCTTCTCTATACTTACCTGAGGCCGATCCGCTCCAGCGATATGCACGAGAGCTCTCGCCGCTGTCTTCCTTCCACCTGGGGCAGAGTGATAGCAGCGGGAGCCATTGGCTCCCGCTGCTATCAATCAAATGATTTGCTGAGCAAGCAGGGGGGTGGGGCCGAGTCGCCCTCTCTGTGTCAATAGACACAGAGAGGGCGGCTCGGGAGCCAGCACGCACAGGAGCCCCCATAGAAAGTAGCTTTCAATGAGGGCACTTGCCAAAAAGGAGGAGTCTGGAGCCCCAACGGGGGATCCCAATAGAAGAGGATTGGGGCTGCTCTGTGCAAAACCATAACACAGAGGCATATGACATGATTGTTCATTTAATTTTTTTTTTTTAAATAAAGCTTTAATATAGCGCTTAAGGTTAGAAGCTGATTGGTTACTATGCACAGCTGCTCCAGATTCTGTCTGCTCCAGCTTTAGTTAAAGGTGAAGTACAGCCAAAACTAATTTGGCTGTGTTCCTCCTATGGATCACAAGAGTGCAGTTCGTTCTGCTCTCCTGTGACTCATTTTCAGCAGACAGCGGGCTGAAGTCCGCTGTCTGCTGACATCACAGAGCCGGTCCAGGCTTGGGAAAGATTGCAACAATGGATTTGAGATCCGCTCACATGCCTGGGCTGGCACCCAGCTCAGCCTCTCGGCGAGCCGCTGAGAGCCTGAGCCGGCCGCTCCCGTCCCCTCCACAGCCCAGCGCTCCAGTGTGTGTGGAGGGGGGGGGGGGCAGAGCAGACAGCGGTGACTGACAGCAGCTCTCTGCTCACGGAACCCTGAGAACAGAGCGATCGGCGGTGTTTGATCGCTCGGTTCTCAGTGTTAGAGCCAGCGGGGGACAGATGCAGCATCCACTTAGTTAAGTATGATTCTGAAAAGAAAAAAAATCCCATACATCTCTTTCAATTTCTCCCAATGTATTAGAATTCCTGTAGTAAATACCCCTATGTTCAGTATGTGTGTGGAGTGTACCCCACCATAAATGTACTATGATCAATGAAATATACAATATAGACCCACATGCCCTATATTACAGTTCGGTTGGCCTTGTTATATCTATGAGGTATATCTACATTATAAATATGCCATTATAATCCATATATCATTGTCAGGCTTGGGTTCATTGTTACCCTCTCTATCATTCAAGAGGGTACAGTATATTATGTTCCTTCTGTTTGGAAACTAGTGGTCATATTATAGGTAGTATATGCTTGATAAATACAATGTAATTGTAGCGCTACCCCCAGTTAAGAGAGCCGCTGATATTGATTTGGGCCCTGTAGTGCACTGCTGTCAACCCCTGGCAATCGGCTCTAACCTCCCGTGGCACAGCTGGTGATAGAGGGATAGGACCGCGTGACCGCAACTGTTGGTGACGCAGTCCTATAACAAACATACACAGAATATACTTTAAAACTCCTATTAAAGTAAGCGGAACTGACACCAAATGTACTTTACCCAGATATTTTACTGAGGCTAATGGGCAAGTAATAAACAACAGTATAACAAGTTGCAGATCCCTGCAATAAACAGTAATAAAGATAAACAGAGTAATCAGAATAATAAAGTATTGCTATGCAACTCTAGCGCTGCCCTTTTACAGCTACTTCCCCTCATAGGTAGACTAACACCCAGCAATGTCTACCTATGCAGTCAGGCCTGACTGATCTAAATGGAAGTTCAGTGAAACAATATTCGCTAGCAATCTTTTCGGTGGTGCACTTGAAGAACAACTTTGTAATCCCAACGAATAGTAAAGATTAGGGATGAGCTTCGTGTTCGAGTCGAACATACGTTCGACTCGAACATCGGCTGTTCGATCGTTCGACGAAGATCGAACGATTTGGGCCGTTCGCGCCAAATTCGAGTGACGCGAACGGCCCACAATGCACTACGCCATCGCAGTGTCATCCAGGCGCTGTGATTGGCCAAGCATGCACTGTGACCCCGCATGCTTGGCCAATCACAGCGCCGGCAGCGAGGAGAGCAATGATTGGCCACAGGCAGGATGCCTGTGGCCAATTATTGCTGAGGGTGTTTAGTACACGCCCCACACTATAAAAGGCCGCCAGCACGGCGGCCTAGTGTAGTGTGTTCCGGAGCAGGGATAGAGCAGCATAGGCAGGGACAGTGACTTTTATTTCTTTCTTGCTTAACCTGGATTCCTTTAGTTTAGGGAAAGAGAAGGATAGGTAGGGAGAGTGTCAGTGTGTTTTGTGCTTGTGCTATATTGTGCTTAAAAAAAACATTTTTTCTAGGGACAGAAAACTGTAGGTAGGGAGAGTGTCAGTTTCTTTCACTGTCAAAGTCCTTGTTTCCAGGGACCTGGAAGGACAGTGAGTGAATTCTCCTTGTGCTAAATTGTGCTTAAAAAAAACATTTTTTCTAGGGACAGAAAACTGTAGGTAGGGAGAGTGTGTCAGTTTCTTTCACTGTCAAAGTCCTTGTTTCCAGGGACCTGGAAGGACAGTGAGTGAATTCTCCTTGTGCTAAATTGTGCTTAAAAAAAACATTTTTTCTAGGGACAGAAAACTGTAGGTAGGGAGAGTGTGTCAGTTTCTTTCACTGTCAAAGTCCTTGTTTCCAGGGACCTGGAAGGACAGTGAGTGAATTCTCCTTGTGCTAAATTGTGCTTAAAAAAAACATTTTTTCTAGGGACAGAAAACTGTAGGTAGGGAGAGTGTGTCAGTTTCTTTCACTGTCAAAGTCCTTGTTTCCAGGGACCTGGAAGGACAGTGAGTGAATTCTCCTTGTGCTAAATTGTGCTTAAAAAAAACATTTTTTCTAGGGACAGAAAACTGTAGGTAGGGAGAGTGTGTCAGTTTCTTTCACTGTCAAAGTCCTTGTTTCCAGGGACCTGGAAGGACAGTGAGTGAATTCTCCTTGTGCTAAATTGTGCTTAAAAAAAACATTTTTTCTAGGGACAGAAAACTGTAGGTAGGGAGAGTGTGTCAGTTTCTTTCACTGTCAAAGTCCTTGTTTCCAGGGACCTGGAAGGACAGTGAGTGAATTCTCCTTGTGCTAAATTGTGCTTAAAAAAAACATTTTTTCTAGGGACAGAAAACTGTAGGTAGGGAGAGTGTGTCAGTTTCTTTCACTGTCAAAGTCCTTGTTTCCAGGGACCTGGAAGGACAGTGAGTGAATTCTCCTTGTGCTAAATTGTGCTTAAAAAAAACATTTTTTCTAGGGACAGAAAACTGTAGGTAGGGAGAGTGTGTCAGTTTCTTTCACTGTCAAAGTCCTTGTTTCCAGGGACCTGGAAGGACAGTGAGTGAATTCTCCTTGTGCTAAATTGTGCTTAAAAAAAACATTTTTTCTAGGGACAGAAAACTGTAGGTAGGGAGAGTGTGTCAGTTTCTTTCACTGTCAAAGTCCTTGTTTCCAGGGACCTGGAAGGACAGTGAGTGAATTCTCCTTGTGCTAAATTGTGCTTAAAAAAAACATTTTTTCTAGGGACAGAAAACTGTAGGTAGGGAGAGTGTGTCAGTTTCTTTCACTGTCAAAGTCCTTGTTTCCAGGGACCTGGAAGGACAGTGAGTGAATTCTCCTTGTGCTAAATTGTGCTTAAAAAAAACATTTTTTCTAGGGACAGAAAACTGTAGGTAGGGAGAGTGTGTCAGTTTCTTTCACTGTCAAAGTCCTTGTTTCCAGGGACCTGGAAGGACAGTGAGTGAATTCTCCTTGTGCTAAATTGTGCTTAAAAAAAACATTTTTTCTAGGGACAGAAAACTGTAGGTAGGGAGAGTGTGTCAGTTTCTTTCACTGTCAAAGTCCTTGTTTCCAGGGACCTGGAAGGACAGTGAGTGAATTCTCCTTGTGCTAAATTGTGCTTAAAAAAAACATTTTTTCTAGGGACAGAAAACTGTAGGTAGGGAGAGTGTGTCAGTTTCTTTCACTGTCAAAGTCCTTGTTTCCAGGGACCTGGAAGGACAGTGAGTGAATTCTCCTTGTGCTAAATTGTGCTTAAAAAAAACATTTTTTCTAGGGACAGAAAACTGTAGGTAGGGAGAGTGTGTCAGTTTCTTTCACTGTCAAAGTCCTTGTTTCCAGGGACCTGGAAGGACAGTGAGTGAATTCTCCTTGTGCTAAATTGTGCTTAAAAAAAACATTTTTTCTAGGGACAGAAAACTGTAGGTAGGGAGAGTGTGTCAGTTTCTTTCACTGTCAAAGTCCTTGTTTCCAGGGACCTGGAAGGACAGTGAGTGAATTCTCCTTGTGCTAAATTGTGCTTAAAAAAAACATTTTTTCTAGGGACAGAAAACTGTAGGTAGGGAGAGTGTGTCAGTTTCTTTCACTGTCAAAGTCCTTGTTTCCAGGGACCTGGAAGGACAGTGAGTGAATTCTCCTTGTGCTAAATTGTGCTTAAAAAAAACATTTTTTCTAGGGACAGAAAACTGTAGGTAGGGAGAGTGTGTCAGTTTCTTTCACTGTCAAAGTCCTTGTTTCCAGGGACCTGGAAGGACAGTGAGTGAATTCTCCTTGTGCTAAATTGTGCTTAAAAAAAACATTTTTTCTAGGGACAGAAAACTGTAGGTAGGGAGAGTGTGTCAGTTTCTTTCACTGTCAAAGTCCTTGTTTCCAGGGACCTGGAAGGACAGTGAGTGAATTCTCCTTGTGCTAAATTGTGCTTAAAAAAAACATTTTTTCTAGGGACAGAAAACTGTAGGTAGGGAGAGTGTGTCAGTTTCTTTCACTGTCAAAGTCCTTGTTTCCAGGGACCTGGAAGGACAGTGAGTGAATTCTCCTTGTGCTAAATTGTGCTTAAAAAAAACATTTTTTCTAGGGACAGAAAACTGTAGGTAGGGAGAGTGTGTCAGTTTCTTTCACTGTCAAAGTCCTTGTTTCCAGGGACCTGGAAGGACAGTGAGTGAATTCTCCTTGTGCTAAATTGTGATTAAAAAAAACATTTTTTCTAGGGACAGAAAACTGTAGGTAGGGAGAGTGTGTCAGTTTCTTTCACTGTCAAAGTCCTTGTTTCCAGGGACCTGGAAGGACAGTGAGTGAATTCTCCTTGTGCTAAATTGTGCTTAAAAAAAACATTTTTTCTAGGGACAGAAAACTGTAGGTAGGGAGAGTGTGTCAGTTTCTTTCACTGTCAAAGTCCTTGTTTCCAGGGACCTGGAAGGACAGTGAGTGAATTCTCCTTGTGCTAAATTGTGCTTAAAAAAAACATTTTTTCTAGGGACAGAAAACTGTAGGTAGGGAGAGTGTGTCAGTTTCTTTCACTGTCAAAGTCCTTGTTTCCAGGGACCTGGAAGGACAGTGAGTGAATTCTCCTTGTGCTAAATTGTGCTTAAAAAAAACATTTTTTCTAGGGACAGAAAACTGTAGGTAGGGAGAGTGTGTCAGTTTCTTTCACTGTCAAAGTCCTTGTTTCCAGGGACCTGGAAGGACAGTGAGTGAATTCTCCTTGTGCTAAATTGTGCTTAAAAAAAACATTTTTTCTAGGGACAGAAAACTGTAGGTAGGGAGAGTGTGTCAGTTTCTTTCACTGTCAAAGTCCTTGTTTCCAGGGACCTGGAAGGACAGTGAGTGAATTCTCCTTGTGCTAAATTGTGCTTAAAAAAAACATTTTTTCTAGGGACAGAAAACTGTAGGTAGGGAGAGTGTGTCAGTTTCTTTCACTGTCAAAGTCCTTGTTTCCAGGGACCTGGAAGGACAGTGAGTGAATTCTCCTTGTGCTAAATTGTGCTTAAAAAAAACATTTTTTCTAGGGACAGAAAACTGTAGGTAGGGAGAGTGTGTCAGTTTCTTTCACTGTCAAAGTCCTTGTTTCCAGGGACCTGGAAGGACAGTGAGTGAATTCTCCTTGTGCTAAATTGTGCTTAAAAAAAACATTTTTTCTAGGGACAGAAAACTGTAGGTAGGGAGAGTGTGTCAGTTTCTTTCACTGTCAAAGTCCTTGTTTCCAGGGACCTGGAAGGACAGTGAGTGAATTCTCCTTGTGCTAAATTGTGCTTAAAAAAAACATTTTTTCTAGGGACAGAAAACTGTAGGTAGGGAGAGTGTGTCAGTTTCTTTCACTGTCAAAGTCCTTGTTTCCAGGGACCTGGAAGGACAGTGAGTGAATTCTCCTTGTGCTAAATTGTGCTTAAAAAAAACATTTTTTCTAGGGACAGAAAACTGTAGGTAGGGAGAGTGTGTCAGTTTCTTTCACTGTCAAAGTCCTTGTTTCCAGGGACCTGGAAGGACAGTGAGTGAATTCTCCTTGTGCTAAATTGTGATTAAAAAAAACATTTTTTCTAGGGACAGAAAACTGTAGGTAGGGAGAGTGTGTCAGTTTCTTTCACTGTCAAAGTCCTTGTTTCCAGGGACCTGGAAGGACAGTGAGTGAATTCTCCTTGTGCTAAATTGTGCTTAAAAAAAACATTTTTTCTAGGGACAGAAAACTGTAGGTAGGGAGAGTGTGTCAGTTTCTTTCACTGTCAAAGTCCTTGTTTCCAGGGACCTGGAAGGACAGTGAGTGAATTCTCCTTGTGCTAAATTGTGCTTAAAAAAAACATTTTTTCTAGGGACAGAAAACTGTAGGTAGGGAGAGTGTGTCAGTTTCTTTCACTGTCAAAGTCCTTGTTTCCAGGGACCTGGAAGGACAGTGAGTGAATTCTCCTTGTGCTAAATTGTGCTTAAAAAAAACATTTTTTCTAGGGACAGAAAACTGTAGGTAGGGAGAGTGTGTCAGTTTCTTTCACTGTCAAAGTCCTTGTTTCCAGGGACCTGGAAGGACAGTGAGTGAATTCTCCTTGTGCTAAATTGTGCTTAAAAAAAACATTTTTTCTAGGGACAGAAAACTGTAGGTAGGGAGAGTGTGTCAGTTTCTTTCACTGTCAAAGTCCTTGTTTCCAGGGACCTGGAAGGACAGTGAGTGAATTCTCCTTGTGCTAAATTGTGCTTAAAAAAAACATTTTTTCTAGGGACAGAAAACTGTAGGTAGGGAGAGTGTGTCAGTTTCTTTCACTGTCAAAGTCCTTGTTTCCAGGGACCTGGAAGGACAGTGAGTGAATTCTCCTTGTGCTAAATTGTGCTTAAAAAAAACATTTTTTCTAGGGACAGAAAACTGTAGGTAGGGAGAGTGTGTCAGTTTCTTTCACTGTCAAAGTCCTTGTTTCCAGGGACCTGGAAGGACAGTGAGTGAATTCTCCTTGTGCTAAATTGTGCTTAAAAAAAACATTTTTTCTAGGGACAGAAAACTGTAGGTAGGGAGAGTGTGTCAGTTTCTTTCACTGTCAAAGTCCTTGTTTCAAGGGACAGAGAAGGACACCTGAAGGTAGCCCTTATTGCTTTTTTCCCATCTCCCTGCAGGCCATCTATTAGAATGTCTGGAAGGCAAACAAGGAGAGGCAGACAGTCAGGAGGCAATAAAAGAGGGCAAGCAGGCTCTGTGTCTGGGGGCAACAGTGCTGGTCGTGGACGCGGTGCATTGTCATCAGCACATGGCCATGGGACACGCTTGTCCTTCTTTTCGGCAGCTGGACATGTTGAGCCACATCATGCCGAAGACTTGGTAGAGTGGATGACCAAGCCCTCCTCCTCCTCCTCATCCTCTCTCACCCAGGCTCAGGGTACTGGCAAAGCAGCTGCCAAAGCGTCCTCTTCCCTGGTATCAATGTCAGACTCATCATCAGTCACTCCTTCCCTAGACCCACCATGTCCTCCTCCTGAGGAGTCCCCCGAACTGTTTCAGCACAGTGTTGGGTACATGCTCCAGGAGGATGCCCAGCGTTTCGAAGGGTCTGATGATGAAACCCAGCTAGAGGAAGGCAGTAGCGTGAGAGCAGACAGAGGGGATGCTCAAGAAGGACACCAATCTGGCAGTCATGTTCCAGCAGCTGCAGCATACTGCCAGATTGGCTCCAGTGATGAGGAGGGAGGTGATGATGAGGTCACTGACTCCACGTGGGTGCCTAATAGGAGAGAGGAGGAGGAGGAGGATGAGGAGGAGGCACATCTCCAACGAGGCAGGATGCCCTTTGGTGGCCAGCGTAAGGGCAGTACACCGACGGAATCACACCGCAGAGCTCCGCCTGTGCAGGGCGCTGCCTCTGCCCGTCATTCAAAAAGTTCTTTGGTGTGGGCCTTTTTTGAGGCTAGTGCATCAGATCGCACAGCTGCTGTTTGCAACATATGTCTCAAGCGTATATCGCGTGGCCAAAACATCAGCCGCTTGGGTACCACATGCCTGACCAGACATATGTTGACCTGCCATGCAGCTCGTTGGCAAGCCTACCTCAAAGACCCACACCAAAGAACAAAGCGGACCTCTCCTTGCACCGCATCAGCTGGGATCTCCAACCCCACTATAACTTCAGTCCTCTCTGAAACATGCACTGAGAGGAATGAAGGTGTAGAATTAGGTGTGTCACAGCCAAGTACTTGCGGCCACTCTGCTAGCAGTACACCGACGTCCGATTCTAGCAGGCAAACTTCCCTGCTCCAGCTGCTGGACCGTCGAAAGAAGTTCACTCCCAGCCATCCACATGCCCAGCGGTTGAATGCTAGCTTGGCTAAATTGCTAGCGCTTCAACTGCTGCCTTTTCAGTTGGTAGACTCGGCCCCCTTCCGTGAGTTTGTGCAATGTGCGGTTCCTCAGTGGCAGGTTCCCAAACGCCACTTTTTCTCACGGAAGGCTATTCCGGCTCTCTACCGGCATGTGGAAGGCAATGTCTTGGCCTCGCTGGACAGGGCGGTCAGCGGTAAGGTGCATATTACCGCTGACTCATGGTCCAGCAGGCATGGACAGGGACGTTACCTTTCTTTCACGGCCCATTGGGTCACTCTTTTGGCAGCTGGGAAGGATGCAGGACAAGGTGCAGTAGTGTTGGAGGTTGTCCCACCGCCACGCCTCCAAAATGCTACTACTGGTTGTGACACACCTCTCTCCTCCACCCCCTCCTCTTCTTCTTCCTCCATGGCCTCTTCCTGTGGTTTGTCCTATGAACCAGCGGTGCTCCGTAGCCGTTCACGGGGCTACGCAAGTACGCAGGCAAAAAGATGCCATGCCGTGCTTGCGCTGGTGTGTTTGGGGGACAGAAGCCACACTGGGGCAGAGGTCCTGTCTGCTCTGCAGGGCCAGGCCGAGAGGTGGTTGACGCCACGCCAGCTTAAGCCAGGAATGGTGGTTTGCGACAATGGCACCAACCTCCTCTCCGCCCTCCGACAGGGACAACTGACCCATGTGCCCTGTGTGGCTCACGTCCTTAACCTGGTGGTGCAGCGGTTCTTGGGCAGGTACCCGGGCTTACAGGATGTCCTGAGGCAGGCCAGGAAAGTCTGTGTGCATTTCCGCAGATCTTATAATGCCAGTGCTCGCCTGGCTGAGCTGCAAAAGGAGTTGAACCTGCCCAAGAACCGCCTTATATGTGACATGCCCACCAGGTGGAACTCAACGTTGGCCATGCTGCAGCGGCTGCACACGCAGCAGAGGGCCATCAATGAGTACCTGTGCGACTACGGCACCAGGACAGGGTCAGGGGAGCTTGGTTTTTTTTCTCCACGCCAGTGGGGCATGATCAGGGATGCATGCACTGTCCTGGCACCATTTGAGGAGGCCACGAGGATGGTGAGCAGTGACAGTGCATGCATCAGTGACACTGTACCTCTTGTCCACCTGTTGGAGCACACGCTGCGTGGAATAATGGACAGGGCACTTGAGGCAGAACAGAGGCAGGAAGAGGAGGACTTCCTTGCCTCTCAAGGCCCCCTTTACCCAGACAGTGTTCCTTCTGTCCCACCCATCGCACAGGAAGAGGAGGAGGAGGAGGAGGAGGAGGAGGAGGAGGATTGTGTCAGCATGGAGGTGGAGGCTGGCACTCAGCATCATCAGCAGCAGTCTTTTAGGGATGATTTACAGTCCCAAGAAACCAGTGGACTTGTACGTGGCTGGGAGGAGGTGGCTGCGGATCATGTCGTCCTTAGTGACCCAGAGGACTCCGGAGCGAATGCCTCAGCAAACCTACGCTGCATGGCCTCCCTGATCCTGCAAAGTCTGCGGAAGGATCCTCGTATTCTTCGGATCAAGGAGAGGGACCATTACTGGCTGGCCACTCTCCTTGATCCACGGTACAAGGGTAAGGTTGCGGACCTTATGTTACCGTCGCAGAGGGAGCAGAGGATGAGACAACTCCGGGAGGCCTTGCAGAAAGGTCTGTGCAACGCGTTCCCAGAGACTGGGAGGTTACAAACTCCTGGTCCTGGACAACGAGTTGCTGAGGCTTCGGCCAGTCAAAGAAGGAGCGGTGGGGAAGGTGGCCGTCTGACCGATGCGTTCAGACAATTCTTTAGTCCGCAGCCCCAAAGTATGATCGGTTCCAGCAACCATCGCCAGCGTCTGATAAACATGGTGCAGGAATATCTAGGGGCAAGGTCAGACTTGGACACCTTCCCCACCGAAAATCCTCTGGCTTACTGGGTCTTGAGGATGGATCACTGGCCAGAGCTTGCACAGTATGCAATTGAGCTACTGGCCTGTCCTGCATCCAGCGTTCTTTCGGAACGCACATTCAGTGCTGCTGGAGGATTTGTCACGGATCACAGGGTGCGCCTGTCCACCGACTCGGTTGATCGACTGACTTTCATCAAGATGAACCAGTCTTGGATCACCACCAGCTACCACACACCTGATGCTGATATAACAGACTAATTGATTTTAACATGTCACATCCCTTCAAGACTGATGCTGATGCTGAGTGCCTGTGCTGTTATGTTGACTGGCTATCCTCCTCCTCCGAGTCCTCAATGATACGATTGATGATGATAGCTTGGAAGATCATTTTTGTTTATGGGTGCCGCCACCAGTGGCTAAGGCCCAATTTTTCAGCCCCCTGTTTTTTACAGGGGCGTGTAATTACAATTTTTTTAGCAATAATTTGCCATAGGGCTCATTGCTGTGCTCCAAGTACAGTATCTGTGAGGGGTTGGAGTGTTGTGGCACCAGTGCCTAAGGCCCAATTTTTCAGCCCCTGTTTAACAGGGGCGTGTCATTACAATTTTTGAAGCAATACTTTGCAACAGGGCTCATTGCTGTGCTCCAAGTACAGTATCTGTGAGGGGTTGTAGTGTTGTGCCACCAGTGCCTAAGGCCCAATTTTTCAGCCCCTGTTCAACAGGGGCATGCAATTACAATTCTTGATCTAATAATTCACAGCAGGGTCCATTGCTGCACCCACCAAGAGTAACTCTGAGGGCTTACAGTCTTGTGGCAACGCCACCACCACCACCACCACGAAAGGCCCAATTTTTCAGCCCCTGTTCAAAAGGGGCATGTAATTACAATTCTTGATCTAATAATTCACAGCAGGGCCCATTGCTGCACCCACCAAGAGTAACTGTCAGGGCTTACAGTGTTGTGGCACCAGCACCACCATCAAAGCCCCAATTTTTACTACCACTGTTCAACAATTATATGTAATTAAAATTCCTGATATAATAGTTGACAGCAGGGCGTTCCAGCACCAACCAAGAGTAACTGAGTGCTTACAGTGTTGTGCCAACACCAACAACTAAGGGGCCTATTTCTGCAGAGTATATACGGCAGGTCCCTACTTTCAAACATCCAACTTACAAACGACTCCTACTTGCAAACGAAAGAAGACAACAGGAAGTGAGAGGAAATCTACCCCTAGAAAGGAAAATTCTCTCCTGTAAGAATAAATATGGGAGAAAGGGGTCTCATCTGTACTGATGCTTTATCAGCAATCCTTGTTTCAAGAAAAACACCACATTTCAAAAACAGTTGTCATTGGGACGGAAAGTGAGGTGAAATGTTCTGAACAGGGGCACAGACAGCAAAACAAATGTTACAGGGGTGATAACCCTTACCTATGTTTCCCAAAAAGTTTAAAAATAGATTTTTGGGCTGGAGCTACACTTCAACAATGTACCTGTTCAAAATTACAAACAGATTCTACATAAGAACAAACCTACAGTCCCTGTCTTGTATGCACCGCCTGTATACGGCTGTTCAGAGTATATAGGGCCTTTTTTATTTTATGTGCGGGGTTCCCCTTAATATCCATACAAGACCCAAAGGGGCTGGTAATGGGCTGGGGTAGGGGGGGGGTCATGGGGTAGCTATGCCATTTTTCTTAAAGAATTTCATCCATATTACCGGGACCAGACATTACATTAAAGCCGCAAGCAGTTTTAAATGGCTTTTTTTTCCTTTAGAAGTGTCATTTTGTGCAGGGACAGTTCTAAACACGGGAAACACGTGGCACTTCACAGGCATACTTTAGACACCCCCCAGGTACGATATTTAAAGGAATATTTGACTTTTTTTTTTTCACTTTATGCATCATTAAAATGACTGCTCCCGAAAAACGACCGTTTTTAAAACTTCTTTTTGCATTGATACATGTCCCCTGGTGCAGAACCCGGGTTCCCAAACCCTATTTATGACAATAACATGCATAATAGTTGTTATAATTAGCACTTTAGAATTCGAACGTTCGCATCCATTGTATTTAATAGGGTTCTAATGTTCGTTCGAACTTTCGGTCCGTTCGCGGGTTCTGGTGCGAACCGAACCCGGGGGTGTTCGGCTCATCACTAGTAAAGATAAAGGATCTGTCTTTAAACAGCTCTCACCACCCGGACAAGTCCAAATCCGTTTCCTCCATCGATTCGTCTAGGAACAGGAATCCACCGACATCCAAGTCTTCAATCCTTCTGGTGTACTGCAGCAAGGAGGATTAGATGTCTCTAAGGCTCTGCTAGGCTGGCAGAGGGCTCTTTGGAAAGGAGCACACGGCCCAGGCTTCAGGCCTTGTGCACACAGCAGTTCAGCACAGAGATCCTCTTGCTAGGAGAGGGGTGTCCAAAGAGGCCGACCAAAACTCCGCCTCCCCTTTATAAAGTCTGCCCCAGCAGTCTCTGTTCTGGAGCAATGCACCCTGGGTGCTGCAAGATGTACTGGGAGATGTAGTCTCTCTCTCCTCTGCTTTCACTTCCATAATGTCTCTTTACTTCCTCCCGACTCACCTCTCACCTGGAACTTCTTGTCTCTCTGCATTAAAGGGGAACACCCCGCTACACACTCCCCCCACTTGAACTCTTTGGTCCCCAAAGATAAACTTCAACAAATACTGTTTACCATTTTGGACAATGTCGAGCATGATGTTGGCATAGGGAATTCCCACCAAAACTTTGGGATGGAACTCTCTTGCCCACAGGTCACACTACCATGAGTGGCCTGCCTAACTGTGCCAGAGAGTGAGCTGGGGTTGCCCTCCACCAAATGGACGGTGGAAGGATCAGGTTGTTCAACACTTCTCCTAGCCGTTACAACAGAGTCCTCTGAGCTCGTCCCCATTTGGGGGTAAGTTAGTTTCTTGGGAGGCCTGATGACTCTGCTCTCTTGGTGCTTCTGACTCTGGCACCACAGGCTCTTCTTCAGGAGTAAGTTCAGGTAACATTGCTGGTTCTGGAACCTCTGATTCAGAAGTCGACTGACGTATGGAATCTCTAGAGTCCTCCTCTGCGCAAGTGTCAGGAACATCTTCCCAGTAATCAGCTGAGGGACTGAAGGGTATGAATTCAGTAGCCTCCGGATTCAGCGTTGCATCTGGGGTATCCCCTCCATTTGGGAGATCTATGGCGGACGTTCCCAGAGTCGAGGGAGGCCACAGCCAGTCCAGTTCTCCACCTTCTTCTGTACTCAATTGGGAGGCCTCCCCATCTTTGGCTCGAGAGGTCTGGGACCGAGTGTTCGGCCTAGGAATATCCAGGATAGAGGCCGGTTCAGGGGAGTCTCTCACGGGAGGTATTCTGACTGCCTCAGCAAGTGGGAGCAGGTGGTTCCGATGCCACGTCTTCAGTGGACCCACCTTTCCTTCTGGCTTTAGTTTGTAGACAGGCAAACCGGGCAACTTCCTACAGACAACATAGGGCTCAGATCTCCACCTGTCGGCAAGCTTGTGTTTTCCAGGGACCCCCAGATTGCGTAGCAGTACTCGGTCCCCGGGCTGCAGATCTTGCACTCGAACCTTCAGATCAAAATTTCTCTTGTTGCGGGCCCCCCTTTGATCCGAAGCCGCCTGGGCTTGTTCATAGGCCACCTGCAAGCTACGTCTAAGTCTGTCCACGTATCCCTTGTGGGATGTAGCTGAGGTATTGTCTATAGAAGTGCCAAAGGCCAGGTCCACAGGTAGCCTTGCTTCTCTCCCAAACATAAGTCGATAAGGGGAGTAGCCAGTGGCGTCACTTGTGGTACAGTTATAGGCATGTACTAGGGCTGATATGTGCTGACTCCAGTGTTGCTTCTTCTCTGTTTCTAAGGTTCCCAACATGTTGAGCAGGGTCCGGTTAAATCTCTCCGGCTGAGCATCTCCTTGTGGGTGGTAAGGCATGGTTCTGGTCTTCTTTATTCCTAATGAATCCAAAAGTCTTCGGATCAACCGACTCTCAAAGTCCCTTCCTTGATCTGAGTGGAGTCTCTGTGGTAGTCCATAATGGACAAAATACTTCTCCATAATTATCTTGGCCACGGTGGATGCCTTCTGGTCTTTGGTTGGGAAAGCTTGAGCATAGCGGGTGAAATGGTCGGTTATTACCAGAACATTCCCCAATCCACTCAGGTCGGGTTCGAGGCAGAGAAAGTCAATGCATACCAGATCCATTGGGCCTTGACTCTGTAAGTGGCCCATTGGGGCAGCTTGATGGGGTAGGGTCTTTCTCTGAATGCATCGTGCACAGGAATGGCAATACTCCTCTACTTCTGCCCTCATGCAGGGCCAATAGAACCGATTTCTGACAAGCTGGAAGGTCCTTTCTGCCCCTAGGTGACCATGATGGTCATGCAGCGCAATTAGTACAGTCTCTCGGTGCTTCTCTGGAAGAAATAACTGCCACTTATCTTCTGAGTCATCAGAGGGGCCCCTTCGGTAGACCACTCCCTGATGTACCTGTAGCCTGTCCAATTCCTTCCTCAACAGGCGAGCCTCCTTTGAGGGGTGATGTAGGAATTTGTTGGGATCCTGATTCTCCAGGGCTTCGAGGACCAATCTCCCCATGGGGTCTTCCAATTGGTCACATCTCAACTCCTTCTTGGACAGTCTCGGTAGGTTGTCTTTCTCCAGTTGAGTTACCCCACAATAGTGTTTGGGGACTCCTACCATGGTAACCCCTATTTCTTCTGCTCTGGAGCCTCCTCTGGCTTGGAATTCAGCCCCTTGACAAAGGGCCCGCACCCCGTCCGGTGCCACTTGGGTCCAATCTTCCCAGTCATTTGTCGTGGCATGAGACCTCCGGGACAGGGCATCTGCATCCCTATTTCCGGCTCCTGGTCTGTACTTCAGACTGAAGTTGAATCCAGACAATGCGGCCAACCACCTGTGTCCGGTGGCATCTAGTTTCGCGGTGGTGAAGAGGTAGGTCAGGGGGTTGTTGTCTGTCTTCACAGTAAACTCTGCCCCATACAAGTAGTCTTTTAGCTTGTCTACTACCGCCCATTTGAGGGCCAGGAATTCCAGCTTATGAGTGGGGTAATTCTTTTCTGAGGGGGTCAGGCTCCTGCTCACATAGGCCACTGGTCGCAGTTGTCCTTCATGTTCTTGGTAGAGTACACCACCTAGACCCTCATGGCTGGCATCCACATGTAATTCATAAGGTCTGGTAGGGTCGGCGTAGGCCAGGACTGGGGCAGTGGTTAAGCTCCTCTTCAGAGCATGAAAGGCCTCTTCACACCTTGGGTTCCACTGATCTTGAACTGACTCACCAGGCCTCCTGGGCCCTGAGTCATCCTCTTCCCCTTCTGCCTTTAGCAATTCATTCAACGGGCGGGCAATCCGAGCAAACCCCTCCACAAACCTCCTATAATAGGAGCAGAACCCCAGGAAGGATCTGAGCTCTGTTACTGTGGTGGGTCGTGGCCAGGAAGTGACTGCTTCCAACTTCTCAGGATCTGTGGCCACCCCTTCTTCAGACACTATCTGCCCCAGATAGTTCACAGAAGACTGGTAGAACCGACACTTCTCGGGGGAAAGCTTAAGTCCCTCTTCGCTGAGTCTTCTCAATACTTTCTCCAACCTGGCTTCATGTTCTTCCAAGGTTCTTCCAAAGACAATGACATCGTCCAAGTACACAAGGACTTCTATAAGATTCATGTCTCCAACAGTCTTCTCCATAAGGCGTTGAAAGGTAGCAGGAGCTCCAGACAGACCCTGAGGCATCCTATTGAATTCGAAGAATCCCACCGGGGTTATGAAGGCTGTCTTCTCCCTGTCTTCTGGGTGCATAGGGATTTGATAGTACCCACTCTTGAGGTCCATCACACTGAACCATTTGGCTCCAGACAAACTTTGTAGGGCATCTTCTATCCTTGGCGTGGTGTATTGGTCAGGGATGGTTCTCCTGTTGAGAGTCCTGTAATCGATACAAAGCCTCAACGACCCATTCTTCTTTCTGACCACCACGATTGGGGAGGCATAGGGACTTCTAGACTCCCGGATCACACCAGTCTTCTTTAGTTCTACAAGTTGTTCCCTCAGATCCTCCAGATCTGCCAGGGGGACCCGCCTGACCCTCTCTCGGAAGGGCTTATCTTCTTGGAGGCGGATCCGATGGGTGGCACTTCTTGCACACCCCACATCGAATTCATCTTCGGAAAAGATCTTCTCCCACCTGGTCAGCTGGGCCTTGGCTCTTTCTTTCCAAGCCCTGGGTAGGTTCGGGTTTTCCACGGACAGTTTCTCCCAAACATCTCCTCCGTCACCCGTCCCCTTGACTTCGGACCAAGTGACCGGGGCAGCAGGGCTCACCTGACCAAGCAACACTCTGGCAGGGATCTCCATGGGTCCTCCCGTAGTGTTCCTAACACTCACCGGAACTCTGCCATGGGCCTTCTTCAGGGCCTTGAACGGAATCACTTCTGGTATCACTTCCAGGCCTGAGGACTCTTCCCTTGGGTCTGATTCCAGCATGACAAAGGGGCCAGGTTGTTCCCACGAAAGCTTCACAGTGGCCCTAAGACAGGTTACTTCTCCTGGCTGTAGCACTACTCCTTCTCTGCCAAGTCTCCACACCTTCCCTATCCCCTCTCCCGGGGTCTTCTGCTCTAAGACCAGTCGTTGGTAGGCCGTCTTTAGCATGGGATGGATTTTGGTGGCTGAATGGTTTCTCTCTTTCACTAGAGGGGTCAGGAGTCTCCTGACTAGATCCGTGTTTGTCCCAATGATCAGGGAAATCTTGCTGGCTCCAGGCGGCCGGGGACACACAACTGCCAGGGTGTCAAACACTTCAGCCTTCCCAGCCACGGATGGGTCGAAAGTCATCTTTATGGGCAGGTACCCATCATAAGGGAAACTCTGGGTTCCAAGTCCCCATATCTCCAGCTCTTCTATCTTCTGGATAGGCAGATGACTCAAGTGCCTATCATAGAAGTCCCGGTATAGTAAAGTCACCTGTGCTCCGGTGTCCAAAAGAGCTTTAGTATAGACTCCTTCCACTTGAATGGGCACAGTAGGAGACGGGCCCACCAGTTCCTTTGGGTATGGCCGGACTGGGGTCACCTCTTTTTTTTTGCTTTCGACCCTTGCCCTGCTCCTTTTGGACTTTAATTTTTCCTGAGCCTGGCATGCATTGACTTTCTCCCTCTCAATGGGGGCACAAACCCGCTGAGGGATGTTATTGTTCCTTTTAGGTGGATGTTCCTTCTTTGGGGTGCTGTACTTCCACTGAGGGGTCTTGCCCCCTCCCTCTGGGGTACATCTTGGTGGGGGTGTACTATACCTCCTCCTAGGAGTTTTGTCTCCTCCATTCTTGGCCTTTTTTTTTTTTTTGGAGCGCACTGAAGATGATGGGCACCCGGTTGACTCCTTCACCGGGGCCCTTTGGAGTTTCCCGCCGGCTTGCAATTATCTGTTCTCTTCTTCTTTGGGCTGGAGCATACGTTAGCAAAGTGGCCACTCCCTCTGCAGTTATAGCAAATCACCTCTTCTCGGTCCTGTAGGGAGGCTGGTGCTGAGGTGTTCGGGAACAACTCCTTTCTTGGGCTTGGTTTCTCTTGTCTTCTCTGATCTTTCTCCATCAAAGAGGTTAGCATCTCCAACACTTGGGCCATTTGCGATTTCAGAGTGTCAACCTCCACATCTCTTTCTGGGCTCTTGACCGAATGGACCAACACTGGTACAGGTGTGACATTCGCCTTGGCCACCTGCTGATCTTCCTGCAGCGCCTCTTCGTCCCTAATAATTTTTATTAGATCAGAGTAGGTTAGTGACATTCCTCCTCCTGAGGTTTTCAGGTGCAGCCAGACCGGGTCTGAGCGCCGCGCTCCCCTCATGATCTGCTTCATGCGTGCTTCATCTGCATCTTTGGGCAGCATTCCCTTCTTCAGTACAATCTTGCATAACTGCCTGTTCAGCCTTCTAACATATTCTGACAGTTTCTCATTCGGCTGCTGGAGAGTGTGTTCAATTTGATAAATCATCTCTGACACCTTCTCCAGCTGACCAAACTCTTCCTGCAGCATGGCCAGGCAATCTTGAGCTGTACAGTTTTCATTTCCAAACCGGAAGCTCTTCACCGCTTCTGCCGCGGCACCTTTCAGACTTTCTAAGACTCGCTGTCTCTTCTGTGCCTCAGGCACCTCCCATGCTTCTACTGCCTGCAATGCCTGTTCCACCCAAGTGTCAAAATCTTCCTCCCCCGCAGGGACGGGGAGCTTCCCTGAGAAGGTGCTAAGCTTCCGGTAACCGGCCTCCACATGCACCGTACTGCTTTTCTGGCACTTAATTACAAGGTCTCCTAGAGCATTCAACAATTCAGGCCCTATAGCGGCCAGCGGTGATCCCGGGCTTAATAGTTCCTTAAGCTTTTCTGCTTTAGGGGATAGTGGTGGAGATAATTGTGGGAGTGATGGCTTTGGTGTCTGAAACCATTCTTCCTTCACTGGCAGCGTATGTATCAAGTGATAGATCTGATTATCTATGGCTTGTATACTCTGACTTTTAAAATGCTCTGGGATTTCGTTTTTCCATTCTACCAGTGCGTATGTAAACGAGATCACTGGATCTGGCCTAAAATCCATCACCCATGCTTTGTGGCTCGGCGACAGTAACAATACGAGCTGTTTTATCTCCTCTTCCTTCCATCTTTCCCCCGGGAGTACAATGACTACCGCCGCGGTTGGATCGGTGCCAATCGCTGCGCACCACTGTGACATTGCCAGCGGGTCCATGCTGGTACTTCTGACCGGCTTGATTGCAGCGTGCAACGTACAAGGATCCCGGACGAGCCCCCACGTGTAGCGCTACCCCCAGTTAAGAGAGCCGCTGATATTGATTTGGGCCCTGTAGTGCACTGCTGTCAACCCCTGGCAATCGGCTCTAACCTCCCGTGGCACAGCTGGTGATAGAGGGATAGGACCGCGTGACCGCAACTGTTGGTGACGCAGTCCTATAACAAACATACACAGAATATACTTTAAAACTCCTATTAAAGTAAGCGGAACTGACACCAAATGTACTTTACCCAGATATTTTACTGAGGCTAATGGGCAAGTAATAAACAACAGTATAACAAGTTGCAGATCCCTGCAATAAACAGTAATAAAGATAAACAGAGTAATCAGAATAATAAAGTATTGCTATGCAACTCTAGCGCTGCCCTTTTACAGCTACTTCCCCTCATGGGTAGACTAACACCCAGCAATGTCTACCTATGCAGTCAGGCCTGACTGATCTAAATGGAAGTTCAGTGAAACAATATTCGCTAGCAATCTTTTCGGTGGTGCACTTGAAGAACAACTTTGTAATCCCAACGAATAGTAAAGATAAAGGATCTGTCTTTAAACAGCTCTCACCACCCGGACAAGTCCAAATCCGTTTCCTCCATCGATTCGTCTGGGAACAGGAATCCACCGACATCCAAGTCTTCAATCCTTCTGGTGTACTGCAGCAAGGAGGATTAGATGTCTCTAAGGCTCTGCTAGGCTGGCAGAGGGCTCTTTGGAAAGGAGCACACGGCCCGGGCTTCAGGCCTTGTGCACACAGCAGTTCAGCACAGAGATCCTCTTGCTAGGAGAGGGGTGTCCAAAGAGGCCGACCAAAACTCTGCCTCCCCTTTATAAAGTCTGCCCCAGCAGTCTCTGTTCTGGAGCAATGCACCCTGGGTGCTGCAAGATGTACTGGGAGATGTAGTCTCTCTCTCCTCTGCTTTCACTTCCATAATGTCTCTTTACTTCCTCCCGACTCACCTCTCACCTGGAACTTATTGTCTCTCTGCATTAAAGGGGAACACCCCGCTACACAATCATAAATGTATAAAATAAGGAAGGATAGATCTGGGCTCTCTATTACACACGGTGTGATTCAGGGGCCCATACATGAGACATATACAATTTAGTATTTGGCCTCGTACACACGACCGGTTTTCTCAGCAAGAAACAACAGGAAAACTGTTGGGAGAGCTTTCTTGACGAGAAAACCGGTCGTGTGTATGGTTTCTCGTCGAGAAAACTGCCGGAAATCTCGACGAGAAAAATAAAGAACCTGCTCTCTATTTTCTCATCGGGATTCTCGCTGGCCTGTTTCCCGACGAGAAAACTGTGTGTGTGTATGCGGCAACAAGCTTACCTGTCCTCCGGTAAGCCCGCGCATGCTCGAAATGACTTTCACGCATGCGCGGTAGCTTCCTAGGCATAGGTAGGGTGTAGCAAGATAGCGGTGACGCCATCGAATGTGACGAGCGCATGACGTCACCGCGTTTGTTCCATTCAAAAGAACGGCGGTTCTTTGGAATGGAGTGCGTGTACACTCGGCCGGCACAAGATTCTTGTTAAGAATCTCGTCAGGAAAAACTATGTTTTTTTTTTTTTTACGACGAGATTCTCGGTCGTGTGTACTAGGCTTTAATCTCATATCTCTGGGGGTATACAATATAATCTAGTGCCCATGCCATGTCTATGAGGGGTTTACAATATAATCTAGTGCCCTTGTCATGTCTATGGGGGTATACAATATAATCTAGTGCCCATGCCATGTCTATGGGGGTATACAGTATAATCTAGTGCCCATGTCATGTCTATAGGGGGGTATACAATATGATCTAGTGCCCATGTCATGTCTATGGGGGTATACAATATAATCTCGTACCTATGTCATGTCTATGGGGGTATACAATATGATCTAGTGCCCATGTCATGTCTATAGGGGGGGTATATAATATGATCTAGTGCCCATGTCTCTATGGGGGTATACAATATAATCTCGTACCTATGTCATGTCTATGGGGGTATACAATATAATCTAGTGCCCATGTTATGTGTATGAGGGGTATACAATATAATCTAGTGCCCATACCATGTCTGTGGGGGGTATACAATATAATCTAGTGCCCGTGCCACGTATTTGAGGGGTATACAATATGATCTAGTGCCCATGCCATGTCTATGGGGTTTACAATATAATCTAGTGCCCATGCTATGTCTATAGGGGTATACAATATAATCTAGTGCCCATGCCTTGTCTGTGGGGGTATACAATATAATCTAGTGCCCATGCCATGTCTGTGGTGGTATACAATATGATCTAGTGCCCGTGCCACGTCTTTGAGAAGTATACAATATGATCTAGTGCCCATGCCATGTCTATGGGGGTATTTCTAGTGCCCATGTCATGTCATGTGTATGGGGTGTATACAATATAATCTAGTGCCCATGCCATGTCTATAGGGGGGGGTATACAATATAATCTAGTGCCCATGTCTTGTTTATGAGGGGTATACAACATAATCTAGTGCCCATGTCATGTGTATGGGGGTATACAATGTAATCTAGTGCCCATGTCATGTCTATGGGGGGTATACAATATAATCTAGTGTCCATGTCATGTGTATGGGGGTATACAATGTAATCTAGTGCCCATGCCATGTCTATGGGGGGGTATGCAATATAATCTAATGCCCATGCCATGTATATGGGGTGGTATACAATATAATCTAGTGCCCATGTCATGTCTATAGGGGTATACAATATAATCTAGTGCCCATGCCATGTATGTGGGTGTATACAATATAATCTAGTGCCCATGCCATGTCTATGGGGGGTATACAATATAATCTAGTGCCCATGTCATGTGTATGGGGGTATACAATGTAATCTAGTGCCCATGCCATGTCTATGGGGGGGGGGGGTATGCAATATAATCTAATGCCCATGCCATGTATATGGGGGGGGGTATGCAATATAATCTAGTGCCCATGTCATGTCTGTGGGTGTATACAATATAATCTAGTGCCCATGCCATGTCTATGGGGGGTATACAATATAATCTAGTGCCCATGTCATGTGTATGGGGGTATACAATGTAATCTAGTGCCCATGCCATGTCTATGGGGGGGGGGGGGGGGTATGCAATATAATCTAATGCCCATGCCATGTATGTGGGGGGGGGGGGGTATGCAATAAAATCTAGTGCCCATGTCATGTCTATAGGGGTATACAATATAATCTAGTGCCCATGCCATGTCTGTGGGTGTATACAATATAATCTAGTGCCCATGCCATGTCTATGGGGGTATACAATATAATCTGCCCATGTCATGTGTATGGGGGTATACAATGTAATCTAGTGCCCATGCCATGTATATGGGGTGGTATACAATATAATCTAGTGCCCATGCCATGTCTGTGGGTGTATACAATATAATCTAGTGCCCATGCCATGTCTATGGGGGTATACAATATAATCTGCCCATGTCATGTGTATGGGGGTATACAATGTAATCTAGTGCCCATGCCATGTATATGGGGTGGTATACAATATAATCTAGTGCCCATGCCATGTCTATGGGGGGTGTATACAATATAATCTCGTGCCCATGTAATGTCTATGGGGGGTGTATACAATATAATCTCGTGCCCATGCCATGGCTTTAGGGGTGTATACAACACGGTATGATAATAAGGACATCTTCTGCTATAATTCTTATTTGGTAACAGTGACTTTTGGTATCTCGGTCACCATGGTGACTCATATAACAATCCTTCTTAGAGACGCTGGGAGCCGCGGGTGCTGCTGGGAGTTGTAGTCCAGCAGGGAGAGGCGCGCCGTGTGAGCTGCTGGAGGAGGCGCCAACATGGAACTACAGTTCCCGGCATCCTCAGTCCTAACCGCGACGTCATTCCCGGAAATGGCGGAGGATGGGAAGGAGGCTGAGAGGTGAGAGGAACCCGGGACTTTATGGGGTGTTACTATGGAAACAGGCTAGTCTGGCTGGTGGTTTCTATGGCAGCCTGGTGACTGCTGTATGGAGACAGGTGTAGGCCTGTGTGCTGGACCCTGAGGTGTCTGTCCTGTCAGAGATGGATGCCATGGGCTCTATGAGAGGCCAGTGTGCTTACCAACCCCAGCCTGAGCACAGTGATGGAGGGGGGAGGGGGCTTATTTCTGGCTGTGTTACTTCATGAAGACATCTCCTCAGTGGACAGAAAAATGGAAACCCCCTTGAAGCACAGCAAAGGACCACCCTGGGTCCTGGTAACGCCACCCATTGCTTTGTTGCACTATAAGGGCCCATTCACATCTTCTCCTTCCGGCAGAAACACCTCTAAAATGCCCATCGCACTCATTATTTCTTAATGGCACCCCAATGGCGGTCAGGAGACACGTGACAAAACTTGCATTACAAAAATGTGCAAAGCTCACCGCAAAAACAAGTGCAGGAACTACTTTGGCGTGTTTGTCACACATAGGGCAGCGACAAACATGCAGAAACAAAAAAAATACTATGCGTTGTGCAGATATGAACGCCCCCCAGGTCTAGGTTCGCACTATTGTGGGTACGGGAACGCTTGTAAATTGCACGCCTCCCCACACCCGCAGCAGACGCACCTCTTTAGCAGACACACGGGGCTCCATTAATCCTTATGTATTTTTATTTCAGTGTGTTATTGGATGTGCAAAACCATATGGTGCAAAAGCCCCATGGGGTTCTGTTCAGCTGCCCTGTGAGGGCATTTTGGGGTAAGGTTCAGGGACCCATGTCTGCACTTCCCACAGGTCAAGCATCCCATTCTAATGAACAGGCTGCTGTACCTGCGCATTCACGGCACGCAGGAAACGCAAAGATGTGAACTTAGACTAAGTGACCTGGAGCCCCCTGGTGTTGGAGATAGGCTCTGTTGGTTATTTTCAGTAATAAAAGTAAAGTTTGAAAATGCAATTTTAGTGTCTCCTACCTTGTTGGTCAGTAGGATAGGGGTTCCCTACATTGGTAGTCAGCAGGAGAAGGGTTCCCAACATTGGTGGTCAGTAGGAGAAGGGTTCCCTACATTGGTGGTCAGTAGGAGAAGGGTTCCCTACATTGGTGGTCAGAAGGAGAAGGGTCCCCTACATTGTTGGTCAGCAGGAGAAGGGTCCCCTACATTGTTGGTCAGAAGGAGAAGGGTCCTCTACATCGGTGGTCAGTAGGAGAAGGGTTCCCTACATTGGTGGTCAGTAGGAGAAGGGTCCCCTACATTGGTGGTCAGAAGGAGAAGGGTCCCCTACATTGGTGGTCAGTAGGAGAAGGGTTCCCTACATTGGTGGTCAGCAGGAGAAGGGCCCCCTACATTGGTGGTCAGTAGGAGAAGGGTCCCCAACATTGTTGGTCAGTAGGAGAAGGGTTCCATACATTGGTGGTCAGAAGGAGAAGGGTTCCATACATTGGTGGTCAGAAGGAGAAGGGTTCCATACATTGGTGGTCAGTAGGAGAAGGGTTCCATACATTGGTGGTCAGAAGGAGAAGGGTTCCCTATATTGGTGGTCAGTAGGAGAAGGGTTCTCTATATTGGTGGTCAGTAGGAGAAGGGTTCCCTACATTGGTGGTCAGAAGGAGAAAGATTCTCTACATTGGTGGTCAGAAGGAGAAAGATTCTCTACATTGGTGGTCAGTAGGAGAAGGGTTCTCTACATTGGTGGTCAGTAGGAGAAGGGTTCCCTACATTGGTGGTCAGTAGGAGAAGGGTTCCCTACATTGGTGGTCAGAAGGAGAAGGGTTCCCTACATTGGTGGTCAGTAGGAAAAGGGTTCCCTACATTGGTGGTCAGTAGGAGAAGGGTTCCCTACATTGGTGGTCAGTAGGAGAAGGGTTCCCTACATTGGTGGTCAGCAGGAGAAGGGTTCCCTACATTGGTGGTCAGTAGGAGAAGGGTTCCCTACATTGGTGGTCAGCAGGAGAAGGGTTCCCTACATTGGTGGTCAGTAGGAGAAGGGTTCCCTACATTGGTGGTCAGCAGGAGAAGGGTTCCATACATTGGTGGTCACAAGGAGAAGGGTCCCCTACATTGGTGGTCAGTAGGAGAAGGGTTCCCTACATTGGTGGTCAGTAGGAGAAGGGTTCCCTACATTGGTGGTCAGTAGGAGAAGGGTTCCCTACATTGGTGGTCAGTAGGAGAAGGGTTCCCTACATTGGTGGTCAGTAGGAGAATGGTTCCCAATATTGGTGGTCAGCAGGAGAAGGGTTCCCTACATTGGTGGTCAGAAGGAGAAGGGTTCCCAACATTGGTGATCAGAAGGAGAATGGTTTCCCACATTGGTGGTCAGTAGGAGAAGGGTTCCCAATATTGGCGGTCAGTAGGAGAAGGGTTCTCTACATTGGTGGTCAGAAGGAGAAGGGTTTCCTACATTGGTGGTCAGAAGGAGAAGGATTTCCTACATTGGTGTTCAGTAGGAGAAGGGTTCCCAATATTGGTGGTTAGCAGGAGAAGGGTTCCCTACATTGGTGGTCAGAAGGAGAAGGGTTCCCTACATTGGTGGTCAGTAGGAGAAGGGTTCCCAACATTGGTGGTCAGAAGGAGAAGGGTTTCTTACATTGGTGGTCAGAAGCAGAAGGGTTTCTTACATTGGTGGTCAGTAGGAGAAGGGTTTCTTACATTGGTGGTCAGTAGGAGAAGGGTTTCCTACATTGGTGGTCAGAAGGAGAAGGGTTCCATACATTGGTGGTCAGTAGGAGAAAGGGTTCTCTACATTGGTGGTCAGTAGAAGAAAGGTTCCATACATTGGTGGTCAGTAGAAGAAAGGTTCCATACATTGGTGGTCAGTAGGAGAAGGTTTCCATACATTGGTGGTCAGTAGGAGAAGGGTTCCATACATTGGTGGTCAGTAGGAGAAGGGTTCCATACATTGGTGGTCAGAAGGAGAAGGGTTCCCTACATTGGTGGTCAGTAGGAGAAGGGTTTCCCACATTGGTGTTCAGTAGGAGAAGGGTTCCCTACATTGGTGGTCAGAAGGAGAAGGGTCCCCTACATTGGTGGTCAGCAGGTGAAGGGTTCCTTACATTGGTGGTCAGTAGGAGAAGGGTTCCCTACATTGGTGGTCAGCAGGAGAAGGGTTCCATACATTGGTGGTCAGAAGGAGAAGGGTCCCCTACATTGGTGGTCAGTAGGAGAAGGGTTCCCTACATTGGTGGTCAGTAGGAGAAGGGTTCCCTACATTGGTGGTCAGAAGGAGAAGGGTTCCCTACATTTGTGGTCAGTAGGAGAAGGGTTCCCTACATTGGTGGTCAGTAGGAGAAGGGTTCCCTACATTGGCGGTCAGAAGGAGAAGGGTTCCCTACATTGGTGGTCAGTAGGAGAAGGGTTCCCTACATTGGTGGTCAGCAGGAGAAGGGTTCCCTACATTGGTGGTCAGTAGCAGAAGGGTTCCCTACATTGGTGGTCAGCAGGAGAAGGGTTCCCTACATTGGTGGTCAGTAGGAGAAGGGTTCCCTACATTGGTGGTCAGCAGGAGAAGGGTTCCATACATTGGTGGTCAGTAGGAGAAGGGTTCCCTACATTGGTGGTCAGCAGGAGAAGGGTTCCCTACATTAGTGGTCAGTAGGAGAAGGGTTTCCTACATTGGTGGTCAGCAGGAGAAGGGTTCCCTACATTGGTGGTCAGTAGGAGAAGGGTTCCCTACATTGGTGGTCAGCAGGAGAAGGGTTCCCTACATTGGTGGTCAGTGGGAGAAGGGTTCCCTACATTGGTGGTCAGCAGGAGAAGGGTTCCCTACATTGGTGGTCAGTAGGAGAAGGGTTCCCTACATTGGTGGTCAGCAGGAGAAGGGTTCCCTACATTGGTGGTCAGTAGGAGAAGGGTTCCCTACATTGGTGGTCAGCAGGAGAAGGGTTCCCTACATTGGTGGTCAGTAGGAGAAGGGTTCCCTACATTGGTGGTCAGTAGGAGAAGGGTTCCCTACATTGGTGGTCAGTAGGAGAAGGGTTCCCTACATTGGTGGTCAGCAGGAGAAGGGTTCCCTACATTGGTGGTCAGTAGGAGAAGGGTTCCCTACATTGGTGGTCAGCAGGAGAAGGGTTCCCTACATTGGTGGTCAGTAGGAGAAGGGTTCCCTACATTGGTGGTCAGCAGGAGAAGGGTTCCATACATTGGTGGTCACAAGGAGAAGGGTCCCCTACATTGGTGGTCAGTAGGAGAAGGGTTCCCTACATTGGTGGTCAGTAGGAGAAGGGTTCCCTACATTGGTGGTCAGTAGGAGAAGGGTTCCCTACATTGGTGGTCAGTAGGAGAAGGGTTCCCTACATTGGTGGTCAGTAGGAGAAGGGTTCCCTACATTGGTGGTCAGTAGGAGAAGGGTTCCCTACATTGGTGGTCAGTAGGAGAAGGGTTCCCTACATTGGTGGTCAGTAGGAGAAGGGTTCCCTACATTGGTGATCAGTAGGAGAAGGGTTCCCTACATTGGTGATCAGTAGGAGAAGGGTTCCCTACATTGGTGGTCAGTAGGAGAAGGGTTCCCTACATTGGTGGTCAGTAGGAGAAGGGTTCCCAATATTGGTGGTCAGCAGGAGAAGGGTTCCCTACATTGGTGGTCAGTAGGAGAAGGGTTCCTACATTGGTGGTCAGTAGGAGAAAAGTTCCTACATTGGTGGTCAGTAGGAGAAGGGTTCTCTACATTGGTGGTCAGTAGCAGAAGGGTTCCCTACATTGGTGGTCAGTAGGAGAAGGGTTCTCTACATTGGTGGTCAGTAGGAGAAGGGTTCTCTACATTGGTGGTCAGTAGGAGAAGGGTTCTCTATATTGGTGGTCAGTAGGAGAAGGGTTCTCTATATTGGTGGTCAGAAGGAGAAGGGTTCTCTACATTTGTGGTCAGTAGGAGAAGGGTTCCCTACATTGGTGGTCAGTAGGAGAAGGGTTCCCTACATTGGTGGTCAGTAGGAGAAGGGTTCCCAATATTGGTGGTCAGCAGGAGAAGGGTTCCCTACATTGGTGGTCAGAAGGAGAAGGGTTCCCTATATTGGTGGTCAGTAGGAGAAGGGTTTCCCACATTGGTGGTCAGTAGGAGAAGGGTTCCCTACATTGGTGGTCAGTAGGAGAAGGGTTCCCAATATTGGTGGTCAGTAGGAGAAGGGTTTCCCACATTGGTGGTCAGTAGGAGAAGGGTTCCCTACATTGGTGGTCAGTAGGAGAATGGTTCCCTACATTGGTGGTCAGAAGGAGAAGGGTTCCCTACATTGGTGGTCAGTAGGAGAAGGGTTCCCAATATTGGTGGTCAGTAGGAGAAGGGTTCTCTACATTGGTGGTCAGAAGGAGAAGGGTTTCCTACATTGGTGGCCAGAAGGAGAAGGGTTCCCTACATTGGTGGTCAGCAGGAGAAGGGTTCCCTACATTGGTGGTCAGTAGGAGAAGGGTTCCCAACATTGGTGGTCAGAAGGAGAAGGGTTTCTTACATTGGTGGTCAGTAAGAGAAGGGTTCCATACATTGGTGGTCAGAAGGAGAAGGGTTCCATACATTGGTGGTCAGTAGGAGAAGGGTTCCATACATTGGTGGTCAGAAGGAGAAGGGTTCCCTATATTGGTGGTCAGTAGGAGAAGGGTTCTCTATATTGGTGGTCAGTAGGAGAAGGGTTCCCTACATTGGTGGTCAGAAGGAGAAAGATTCTCTACATTGGTGGTCAGTAGGAGAAGGGTTCTCTACATTGGTGGTCAGTAGGAGAAGGGTTCCCTACATTGGTGGTCAGAAGGAGAAGGGTTCCCTACATTGGTGGTCAGTAGGAAAAGGGTTCTCTACATTGGTGGTCAGTAGGAGAAGGGTTCCCTACATTGGTGGTCAGTAGGAGAAGGGTTCCCTACATTGGTGGTCAGTAGAAGAAGGGTTTTCTACATTGGTGGTCAGTAGGAGAAGGGTTCCCTACATTGGTGGTCAGTAGGAGAAGGGTTCCCTACATTGGTGGTCAGTAGGAGAAGGGTTCCCTACATTGGTGGTCAGAAGGAGAAGGGTTCCCTACATTGGTGGTCAGTAGGAAAAGGGTTCCCTACATTGCTGGTCAGTAGGAGAAAGGTTCTCTACATTGGTGGTCAGTAGGAGAAGGGTTCTCTACATTGGTGGTCAGTAGGAGAAGGGTTCTCTACATTGGTGGTCAGTAGGAGAAGGGTTCTCTACATTGGTGGTCAGTAGGAGAAGGGTTCTCTACATTGGTGGTCAGTAGGAGAAGGGTTCCCTACATTGGTGGTCAGTAGGAGAAGGGTTCCCTACATTGGTGGTCAGTAGGAGAAGGGTTCCCTACATTGGTGGTCAGTAGGAGAAGGGTTCCCTACATTGGTGGTCAGTAGGAGAAGGGTTCCCTACATTGGTGGTCAGTAGGAGAAGGGTTCCCTACATTGGTGGTCAGTAGGAGAAAAGTTCCTACATTGGTGGTCAGTAGGAGAAAGGTTCTCTATATTGGTGGTCAGTAGGAGAAGGGTTCTCTATATTGGTGGTCAGTAGGAGAAGGGTTCCCTACATTGGTGGTCAGAAGGAGAAAGGTTCTCTACATTGGTGGTCAGTAGGAGAAGGGTTCTCTACATTGGTGGTCAGTAGGAGAAGGGTTCCCTACATTGGTGGTCAGTAGGAGAAGGGTTCCCTACATTGGTGGTCAGAAGGAGAAAGGTTCTCTACATTGGTGGTCAGTAGGAGAAGGGTTCCCTACATTGGTGGTCAGTAGGAGAAGGGTTCTCTACATTGGTGGTCAGTAGGAGAAGGGTTCTCTACATTGGTGGTCAGTAGGAGAAGGGTTCTCTATATTGGTGGTCAGTAGGAGAAGGGTTCTCTATATTGGTGGTCAGAAGGAGAAGGGTTCTCTACATTTGTGGTCAGTAGGAGAAGGGTTCCCTACATTGGTGGTCAGTAGGAGAAGGGTTCCCTACATTGGTGGTCAGTAGGAGAAGGGTTCCCTACATTGGTGGTCATTAGGAGAAGGGTTCCCTACATTGGTGGTCAGTAGGAGAAGGGTTCTCTACATTGGTGGTCAGTAGGAGAAGGGTTCCCTACATTGGTGGTCAGAAGGAGAAGGGTTCCCTACATTGGTGGTCAGTAGGAAAAGGGTTCTCTACATTGGTGGTCAGTAGGAGAAGGGTTCCCTACGTTGGTGGTCAGTAGGAGAAGGGTTCCCTACATTGGTGGTCAGTAGGAGAAGGGTTTTCTACATTGGTGGTCAGTAGGAGAAGGGTTCCCTACATTGGTGGTCAGTAGGAGAAGGGTTCCCTACATTGGTGGTCAGTAGGAGAAGGGTTCCCTACATTGGTGGTCAGAAGGAGAAGGGTTCCCTACATTGGTGGTCAGTAGGAAAAGGGTTCCCTACATTGCTGGTCAGTAGGAGAAAGGTTCTCTACATTGGTGGTCAGTAGGAGAAGGGTTCTCTACATTGGTGGTCAGTAGGAGAAGGGTTCTCTACATTGGTGGTCAGTAGGAGAAGGGTTCTCTACATTGGTGGTCAGTAGGAGAAGGGTTCTCTACATTGGTGGTCAGTAGGAGAAGGGTTCCCTACATTGGTGGTCAGTAGGAGAAGGGTTCCCTACATTGGTGGTCAGTAGGAGAAGGGTTCCCTACATTGGTGGTCAGTAGGAGAAGGGTTCCCTACATTGGTGGTCAGTAGGAGAAGGGTTCCCTACATTGGTGGTCAGTAGGAGAAGGGTTCCCTACATTGGTGGTCAGTAGGAGAAGGGTTCCCTACATTGGTGGTCAGTAGGAGAAAAGTTCCTACATTGGTGGTCAGTAGGAGAAAGGTTCTCTATATTGGTGGTCAGTAGGAGAAGGGTTCTCTATATTGGTGGTCAGTAGGAGAAGGGTTCCCTACATTGGTGGTCAGAAGGAGAAAGGTTCTCTACATTGGTGGTCAGTAGGAGAAGGGTTCTCTACATTGGTGGTCAGTAGGAGAAGGGTTCCTTACATTGGTGGTCAGTAGGAGAAGGGTTCCCTACATTGGTGGTCAGTAGGAGAAGGGTTCCCTACATTGGTGGTCAGAAGGAGAAAGGTTCTCTACATTGGTGGTCAGTAGGAGAAGGGTTCCCTACATTGGTGGTCAGTAGGAGAAGGGTTCTCTACATTGGTGGTCAGTAGGAGAAGGGTTCTCTACATTGGTGGTCAGTAGGAGAAGGGTTCTCTATATTGGTGGTCAGTAGGAGAAGGGTTCTCTATATTGGTGGTCAGAAGGAGAAGGGTTCTCTACATTTGTGGTCAGTAGGAGAAGGGTTCCCTACATTGGTGGTCAGTAGGAGAAGGGTTCCCTACATTGGTGGTCAGTAGGAGAAGGGTTCCCTACATTGGTGGTCATTAGGAGAAGGGTTCCCTACATTGGTGGTCAGTAGGAGAAGGGTTCCCAATATTGGTGGTCAGTAGGAGAAGGGTTCCTACATTGGTGGTCAGTAGGAGAAGGGTTCCCAATATTGGTGGTCAGCAGGAGAAGGGTTCCCTACATTGGTGGTCAGAAGGAGAAGGGTTCCCTACATTGGTGGTCAGTAGGAGAAGGGTTCCCAATATTGGTGGTCAGTAGGAGAAGGGTTTCCTACATTGTTGGTCAGAAGGAGAAGGGTTCCCAACATTGGTGATCAGAAGGAGAAGGGTTTCCCACATTGGTGGTCAGTAGGAGAAGGGTTCCCTACATTGGTGGTCAGTAGGAGAATGGTTCCCAATATTGGTGGTCAGCAGGAGAAGGGTTCCCTACATTGGTGGTCAGAAGGAGAAGGGTTCCCTACATTGGTGGTCAGTAGGAGAAGGGTTCCCAATATTGGCGGTCAGTAGGAGAAGGGTTCTCTACATTGGTGGTCAGAAGGAGAAGGGTTTCCTACATTGGTGGTCAGAAGGAGAAGGATTTCCTACATTGGTGTTCAGTAGGAGAAGGGTTCCCAATATTGGTGGTTAGCAGGAGAAGGGTTCCCTACATTGGTGGTCAGAAGGAGAAGGGTTCCCTACATTGGTGGTCAGTAGGAGAAGGGTTCCCAACATTGGTGGTCAGAAGGAGAAGGGTTTCTTACATTGGTGGTCAGAAGGAGAAGGGTTTCTTACATTGGTGGTCAGTAGGAGAAGGGTTTCTTACATTGGTGGTCAGTAGGAGAAGGGTTTCCTACATTGGTGGTCAGAAGGAGAAGGGTTCCATACATTGGTGGTCAGTAGGAGAAAGGGTTCTCTACATTGGTGGTCAGTAGAAGAAAGGTTCCATACATTGGTGGTCAGTAGAAGAAAGGTTCCATACATTGGTGGTCAGTAGAAGAAAGGTTCCATACATTGGTGGTCAGTAGGAGAAGGTTTCCATACATTGGTGGTCAGTAGGAGAAGGGTTCCATACATTGGTGGTCAGTAGGAGAAGGGTTCCATACATTGGTGGTCAGAAGGAGAAGGGTTCCCTACATTGGTGGTCAGTAGGAGAAGGGTTTCCCACATTGGTGTTCAGTAGGAGAAGGGTTCCCTACATTGGTGGTCAGAAGGAGAAGGGTCCCCTACATTGGTGGTCAGCAGGTGAAGGGTTCCTTACATTGGTGGTCAGTAGGAGAAGGGTTCCCTACATTGGTGGTCAGCAGGAGAAGGGTTCCATACATTGGTGGTCAGAAGGAGAAGGGTCCCCTACATTGGTGGTCAGTAGGAGAAGGGTTCCCTACATTGGTGGTCAGTAGGAGAAGGGTTCCCTACATTGGTGGTCAGAAGGAGAAGGGTTCCCTACATTTGTGGTCAGTAGGAGAAGGGTTCCCTACATTGGTGGTCAGTAGGAGAAGGGTTCCCTACATTGGCGGTCAGAAGGAGAAGGGTTCCCTACATTGGTGGTCAGTAGGAGAAGGGTTCCCTACATTGGTGGTCAGCAGGAGAAGGGTTCCCTACATTGGTGGTCAGTAGCAGAAGGGTTCCCTACATTGGTGGTCAGCAGGAGAAGGGTTCCCTACATTGGTGGTCAGTAGGAGAAGGGTTCCCTACATTGGTGGTCAGCAGGAGAAGGGTTCCCTACATTGGTGGTCAGTAGGAGAAGGGTTCCCTACATTGGTGGTCAGCAGGAGAAGGGTTCCCTACATTAGTGGTCAGTAGGAGAAGGGTTTCCTACATTGGTGGTCAGCAGGAGAAGGGTTCCCTACATTGGTGGTCAGTAGGAGAAGGGTTCCCTACATTGGTGGTCAGCAGGAGAAGGGTTCCCTACATTGGTGGTCAGTGGGAGAAGGGTTCCCTATATTGGTGGTCAGCAGGAGAAGGGTTCCCTACATTGGTGGTCAGTAGGAGAAGGGTTCCCTACATTGGTGGTCAGCAGGAGAAGGGTTCCCTACATTGGTGGTCAGTAGGAGAAGGGTTCCCTACATTGGTGGTCAGCAGGAGAAGGGTTCCCTACATTGGTGGTCAGTAGGAGAAGGGTTCCCTACATTGGTGGTCAGAAGGAGAAGGGTCCCCTACATTGGTGGTCAGTAGGAGAAGGGTTCCCTACATTGGTGGTCAGTAGGAGAAGGGTTCCCTACATTGGTGGTCAGTAGGAGAAGGGTTCCCTACATTGGTGGTCAGTAGGAGAAGGGTTCCCTACATTGGTGGTCAGTAGGAGAAGGGTTCCCTACATTGGTGGTCAGTAGGAGAAGGGTTCCCTACATTGGTGGTCAGTAGGAGAAGGGTTCCCTACATTGGTGGTCAGTAGGAGAAGGGTTCCCTACATTGGTGGTCAGCAGGAGAAGGGTTCCCTACATTGGTGGTCAGTAGGAGAAGGGTTCCCTACATTGGTTGTCAGCAGGAGAAGGGTTCCCTACATTGGTGGTCAGTAGGAGAAGGGTTCCCTACATTGGTGGTCAGCAGGAGAAGGGTTCCATACGTTGGTGGTCACAAGGAGAAGGGTCCCCTACATTGGTGGTCAGTAGGAGAAGGGTTCCCTACATTGGTGGTCAGTAGGAGAAGGGTTCCCTACATTGGTGGTCAGTAGGAGAAGGGTTCCCTACATTGGTGGTCAGTAGGAGAAGGGTTCCCTACATTGGTGGTCAGTAGGAGAATGGTTCCCAATATTGGTGGTCAGCAGGAGAAGGGTTCCCTACATTGGTGGTCAGAAGGAGAAGGGTTCCCAACATTGGTGATCAGAAGGAGAAGGGTTTCCCACATTGGTGGTCAGTAGGAGAAGGGTTCCCAATATTGGCGGTCAGTAGGAGAAGGGTTCTCTACATTGGTGGTCAGAAGGAGAAGGGTTTCCTACATTGGTGGTCAGAAGGAGAAGGATTTCCTACATTGGTGTTCAGTAGGAGAAGGGTTCCCAATATTGGTGGTTAGCAGGAGAAGGGTTCCCTACATTGGTGGTCAGAAGGAGAAGGGTTCCCTATATTGGTGGTCAGTAGGAGAAGGGTTCCCAACATTGGTGGTCAGAAGGAGAAGGGTTTCTTACATTGGTGGTCAGAAGGAGAAGGGTTTCTTACATTGGTGGTCAGTAGGAGAAGGGTTTCTTACATTGGTGGTCAGTAGGAGAAGGGTTTCCTACATTGGTGGTCAGAAGGAGAAGGGTTCCATACATTGGTGGTCAGTAGGAGAAAGGGTTCTCTACATTGGTGGTCAGTAGAAGAAAGGTTCCATACATTGGTGGTCAGTAGAAGAAAGGTTCCATACATTGGTGGTCAGTAGGAGAAGGTTTCCATACATTGGTGGTCAGTAGGAGAAGGGTTCCATACATTGGTGGTCAGTAGGAGAAGGGTTCCATACATTGGTGGTCAGAAGGAGAAGGGTTCCCTACATTGGTGGTCAGTAGGAGAAGGGTTTCCCACATTGGTGTTCAGTAGGAGAAGGGTTCCCTACATTGGTGGTCAGAAGGAGAAGGGTCCCCTACATTGGTGGTCAGCAGGTGAAGGGTTCCTTACATTGGTGGTCAGTAGGAGAAGGGTTCCCTACATTGGTGGTCAGCAGGAGAAGGGTTCCATACATTGGTGGTCAGAAGGAGAAGGGTCCCCTACATTGGTGGTCAGTAGGAGAAGGGTTCCCTACATTGGTGGTCAGTAGGAGAAGGGTTCCCTACATTGGTGGTCAGAAGGAGAAGGGTTCCCTACATTTGTGGTCAGTAGGAGAAGGGTTCCCTACATTGGTGGTCAGTAGGAGAAGGGTTCCCTACATTGGCGGTCAGAAGGAGAAGGGTTCCCTACATTGGTGGTCAGTAGGAGAAGGGTTCCCTACATTGGTGGTCAGCAGGAGAAGGGTTCCCTACATTGGTGGTCAGTAGCAGAAGGGTTCCCTACATTGGTGGTCAGCAGGAGAAGGGTTCCCTACATTGGTGGTCAGTAGGAGAAGGGTTCCCTACATTGGTGGTCAGCAGGAGAAGGGTTCCCTACATTGGTGGTCAGTAGGAGAAGGGTTCCCTACATTGGTGGTCAGCAGGAGAAGGGTTCCCTACATTAGTGGTCAGTAGGAGAAGGGTTTCCTACATTGGTGGTCAGCAGGAGAAGGGTTCCCTACATTGGTGGTCAGTAGGAGAAGGGTTCCCTACATTGGTGGTCAGCAGGAGAAGGGTTCCCTACATTGGTGGTCAGTGGGAGAAGGGTTCCCTACATTGGTGGTCAGCAGGAGAAGGGTTCCCTACATTGGTGGTCAGTAGGAGAAGGGTTCCCTACATTGGTGGTCAGCAGGAGAAGGGTTCCCTACATTGGTGGTCAGTAGGAGAAGGGTTCCCTACATTGGTGGTCAGTAGGAGAAGGGTTCCCTACATTGGTGGTCAGCAGGAGAAGGGTTCCCTACATTGGTGGTCAGTGGGAGAAGGGTTCCCTACATTGGTGGTCAGTGGGAGAAGGGTTCCCTACATTGGTGGTCAGCAGGAGAAGGGTTCCCTACATTGGTGGTCAGTAGGAGAAGGGTTCCCTACATTGGTGGTCAGCAGGAGAAGGGTTCCCTACATTGGTGGTCAGTAGGAGAAGGGTTCCCTACATTGGTGGTCAGTAGGAGAAGGGTTCCCTACATTGGTGGTCAGCAGGAGAAGGGTTCCCTACATTGGTGGTCAGTGGGAGAAGGGTTCCCTACATTGGTGGTCAGTGGGAGAAGGGTTCCCTACATTGGTGGTCAGCAGGAGAAGGGTTCCCTACATTGGTGGTCAGTAGGAGAAGGGTTCCCTACATTGGTGGTCAGCAGGAGAAGGGTTCCCTACATTGGTGGTCAGTAGGAGAAGGGTTCCCTACATTGGTGGTCAGCAGGAGAAGGGTTCCCTACATTGGTGGTCAGTAGGAGAAGGGTTCCCTACATTGGTGGTCAGTAGGAGAAGGGTTCCCTACATTGGTGGTCAGTAGGAGAAGGGTTCCCTACATTGGTGGTCAGCAGGAGAAGGGTTCCCTACATTGGTGGTCAGTAGGAGAAGGGTTCCCTACATTGGTGGTCAGCAGGAGAAGGGTTCCCTACATTGGTGGTCAGTAGGAGAAGGGTTCCCTACATTGGTGGTCAGCAGGAGAAGGGTTCCATACATTGGTGGTCACAAGGAGAAGGGTCCCCTACATTGGTGGTCAGTAGGAGAAGGGTTCCCTACATTGGTGGTCAGTAGGAGAAGGGTTCCCTACATTGGTGGTCAGTAGGAGAAGGGTTCCCTACATTGGTGGTCAGTAGGAGAAGGGTTCCCTACATTGGTGGTCAGTAGGAGAAGGGTTCCCTACATTGGTGGTCAGTAGGAGAAGGGTTCCCTACATTGGTGGTCAGTAGGAGAAGGGTTCCCTACATTGGTGGTCAGTAGGAGAAGGGTTCCCTACATTGGTGGTCAGTAGGAGAAGGGTTCCCTACATTGGTGGTCAGTAGGAGAAGGGTTCCCTACATTGGTGATCAGTAGGAGAAGGGTTCCCTACATTGGTGATCAGTAGGAGAAGGGTTTCCTACATTGGTGGTCAGTAGGAGAAGGGTTCCCTACATTGGTGGTCAGTAGGAGAAGGGTTCCCAATATTGGTGGTCAGCAGGAGAAGGGTTCCCTACATTGGTGGTCAGTAGGAGAAGGGTTCCTACATTGGTGGTCAGTAGGAGAAAAGTTCCTACATTGGTGGTCAGTAGGAGAAGGGTTCTCTACATTGGTGGTCAGTAGCAGAAGGGTTCCCTACATTGGTGGTCAGTAGGAGAAGGGTTCTCTACATTGGTGGTCAGTAGGAGAAGGGTTCTCTACATTGGTGGTCAGTAGGAGAAGGGTTCTCTATATTGGTGGTCAGTAGGAGAAGGGTTCTCTATATTGGTGGTCAGAAGGAGAAGGGTTCTCTACATTTGTGGTCAGTAGGAGAAGGGTTCCCTACATTGGTGGTCAGTAGGAGAAGGGTTCCCTACATTGGTGGTCAGTAGGAGAAGGGTTCCCAATATTGGTGGTCAGCAGGAGAAGGGTTCCCTACATTGGTGGTCAGAAGGAGAAGGGTTCCCTATATTGGTGGTCAGTAGGAGAAGGGTTTCCCACATTGGTGGTCAGTAGGAGAAGGGTTCCCTACATTGGTGGTCAGTAGGAGAAGGGTTCCCAATATTGGTGGTCAGTAGGAGAAGGGTTTCCCACATTGGTGGTCAGTAGGAGAAGGGTTCCCTACATTGGTGGTCTGTAGGAGAATGGTTCCCTACATTGGTGGTCAGAAGGAGAAGGGTTCCCTACATTGGTGGTCAGTAGGAGAAGGGTTCCCAATATTGGTGGTCAGTAGGAGAAGGGTTCTCTACATTGGTGGTCAGAAGGAGAAGGGTTTCCTACATTGGTGGCCAGAAGGAGAAGGGTTCCCTACATTGGTGGTCAGCAGGAGAAGGGTTCCCTACATTGGTGGTCAGTAGGAGAAGGGTTCCCAACATTGGTGGTCAGAAGGAGAAGGGTTTCTTACATTGGTGGTCAGTAGGAGAAGGGTTTCCTACATTGGTGGTCAGAAGGAGAAGGGTTACATACATTGGTGGTCAGTAGGAGAAAGGGTTCTCTACATTGGTGGTCAGTAGAAGAAAGGTTCCATACATTGGTGGTCAGAAGGAGAAGGGTTCCCTACATTTGTGGTCAGTAGGAGAAGGGTTCCCTACATTGGCGGTCAGAAGGAGAAGGGTTCCCTACATTGGTGGTCAGTAGGAGAAGGGTTCCCTACATTGGTGGTCAGCAGGAGAAGGGTTCCCTACATTGGTGGTCAGTAGGAGAAGGGTTCCCTACATTGGTGGTCAGTAGGAGAAGGGTTTCCTACATTGGTGGTCAGCAGGAGAAGGGTTCCCTACATTGGTGGTCAGTAGGAGAAGGGTTCCCTACATTGGTGGTCAGTAGGAGAAGGGTTTCCTACATTGGTGGTCAGCAGGAGAAGGGTTCCCTACATTGGTGGTCAGTAGGAGAAGGGTTCCCTACATTGGTGGTCAGCAGGAGAAGGGTTCCCTACATTGGTGGTCAGTAGGAGAAGGGTTCCCTACATTGGTGGTCAGCAGGAGAAGGGTTCCCTACATTGGTGTTCAGTAGGAGAAGGGTTCCCTACATTGGTGGTCAGCAGGAGAAGGGTTCCCTACATTGTTGGTCAGTAGGAGAAGGGTTCCCTACATTGGTGGTCAGCAGGAGAAGGGTTCCCTACATTGGTGGTCAGTAGGAGAAGGGTTCCCTACATTGGTGGTCAGCAGGAGAAGGGTTCCATACATTGGTGGTCAGAAGGAGAAGTGTCCCCTACATTGGTGGTCAGTAGGAGAAGGGTTCCCTACATTGGTGGTCAGTAGGAGAAGGATTCCCTACATTAGTGGTCAGAAGGAGAAGGGTTCCCTACATTGGTGGTCAGTAGGAGAAGGGTTCCCTACATTGGTGGTCAGTAGGAGAAGGGTTCCCTACATTGGTGGTCAGTAGGAGAAGGGTTCCCTACATTGGTGGTCAGTAGGAGAAGGGTTCCCTACATTGGTGGTCAGAAGGAGAAGGGTTCCCTACATTGGTGGTCAGTAGGAGAAGGGTTCCCTACATTGGTGGTCAGAAGGAGAAAGGTTCCATACATTGGTGGTCAGTAGGAGAAGGGTTCCCTACATTGGTGGTCAGTAGGAGAAGGGTTCCCTACAGTGGTGGTCAGTAGGAGAAGGGTTCCCTACATTGGTGGTCAGTAGGAGAAGGGTTTCTTACATTGGTGGTCAGTAGGAGAAGGGTTTCCTACATTGGTGGTCAGAAGGAGAAGGGTTACATACATTGGTGGTCAGTAGGAGAAAGGGTTCTCTACATTGGTGGTCAGTAGAAGAAAGGTTCCATACATTGGTGGTCAGTAGGAGAAGGTTTCCATACATTGGTAGTCAGTAGGAGAAGGGTTCCATACATTGGTGGTCAGTAGAAGAAGGGTTTCCCACATTGGTGTTCAGTAGGAGAAGGGTTCCCTACATTGGTGGTCAGAAGGAGAAGGGACCCCTACATTGGTGGTCAGCAGGAGAAGGGTTCCCTACATTGGTGGTCAGTAGGAGAAGGGTTCCCTACATTGGTGGTCAGCAGGAGAAGGGTTCCATACATTGGTGGTCAGAAGGAGAAGGGTCCCCTACATTGGTGGTCAGTAGGAGAAGGGTTCCCTACATTGGTGGTCAGTAGGAGAAGGGTTCCCTACATTGGTGGTCAGAAGGAGAAGGGTTCCCTACATTTGTGGTCAGTAGGAGAAGGGTTACCTACATTGGCGGTCAGAAGGAGAAGGGTTCCCTACATTGGTGGTCAGTAGGAGAAGGGTTCCCTACATTGGTGGTCAGCAGGAGAAGGGTTCCCTACATTGGTGGTCAGTAGGAGAAGGGTTCCCTACATTGGTGGTCAGCAGGAGAAGGGTTCCCTACACTGGTGGTCAGTAGGAGAAGGGTTCCCTACATTGGTGGTCAGCAGGAGAAGGGTTCCCTACATTGGTGGTCAGTAGGAGAAGGGTTTCCTACATTGGTGGTCAGCAGGAGAAGGGTTCCCTACATTGGTGGTCAGTAGGAGAATGGTTCCCTACATTGGTGGTCAGCAGGAGAAGGGTTCCCTACATTGGTGGTCAGTAGGAGAAGGGTTCCCTACATTGGTGGTCAGCAGGAGAAGGGTTCCCTACATTGGTGGTCAGTAGGAGAAGGGTTCCCTACATTGGTGGTCAGCAGGAGAAGGGTTCCCTACATTGTTGGTCAGTAGGAGAAGGGTTCCCTACATTGGTGGTCAGCAGGAGAAGGGTTCCCTACATTGGTGGTCAGTAGGAGAAGGGTTCCCTACATTGGTGGTCAGCAGGAGAAGGGTTCCATACATTGGTGGTCAGAAGGAGAAGTGTCCCCTACATTGGTGGTCAGTAGGAGAAGGGTTCCCTACATTGGTGGTCAGTAGGAGAAGGGTTCCCTACATTGGTGGTCAGAAGGAGAAGGGTTCCCTACATTGGTGGTCAGTAGGAGAAGGGTTCCCTACATTGGTGGTCAGTAGGAGAAGGGTTCCCTACATTGGTGGTCAGTAGGAGAAGGGTTCCCTACATTGGTGGTCAGTAGGAGAAGGGTTCCCTACATTGGTGGTCAGTAGGAGAAGGGTTCCCTACATTGGTGGTCAGTAGGAGAATGGTTCCCTACAGTGGTGGTCAGTAGGAGAAGGGTTCCCTACATTGGTGGTCAGTAGGAGAAGGGTTCCCTACATTGGTGGTCAGTAGGAGAAGGGTTCCCTACATTGGTGGTCAGTAGGAGAAGGGTTCCCTACATTGGTGGTCAGAAGGAGAAAGGTTCCATACATTGGTGGTCAGAAGGAGAAAGGTTCCCTACATTGGTGGTCAGAAGGAGAAAAGTTCCCTACATTGGTGGTCAGTAGGAGAAGGGTTCCCTACATTGGTGGTCAGAAGGAGAAAGGTTCCATACATTGGTGGTCAGAAGGAGAAAGGTTCCATACATTGGTGGTCAGTAGGAGAAGGGTTCCCTACATTGGTGGTCAGTAGGAGAAGGGTTCCCTACATTGGTGGTCAGTAGGAGAAGGGTTCCCTACATTGGTGGTCAGTAGGAGAAGGGTTCCCTACATTGGTGGTCAGTAGGAGAAGGGTTCCCTACATTGGTGGTCAGTAGGAGAAGGGTTCCCTACATTGGTGGTCAGAAGGAGAAGGGTTCCCTACATTGGTGGTCAGAAGGAGAAAGGTTCCATACATTGGTGGTCAGAAGGAGAAGGGTTCCCTACATTGGTGGTCAGAAGGAGAAAGGTTCCATACATTGGTGGTCAGAAGGAGAAGGGTTCCCTACATTGGTGGTCAGAAGGAGAAAGGTTCCATACATTGGTGGTCAGAAGGAGAAGGGTTCCCTACATTGGTGGTCAGAAGGAGAAAGGTTCCATACATTGGTGGTCAGAAGGAGAAAGGTTCCATACATTGGTGGTCAGTAGGAGAAGGGTTCCCTACATTGGTGGTCAGTAGGAGAAGGGTTCCCTACATTGGTGGTCAGTAGGAGAAGGGTTCCCTACATTGGTGGTCAGTAGGAGAAGGGTTCCCTACATTGGTGGTCAGTAGGAGAAGGGTTCCCTACATTGGTGGTCAGTAGGAGAAGGGTTCCCTACATTGGTGGTCAGAAGGAGAAAGGTTCCATACATTGGTGGTCAGAAGGAGAAAGGTTCCATACATTGGTGGTCAGTAGGAGAAGGGTTCCCTACATTGGTGGTCAGTAGGAGAAGGGTTCCCTACATTGGTGGTCAGTAGGAGAAGGGTTCCCTACATTGGTGGTCAGAAGGAGAAAGGTTCCATACATTGGTGGTCAGTAGGAGAAGGGTTCCCTACATTGGTGGTCAGTAGGAGAAGGGTTCCCTACATTGGTGGTCAGTAGGAGAAAGGTTCCATACATTGGTGGTCAGAAGGAGAAAGGTTCCCTACATTGGTGGTCAGTAGGAGAAGGGTTCCCTACATTGGTGGTCAGTAGGAGAAAGGTTCCATACATTGGTGGTCAGAAGGAGAAAGGTTCCATACATTGGTGGTCAGAAGGAGAAGGGTTCCCTACATTGGTGGTCAGAAGGAGAAAGGTTCCATACATTGGTGGTCAGAAGGAGAAGGGTTCCCTACATTGGTGGTCAGAAGGAGAAAGGTTCCATACATTGGTGGTCAGAAGGAGAAGGGTTCCCTACATTGGTGGTCAGAAGGAGAAAGGTTCCATACATTGGTGGTCAGAAGGAGAAAGGTTCCATACATTGGTGGTCAGTAGGAGAAGGGTTCCCTACATTGGTGGTCAGTAGGAGAAGGGTTTCCCACATTGGTGTTCAGTAGGAGAAGGGTTCCCTACATTGGTGGTCAGAAGGAGAAGGGACCCCTACATTGGTGGTCAGCAGGAGAAGGGTTCCCTACATTGGTGGTCAGTAGGAGAAGGGTTCCCTACATTGGTGGTCAGCAGGAGAAGGGTTCCCTACATTTGTGGTCAGTAGGAGAAGGGTTCCCTACATTGGTGGTCAGTAGGAGAAGGGTTCCCTACATTGGTGGTCAGTAGGAGAAGGGTTCCCTACATTGGTGGTCAGCAGGAGAAGGGTTCCCTACATTGGTGGTCAGTAGGAGAAGGGTTCCCTACATTGGTGGTCAGCAGGAGAAGGGTTCCCTACATTGGTGGTCAGTAGGAGAAGGGTTCCCTACATTGGTGGTCAGCAGGAGAAGGGTTCCCTACATTGGTGGTCAGTAGGAGAAGGGTTCCCTACATTGGTGGTCAGCAGGAGAAGGGTTCCCTACATTGGTGGTCAGTAGGAGAAGGGTTTCCTACATTGGTGGTCAGCAGGAGAAGGGTTCCCTACATTGGTGGTCAGTAGGAGAAGGGTTCCCTACATTGGTGGTCAGCAGGAGAAGGGTTCCCTACATTGGTGGTCAGTAGGAGAAGGGTTCCCTACATTGGTGGTCAGTAGGAGAAGGGTTCCCTACATTGGTGGTCAGCAGGAGAAGGGTTCCCTACATTGGTGGTCAGCAGGAGAAGGGTTCCCTACATTGGTGGTCAGTAGGAGAAGGGTTCCCTACATTGGTGGTCAGTAGGAGAAGGGTTCCCTACATTGGTGGTCAGCAGGAGAAGGGTTCCCTACATTGGTGGTCAGTAGGAGAAGGGTTCCCTACATTGGTGGTCAGCAGGAGAAGGGTTCCCTACATTGGTGGTCAGTAGGAGAAGGGTTCCCTACATTGGTGGTCAGTAGGAGAAGGGTTCCCTACATTGGTGGTCAGAAGGAGAAGGGTTCCCTACATTGGTGGTCAGTAGGAGAAGGGTTCCCTACATTGGTGGTCAGTAGGAGAAGGGTTCCCTACATTGGTGGTCAGTAGGAGAAGGGTTCCCTACATTGGTGGTCAGAAGGAGAAGGGTTCCCTACATTGGTGGTCAGAAGGAGAAAGGTTCCATACATTGGTGGTCAGAAGGAGAAGGGTTCCCTACATTGGTGGTCAGAAGGAGAAAGGTTCCATACATTGGTGGTCAGAAGGAGAAGGGTTCCCTACATTGGTGGTCAGAAGGAGAAAGGTTCCATACATTGGTGGTCAGAAGGAGAAGGGTTCCCTACATTGGTGGTCAGAAGGAGAAAGGTTCCATACATTGGTGGTCAGAAGGAGAAAGGTTCCATACATTGGTGGTCAGTAGGAGAAGGGTTCCCTACATTGGTGGTCAGTAGGAGAAGGGTTCCCTACAGTGGTGGTCAGTAGGAGAAGGGTTCCCTACATTGGTGGTCAGTAGGAGAAGGGTTCCCTACATTGGTGGTCAGTAGGAGAAGGGTTCCCTACATTGGTGGTCAGTAGGAGAAGGGTTCCCTACATTGGTGGTCAGAAGGAGAAAGGTTCCATACATTGGTGGTCAGAAGGAGAAAGGTTCCCTAAATTGGTGGTCAGAAGGAGAAGGGTTCCCTACATTGGTGGTCAGTAGGAGAAGGGTTCCCTACATTGGTGGTCAGAAGGAGAAAGGTTCCATACATTGGTGGTCAGAAGGAGAAAGGTTCCATACATTGGTGGTCAGTAGGAGAAGGGTTCCCTACATTGGTGGTCAGTAGGAGAAGGGTTCCCTACATTGGTGGTCAGTAGGAGAAGGGTTCCCTACATTGGTGGTCAGTAGGAGAAGGGTTCCCTACATTGGTGGTCAGTAGGAGAAGGGTTCCCTACATTGGTGGTCAGAAGGAGAAGGGTTCCCTACATTGGTGGTCAGAAGGAGAAAGGTTCCATACATTGGTGGTCAGAAGGAGAAGGGTTCCCTACATTGGTGGTCAGAAGGAGAAAGGTTCCATACATTGGTGGTCAGAAGGAGAAAGGTTCCATACATTGGTGGTCAGAAGGAGAAGGGTTCCCTACATTGGTGGTCAGAAGGAGAAAGGTTCCATACATTGGTGGTCAGAAGGAGAAGGGTTCCCTACATTGGTGGTCAGAAGGAGAAAGGTTCCATACATTGGTGGTCAGAAGGAGAAATGTTCCATACATTGGTGGTCAGAAGGAGAAAGGTTCCATACATTGGTGGTCAGTAGGAGAAGGGTTCCCTACATTGGTGGTCAGTAGGAGAAGGGTTCCCTACATTGGTGGTCAGTAGGAGAAGGGTTCCCTACATTGGTGGTCAGTAGGAGAAGGGTTCCCTACATTGGTGGTCAGTAGGAGAAGGGTTCCCTACATTGGTGGTCAGTAGGAGAATGGTTCCCTACATTGGTGGTCAGAAGGAGAAAGGTTCCATACATTGGTGGTCAGAAGGAGAAAGGTTCCATACATTGGTGGTCAGTAGGAGAAGGGTTCCCTACATTGGTGGTCAGTAGGAGAAGGGTTCCCTACATTGGTGGTCAGTAGGAGAAGGGTTCCCTACATTGGTGGTCAGAAGGAGAAAGGTTCCATACATTGGTGGTCAGTAGGAGAAGGGTTCCCTACATTGGTGGTCAGTAGGAGAAGGGTTCCCTACATTGGTGGTCAGTAGGAGAAAGGTTCCATACATTGGTGGTCAGAAGGAGAAAGGTTCCCTACATTGGTGGTCAGTAGGAGAAGGGTTCCCTACATTGGTGGTCAGTAGGAGAAAGGTTCCATACATTGGTGGTCAGAAGGAGAAAGGTTCCATACATTGGTGGTCAGAAGGAGAAGGGTTCCCTACATTGGTGGTCAGAAGGAGAAAGGTTCCATACATTGGTGGTCAGAAGGAGAAGGGTTCCCTACATTGGTGGTCAGAAGGAGAAAGGTTCCATACATTGGTGGTCAGAAGGAGAAGGGTTCCCTACATTGGTGGTCAGAAGGAGAAAGGTTCCATACATTGGTGGTCAGAAGGAGAAAGGTTCCATACATTGGTGGTCAGTAGGAGAAGGGTTCCCTACATTGGTGGTCAGTAGGAGAAGGGTTCCCTACATTGGTGGTCAGTAGGAGAAGGGTTCCCTACATTGGTGGTCAGAAGGAGAAAGGTTCCCTACATTGGTGGTCAGTAGGAGAAGGGTTCCCTACATTGGTGGTCAGTAGGAGAAGGGTTCCCTACATTGATGGTCAGTAGGAGAAGGGTTCCCTACATTGGTGGTCAGAAGGAGAAAGGTTCCCTACATTGGTGGTCAGTAGGAGAAGGGTTCCCTACATTGGTGGTCAGTAGGAGAAAGGTTCCATACATTGGTGGTCAGAAGGAGAAAGGTTCCCTACATTGGTGGTCAGTAGGAGAAGGGTTCCCTACATTGGTGGTCAGTAGGAGAAGGGTTCCCTACATTGGTGGTCAGTAGGAGAAGGGTTCCCTACATTGGTGGTCAGTAGGAGAAGGGTTCTCTATATTGGTGGTCAGTAGGAGAAGGGTTCCCTACATTGGTGGTCAGTAGGAGAAGGGTTCCCTACATTGGTGGTCAGAAGGAGAAAGGTTCCATACATTGGTGGTCAGAAGGAGAAAGGTTCCCTACATTGGTGGTCAGTAGGAGAAGGGTTCCCTACATTGGTGGTCAGTAGGAGAAGGGTTCTCTATATTGGTGGTCAGTAGGAGAAGGGTTCCCTACATTGGTGGTCAGTAGGAGAAGGGTTCCCTACATTGGTGGTCAGTAGGAGAAGGGTTCCCTACATTGGTGGTCAGTAGGAGAAGGGTTCCCTACATTGGTGGTCAGAAGGAGAAAGGTTCCATACATTGGTGGTCAGAAGGAGAAAGGTTCCCTACATTGGTGACAAAGTGTAAAATAGTGCTGGACCTTTAGGGCGAACTCCCTGGAATTTCTATCCTAAAGCGTTGATGTAAATGATCTGGCAGCTTCTACACCCCAGAAGATCTCTTCGGACTTCTTGGCTTGTAGTGTAATGTAACAAAAATGGGAACTGAAGCGCCACTCCACTGCTAAGAGGTCCAGATACAGCTTTATTCCAATAGGTCAGGGGGACAATCCAACAAGTAGCCAACACTTTTCAGGGGGTCTAAGAGCCCTCCCCTAGCCAGAGCTAGGAACATCTCCATATCAATACAATACCCCCCTCCCTGGGTTTATTTCTTTATCGTACACCACGGGACACAGAGCTAGTCATTACATAATGGGTTAAGGGTCACCAGCGGTGATTGGACACTGGCACAACCAATGGAAGACAGTTCCCCTCCATATAACCCCTCCCATCAGGGAAGTACCTCAGTTTTTTCGCCAGTGTCGAAAGGTGTTGGACGCGTTAGGAGGTGCTAAAGGAAAGCTCTACCAAAGAGACCCTCTGGGGGTAAAAGAGCTATGCTTTCGGATCCATCCAAGACGCCTACAAATGAGCTGAATCTGGATGGGATCCGGGCCTCATCCATGAGGCGTCGCCTGTAATGTCTCTCTTCGGAGGACTGGGCTCTAAGATCCAGCACTTTCGCTATTTCGCTATAAAGTCCTGGTAAGAGTCTTGTACAAGGCCCAGGGGAGAGGTATCCTTTAAATAGGAACCCATATCCCTGAAGGTTGGCACACATAGCCCACCGTGAAGGGTGAAGTTTGGTATCTGTCTGAAATCTTTCAGCAGAAAAACCTGCGGCGTGGATAAGGTGAGATTAGAAGGTCCATAACTAGGTTGGGACCTTTTTCAAAAAGTGGATGTCTTCTTTTTTTCCACCACTGGGGGGAGTAAAGAGCTGAATATACTCACCTCACTCTGTTCAGTGTCGGCTTCGGCGAAGTACACTGCTCGTCACCTCCGCTGCTGAGCTTGCTGGGGCACCCCGATCCTCCTTTCGGTGGCCGACCAGACACCTGCAGATGCAGGTAAGTGGGAACAAGGGCTGATGAGAGTCCTCTCTCACTATGGCCACCGCCATAGCGCTAAGGGCCGCGCGCGCGCGGGAGCGCGCTTTATCGAAGGGGGGGGCGAAGGCGTGCGCGGGCACGTGGCGCGCGCAGGCACAGAAACGGCGCCAAATTTAAAAGACTGTCAGTGTGAGAAGCACTGCAGCAGCAAGCAAGCTCGTTAGTTCTCTTGTTCCTGGCAGAGAAACACAGCAGCTATACAGGGACGTAAGACTCCATGTGGTTGGATTGGGTACTTCCTAGAAGACATCCATGTTATGCATAGTTATGTGTTAAAAGTTGCATACTTAATGTATTTGCTAAACTGAACACGGTAGTATATGCATTTAGGTACCTTGTATTTTGTCTAAGCAGTAAGCCTTCCAGGGGAAGTAATGCGGACAAAAAGAGATAAGAAAGCACCACCGCCTGAAAGGAGGCTCTAACTGTGCTGACTCGGTACCTTTCTCTCCTGTGTTGCTAAATGCACCTGTTCAGGATGAGCCATTACCTCTGTCAGGTATGGCGGCTTCCCCAGTGAAGCCTGGGCCTGTATATGTCACTGAGGACACTTTATCAGCTGCCCTAAATAATCTGGAGGAAAAAATTGCTACCTTAATCGCTAAGTCCTCTAAAAAGGGACAATAAGCGAAGCAGGTCTCTTCCAGTATTGGACCTCCCTTCAGAAGTACCTGAGGGAGGAGGATGAGGAGGAGGAGGCTACATCAGCAGAGGATGAGGAGCCAGATTTTAAGGTCACAGGTACAATGTTATGCAGGAGCAGTGCATTTAAGTTAACCTCTGCGGAGGTAACGGAATTACCTGTCTCCTCCCTAGGGTCATTAAGATCCCTGCAAGGTGCATGCTCCTTCCCGGTTCATCCGTTACTAGAGGATCTAATATACGCAAACTGGCAACATCCAGATAAGCGTTTCTCACCTCCAAAAAGGTTTAACATTCTTTATCCTATGGGGGAATTTTTTTTTTTAAAGAAATGGAGCCTGCCTGCGGTAGTTGCGCCTATTTCTTGTGTAAATAAAAACCTGACATGTCCGGTGGATAATGTACAAGGGTTTAAAAGATCCTTCTGAGAGGAAGTTGAAATCCTCCTTCCTTTTGGCCGGCTCAACTACCCAACCTGCAGTAGCAGCAGTCGGTATGTGTCAGGTCATCAGCCAACAGGTAAAGCAGGGGCTGAAGGAACTGCCTTCAGAGCCGGCTAGAAATTGGGAAAATTTGCCTAAAGCCTTATGCTTCACAGTGGATGCCATGAGAGATTCTATCATACAGGCATCACGCCTTACACTCCAGCTGGTACAGATGCGCAGAGTACTTTGGCTTAAGCATTGGTCAGCGGAGACCCCATGCAAAAAGCTGTTGGCAAGTTCCCGTTCCATGGCGAACGCCTATTTGGGGAAGATTTAGAAAAATATATACAGAAGATATCAAGTGGTAAAACGACTTTTACCTGAGAGAAAGAAAAACAAGAGATCTTGTTTTAAACGCTCTCTCTCCCCAGCTCCCGGGAAATCTGACTCCAACCATTGGCGGCGGCCTGTTTTAGCCGCCCACAAAAGCCAAGGGGCAAGCTCAGAAGAACAAGAAGCCGTGGGGTGCAAGAGCTAATAAGCAAGCCCCCAAAACCTCTCAGTGAAGGGGCGCCCCCGCTCGGCCGAGTGGGAGGAAGGCTTTGTCAGTTCTCAGCGACTTGGTGGTCAGAAATCCAGGACAATTGGGTGGTATCCACAATATCCTCAGGGTACAAACTGGAATTTCGAGAGATCCCACCTTCTCAATTCCGAGGTTCAAGACTCTCCAAGGATCCACAAAAAAGAGAATCCTTCTTCAAAGGTTTGAATCACTTAATGGCTCAAGGGGTAGTTACAGACGTACCCCAAAAAGAGCGAGGTTCAGGTTTTTACTCAAACCTCTTTGTGATTCCAAAGCCAAATGGAGATGTCAGACCCATCCTGGATCTAAAATCCCTAAATCGGTTCCTGAACGTTCGCCATTTTCGAATGGAAACGATCCGATCCGTGGCCGCCACTTTAAAGGGCGGAAAATTCATGGCGCCCATAGATATCAAGGACGCACATTTACACATACCCATCCTCCCCGCTCACCAAAGATTCCTAAGGTTTGCGGTAGAAGATCGCCACTTTCAATTTGTGGCTCTGCCGTTTGGTGTAGCCACCACGCCCATAGTATTCACAAAGGTGCTAGCTCCTCTGTTAGCAAACCTAAGAACACGGGGCATTGCGGTAACAGCCTATCTGGACGATCTACTAGTAATAGATCAGTCAAAGGAGGGATTGGGTCACGCTGTACACACTACAGTAGGATACCTGGAGCATTTAGGATGGATTATAAATTTACAAAAATCCTCTCTCCAGGCCCAAAGAAGGATAGTGTACCTGGGCATGATCATAGATACAGCCCAAAACAGGGTATACCTGCCAGAACCGAAGATACAGTCTCTGAAAGACCTGATCCACAAGGTCAAAGCAAACAAGAGGCCGTCTATTCGCCTTTGCATGAGACTATTGGGAAAGATGGTAGCCTCCTTCGAGGCGGTCCCTTACGCCCAGTTTCATTCGAGACTACTTCAAGGCAATATTTTAGCTTCCTGGAACAGGAAGAGCCAAGCTCTGGATATACCCATGCGCCTGTCCTCACAAGTACGCCACAGCTTCGATTGGTGGCTAGAAGCCAGGAATTTACGGAAGGGAAAGTCCTTCCTCCCAGTGGCCTGGAAGGTGGTATCTACGGATGCCAGCCTATCGGGCTGGGGTGCAGTATTCGAGGAGGCTTCTACCCAGGGAACCTGGGCCAAGACTCAGGGGATCCTGCCCATCAATGTGCTAGAGATCCGGGCGGTATATCTAGCCCTCAAAACCTGGACATACAGGTTACAGGGCTACCCAGTTCGGGTTCAATCCGACAATGCTACTGCAGTAGCTTACATCAATCACCAAGGAGGCACCCGCAGTCGGGCAGCCCAAAGAGAGGTGAACCGGATCTTGGCATGGGCAGAAGAGCATGTACCTTGCCTTTCTGCAATCTTCATTCCAGGGATAGAAAATTGGCAAGCAGACTACCTGAGTCGTCAGCAGCTGCTACCAGGAGAGTGGTCCCTTCACCCCGAGATCTTTCAGGCCATATGTCTGAGATGGGGAAACCCAGATGTAGACCTGCTAGCTGCCAGGTTCAACAAGAAATTGGACAACTTTGTGTCCAGAACGAGAGATCCTCTAGCCTACGGGACAGACGCTCTAATAATACAGACGCTCTAATAACTCCATGGAATCGGTTCTCACTGATCTATGCATTCCCTCCGATCCCTCTTCTACAAAGACTGCTTCGCAGGATCAAGGAGGAGGGAATACCAGTAATCCTAGTGGCCCCAAACTGGCCCAGGAGGCCTTGGTACGCCGAGATTGTAAAGATGGCGATAGGAAGGCCCTGGAAGTTTCCACTTCGACACGACCTGCTGTCACAGGGTCCAGTATTCCACCCTTCCTTACAAAGGCTAAAGTTGACGGCCTGGCTGCTGAGACCCACATTTTTAAAAAGAGAGGGGTCTCTGGTCCGGCTCTTTCTACGCTCATTAATGCTAGAAAGCCAGCCTCCAGACTCATCTATCATAGAGTCTGGAAAGCATACGTTTCCTGGTGTGAATCCAGAAGTTGGAATCCTCTGAAATATGAAATAAGTAGGATTCTTGCTTTTTGCCAGTTAGGAGTGGATATGAATTTAGCCCTTAGCACCATCAAAGGGCAAATATCGGCTCTATCAGTCTTCTTTCAGAGACCATTGGCATCTCACTCCCTAGTTCGGACATTCATTAAGGGGGTACTGAGGATAAATCCTCCAGTTAGGACTCCCTTGTGTCCATGGGATTTGAATTTGGTATTGTCAGTGTTGCAAAAGCAACCTTTTGAACCTATTCGCCATATTCCTTTAATTATATTAAGTAGGAAATTGGCCTTTCTGATTGCTATAGCTTCTGCTAGGAGAGTATCAGAGCTAGCAGCTCTTTCTTGTAAAGAGCCTTATCTAATTTGTCACAAGGACAAAATCGTACTACGACCCCATCCGGCTTTTCTACCTAAGGTGGTGTCGGCTTTTCACTTGAATCAAGACATTGTTCTGCCTTCCTTTTTTCCAAACCCGCGGACAGCGGGGGAAAAATTATTACACTCTCTAGATCTAGTGAGAGCGGTAAAGGTGTATCTGCAAGCAACCGCTCAGATACGGAAAACAGATGTTTTGTTTATTTTACCAGATGGGCCCAAGAAGGGCCAAGCGGTATCAAAATCCACCATTTCCAGGTGGATTAGACAAGTAATTATTCAAGTTTATGGTTTAAAGAACAGGACTCCTCCTTTTCCTGTTAAGGCGCACTCTACCAGGGCGATAGGTGCTTCATGGGCAGTGCACCACCAGGCTTCGATGGCTCAGATCTGTAAAGCTGCAACTTGGTCCTCAGTCCATACATTTTCCAAATTCTATCAAATAGATGTGAAAGGACATGAGGATTCCGCCTTCGGGCGAAGTGTGCTGCAGGCAGCAGTATAGGGCTTCTGGTCCGCAAGCGGCCTGTTTTGATCTGTGTCTCCCCCCCTTCATATGAGCATTGCTCTGGGACGTCCCATTATGTAATGACTAGCTCTGTGTCCCGTGGTGTACGATAAAGAAAATAGGATTTTTATAACAGCTTACCTGTAAAATCCTTTTCTTGGAGTACACCACGGGACACAGAGGTCCCACCCTTCTTATGGGAACCTTACTGCTTTGCTACAAAACTGAGGTACTTCCCTGATGGGAGGGGTTATATGGAGGGGAACTGTCTTCCATTGGTTGTGCCAGTGTCCAATCACCGCTGGTGACCCTTAACCATTATGTAATGACTAGCTCTGTGTCCCGTGGTGTACTCCAAGAAAAGGATTTTACAGGTAAGCTGTTATAAAAATCCTATTATTTAAAACCAAGTCGTATTGGAAGTATCAAAATGAAAGTGGTTGTAAAGGCTGAAGGCTTTTTTCACACCACAAAAATGCCCTCCGGATGCTTTTCTGCTTACAGTTCACACCAGTCTCCATTCCAGTCTCCATTCCAGTATGTTTTCAATGAGTTTTCCTTTGTACGGTTCTGTGCAGAATAAATGCAGCATGTTCTACTTCTTTTTTTTTTCTGCACCAGAAACGCACTGGAACTGAAGAAAAAGATTTACCTTTGGTTATACTTTAATATGTGGTTAACGAGGGAGGGAAGCAAAATAGAAACTGATTAACCGTTTAGCGACTGCCCGCTGTAGATTTACTGCGGCAGGGTGGCAGCTCTGCGCCAGATTACGTACGGTACGTGATCTGACACTTCCGGGTCTGGGGCTTGCACGCGCCGCCGGCGACCACAGCTGTTTTCAATCACGGCGGGAGCCAATCAGCGGGTCCAATTAGACCCACCGATTGTTCAGGAGAAGGGCAGAATGGCGGTCTGTCTATGTAAACAAGGCAGATCGCCGTTCTGTGGAGGGGAATGTGCTGATCCTGTGTCCCTGCTAAGCAGAAACACAAATCTTTACATTCCCCCAGTCAAAGCACCTCCCCCACAGTTAGAAAGCACTCCCAGGGAACACATTTAACCCTTTGATCACCCCTGACGTTAACCCCTTCCCTGCCAGTGTCATTAGTACAGTGACAGTGCATATCTTTTAGCACTGATTGTGTATTGGTGTCGCTGTTCCCCAAAAAGTGTCAGTTAGGTGTCCGATTTTGTCCGCCGCAATATCGCAGTCCCACTATAAGTCACTGATCACCGCCATTACTAGTAAAAAAAAATGTAAAATATCTCATAGTTTATAGACGCTGTAACTTTTGCGCAAACCAATCAATATACGCTTATTGGGATTTTTTTTTTTTTTTACCAAAAATATGTAGCAGAGATTTATATTGGCCTAAATTGTTGAAGAAATTTGATTTTTTTTTAAACTTTTTATTGAATATGTTTTATAGCAGGAAGTAAAAAAATATATTGGTTTTTTTTTTTTTGTGTGTGTTTTGTTTTTACAAAATTGTTGCTCTTTTTTTGTTTATAGCGCAAAAAAATAAAAACCGCAGAGGTGATGAAAGTGTCACTGGTTCCCAAAAAAAGTGTCAGGTGTCCGATTTGTCCGCCGCAATGTTGCAGTCCCGCTAAAAAAAAAAAAAAATCGCTGATCGCCGCCATTACTAGTAAAAATTAAATAAATAAAAGCGCCATAAAAATATCTCATAGTTTGTAGACGCTATAACTTTTGCGCAAACCAATCAATATACGCTTATTGGGACTTTTTTTTATTTATTTATTTTTTTTCACAAGAAATACTTTTTTTTTTTTTACCAAAAGCATGTAGCAGAATACATATGGGCCTTTTTTATTGGGTGTGTTTCATAGCAAAAAGTACAAAATATTTTTATTTTTTTTAAATTGTCGCTCTTTTTTTGTTTATAGCGCAGAAAAAAATACCACAGAGGTGATTAAATACCACCAAAAGAAAGCTCTATTTGTGGGGAAAAAAAAGAACATACATTTTGTTTGGGTACAGCATCGCACGACCGCTCAATTGTCAGGTGTCGTATCGCAAAAAAATGGCCTGGTCATGAAGGGGGGTAAACCTTCCGGAGCTGAAGTGGTTAAACTTCAGCTTTATTATACATCGTGAATGCCATTCCTTTTCCCTGTAAACATACAGAATGTCAGCCTGAGTATATGACGGCTGCACTTGACCTGTCCGTTTCTTCTGTTGTGTGACGTGTCCTGTGATCAGGCATGTTTGTAGTGATTGGCGCTGTGTGCGGGTCTGGGCTTTCCATATTTATCACCTGCACGCTATTAATATCAGCCCGGAAACCTAATCTCCTCTCCGGCAGAGGGGGACACACTGGGCTTATCAGGATGAGCCTGCCTGTGTGTCCGGGCCCCGGGGTGACCGCTTGTTGGAATCTCAGAGCGCACAACAGGTGAGTGACACTTACCTGGCCGGTGACCACACTGCCCCCTAGCCGTAGCAGAACAGTCTGCCATGTTTGTGGTGATCCTTGTCAGTCTGTGTGTGTTTGTAGTAGAGGGATTGAGCGCTGCTCCTTGGGTGTCACTGCTGCTTAGTACACAATGTCACTGACACTTCGCAGACCTAAACAAGATTACAGGGAGAGGGTAGGGATCATGTGACACTGGCACTACTCTACACAGAGCTGGAGAAATCACAGGTGGGTAATGTTTTCTAATAATGTATAGCTGGTGCCAAACCTTTCTGGGTCTTTTCTGCTGTGTTGATGATTTGTGTGTCTTGGCTTCCTAAAGCTGAACTTCAGCCACAAACATTTGAAATACATGATGGCTGACAGCACAGTCGGGTCCTCCGCCTCACTGCATTTAAAATAGAAGTATGGCCAAAGCTAAAGTCCGCTGTCAGCTGATGTGGCAGAGCCAATCCAGGCTCTGGGGAAGGATCCTGACAATATTGCTTGGATCCACCCAGCTGCCTGATTGACAGCTGGCTCCACCTCTCAGCGTGCGGCACTCCCAGTGAGCGCTGGAGGCGGGAAAGCGGTAACTGACAGTCATAGGGATAGGTGACGCTCACTTAATGAGCAATAACATCAAATGAATCTTTAATCAATTATAAAGTGGAAAATATAAAAGTGACAGTGCAGTAAATAAACATCCAATAACGTAATCTTTAGAGCCGGTTCACACAGGGGCAACACGACTTGAGCGCGAACCACAGCGTGACTTACAAGGCAACTTTAAGTCGCCTCCAGGATCGGGGACTTTGCCAGTGGCCAATCACATAATAATCAGCTCTGTGGGTGGGAGGAGTTTGCCTAGAAAACTATTTTTCCTTCTTGGAAAGTTGCTTCAGTTAAGACAGGGGATCCGACTTGGAGGCGACTTCCATTGAAATCAATGGGTACAAGTCGCATTGAAGTAGTACAGGAACCTTTTCTGAAGTCGGAGCGACTGCAGTAGTGTGCATTAAGACGGCTCTCATTCACTTCCATTGATTTTCTCATGTCCGCGACTTGGGGCGACTTGAAGTCGGATCCCAAGTCGCCCCTGTGTGAACTGGCTCTAACGCACCATAATAACTGACAATCACTGCTCTCTGCTCTAACCAGACCAAGAACTGAGCGATCAACGGTCATGTGATCACTCAGTTCTCTGTCTTAGAGCCAACATGGGACAGCTGCAGCACACAGGTGAGTATAGATGTTTTTTTTTGTTTTTTCTTTTATAATCCCCATACATCACTTTTAGGCTGATTTCATACGGGCGTTCTCTTTAATGCGCATCCCGCCTGCTCAGCAGGGAATCTCTTCACTGATCCCCGCTGAGCAGGCAGATGTCAGGTCTGTGTGCACTCCACTATGCAGAGCGGACACCGACACAGCCCCGCTCTTCTCTATGGGGCTGTCAGATGGAAACAGATCGTTTCCATCTGACTGTCATCTGATCCGCTGGACAGATGGAGAATGGATCCCTCATCCGTCTGTTTTTGGCGGACTGGATCAGATCGGATGCCGGCAGGTGTTAGCTGACACATGTCCACTGACATCCGCTGCTCCATAGAGAGCAATGGGTGGTCCGATCAGGTCTGCCTGAAAAACTGACAGGTGGACCTGATCGCACCGCCCGTGTGAAACCAGCATTAAGCAATACAACATGGTCTCTGATTCAGCCCCAGCCTGCTAATTGGGTATTGCAGAGGTCCTTTATCTTTTCACAGGGTGGTGGAGTCTCTTTAACCCCCCCATATCTTTTATTAACCCCTTAGCAGCCTCCCAAGCCAACCCCTTGTCATACTTGTGACCTCCTCCCTGATGATAACTCACTAATGGTAGAACAGCTACAAGTGCAGTAAGATCACCTTTCTTCAGGTCACTCAGGTTGATGACAGAAACACTGCAGAACGTCACTTGCCAGTGAGAGAGCGCCCCCTCTCTCCTCCAGCCTGTGTGGCACCTTAGGAGTGACCTGTGAAACCAGGTGAGTATTTTTGTGCTCTCTCCTGCATAGCGATCTTCCTGTCTCTAGCGAGTTGGCACCAGCAACTGTATCGCAAGTATGACATGGGCCTTCATATTACAGGCAATGAATTGGTTCAAATGGCTGGGAACACAGTCAGTCTTAATGATGGACAAAATAAAATCGATCTTGGAATCTAATTCTGCTGCGTGGGCATTGATGCGCTTATTTATGCCTTTGTTGAATCACAATAAAAGTATTCGAACAGAATCTAATTCTGCTGTTCTGTTTTTTCTTTTTCTGTCTGTGTCACCAGCAGCGCGGACTCCAGTCATGGCTTGCTGCCCCCTGTTAGCCCAGGACGAAGTAGACGACGGCGGACGACCAGTCAGTGTAAATCAGAGCCCCCACTGTTGCGGACTAGTAAGAGGACAATCTACACAGCTGGGCGCCCACCCTGGTACAACGAGCATGGCACTCAGTCCAAGGAGGCGTTTGTAATAGGTGAGAATGGCACTGCAAGCATTGGGGTGGCTGAGAACAGCTAGCAGCTTAGTACATTATCATTATTAGACAGAATTTATATTCTGCCAACAGTTTGCATGGTGCTTTACCATATGAAGGGATACAGTTACAAGTACAGTTCATGAGGGCTGTATTTTTAGAAGAATTTGAATTGCTGGTAAATAAGTAAAACATTGCCATTGCTGACCTCCAGTGCTATCAATCTGATCCTCTGGTTTCAGTGGCACAGCCCAGCTAACCCCCGCCCCCCCTTCCCCTATCCCCCGCTTTCACAGCTAGCGGGAGATCTTCTCACATTTAAGAAGAACGCCCAGCCATATCACTCATTCACAGTGTTCTCTGAATGGAAAACTACAAGTCCCAACAGCCTTAGCGGCTGTCAATCTGTAGTTCTCCATGAACTACCACGGTGCTGGGAGCACTGTGGCAGTTCATTGATTCTACCTATCAAGAATGAGTCTGCCTGAGTTTCCCTCCCTTGGACGGGCTCGACTTTGGTATGACCTGCCTGAGGGGTTTTCTACATGAAGATAAGAATGTTTTGTATTTCTTATTGCCTTTTATTTGTTTTAATATTTCATAATATAGTACGAAGTAATGGTTGTACTTAAAAAGTTTTGCATTGATTGCTTATTCTGAGAAGTTGCCTTTTTATTGTACCTGTGACACATCTTTAAATAAAGAATAAAAAAAAAAAAAGAATGTATCTGCCTGCCCGTACGAGGTACGAGCAAGCAGATACACTGACAGGTCTGCAGGAGTCCTGCATGGTATCAGTGATCTGCTGATCGCTGGTGCAATGCTTTCCAGGCTCCTACAACAAAAAATAACAATTGCACATTTCTTTACCTGCAAAAAAATGCTTTTTTAATTTTTTTTCTGTCAAAAGATGAACTTATCCTTTATCACCCGGAAGGAAAAGGGGGTCCGGTAAATGTCGGTCCACACCGCTCCTCATCCATTTTCTCTTCTCCATATCACAGGTCTGGGAGGCGGCAGTGCCTCTGGTAAAACCACAGTGGCCAGAATGATTATAGAAGCCCTGGATGTGCCCTGGGTGGTCCTCCTGTCTATGGACTCCTTTTACAAGGTAATATTTAAAGCTCTTTCTTTCTCGTACATCACGGGACACAGAGCGACATAGTCATTACTAATGGGTTATATAGATACCGTCAGGTGCTGGCACTGGCAACTTCCAAAACCGGAAGTACCCTCCCCTATATAAGCCCCTCCCATCCGGGAGCACCTCAGTTTTTTGCCAGTGTCTAAGGTGTTGGCCAAGAAGAAACATGTGTTTTTCACTGAGCTTGCGTACAGGTTCTTTTGGGCCTCAGTAAGCTATTCCGGATCCGACCAAAAAAGCTTCATAGCTAAACGGTCGGTACCCGGGCCTTGCAGGGAAGAGCAAGGTTTTGCCTGTAATGCTTCTCTTAGGAGAGCTGGACCCTGGGATCCAGAGCTCTGGTCATACCCACGACCAAGATGTTTTCTGTGCAGGGTGCTATACAGGTCCAGGGGAGTGGAATCCTTGGGAACCCGGTCCCTGAAGGTTTGATTACAATGCCTGCCGTGATAGGTGAAGTTTGGGCTTTTGTGGACCAAACAAAGTCCTGCGGCGGGGAACAGGTAAGTGGGGGCCCCCAGGAACTTGGTTCTATTGGGGGACCCCCAAGCCTAATTTGTCTTTCTGTCTGTTACCTAATGGTATTCCCACAAAATTCTCTGCATGCCTGTAACTACTAAAAAAATGTAATAATTTTTTAATGGTGGTCAAGAAAAAAAATAATTTTTTTTTTATATATATGTATTTAATATAGTAGACTGCGGTACCTGTGTTTGTCCACTAGAGGCCGCTGTGGAATGTTTTCTTGTCATGTGGACTAGTTTCTTCTCAGCAGAGCAAAGTCCAGGCAGATGGTGAGTTCTCTTATAGGAAACTGCTTCCTCTGCCATGTTGCAGTGCTCGTCCATCCCCCGGCCTGCGGCAAAGAGGGGCCCTGGCTCCTGTCCCTTGTTTCCATTTTTGAAATTAGCGCCGAAGGCGCACGTGGCCGCGCGTGTGCGCGTGCACGCGCCTCTATATATAGAGGTGACCCGGGAAAGGGGGCGGAGCCTGGGGGATGACGCTCTGTGCGCGCCGCAGCGCTTCTGCGCATGTGCGGGCGTCCCAGCAGTTTAAAAAAAAAAAAAAAAAAAACACAATATTGTAGTAAGCTGGCTATGAAGTACAGAGACAGAGCTGGCAACATTTAAAGGCATACAGCAAGCGGTTGATACAGGCATCCCCTAGAAAGGCACATTAGTAGACACCAACTGTTTCTTATAGCAGCATTTATGCTAGACTATTATCAGTAACTGGTGTATTTCGGCTGGAATACCTCAGCTTTGTGGCTTAGGAATATGCCGTCTAAAAACTCCGGGACTAGAAATTCCAGGAGGAATAGGGGGTCTCCATCGGGCTCTGAGGATCTTGGGCATGCTTTGGCTGCACCAGTCTCCCCTGAAGAATCAGAGGTTAGTGACCGTAGAGCACCCTCAGGAGTACCTGGTACTGTGGCTGTCCTCAGTTCACCTGCTCCTGTGTATGTAATAGAGGAGGTTTTTTCCTCAGCTCTGGGAGGGCTGGAAGAGAGATTGTCAGCATTGATCGCTGCTTCCCTGTCACAGGAGAAAAGCGCTCGATCTCCGTCTCCTCCCTCAGAGTGCCTGTTAACAGAGCAACAGTCCCATACAGAGGTCGACCTACCTGAGGGGGATCAGGATGAGGTCGATTCGGTTGCAGAGGAATCAACAGTGGAAGAGCCGTTCTCAGCATCACATGCTGAAAGGTTATGGGTTCAGTCCCTGACTAATATGGTCCGATCAGCATTTAAAATGCCACTTGCGGAGCCATCCTCCACTTCTGTCTCCTCGTTGGGGTCGCTAAAAGCTCCCCAGACTGTTTGTTCCTTTCCGATCCATCCTTTACTGGAGGGGCTCATTTACCAGGATTGGGAGCATCCTGACAAAATATTTACTCCCCCCAAGAGATTTCCGGTGGTCTATCCCATGGAGGATAAGTTCATCAGAAAATGGAGGGTCCCTACAGTGGACGCAGCCATCTCTTGTGTGAATAAATCACTGACATGTCCGGTGGAAAATGTCCAAATGTTCAAGGACCCAATAGATAAAAAATTGGAGTCCTTATTAAAATCTGCTTTTTCTACAGCAGGATTGGTGACACAACCAGCAGTGGCAGCTATTGGGGTCTGCCAAGCAGTGAAGGATCAGTTGAAACAGGTCTTAAGGGACTTGCCGGATCAGCAGGCTCTTGCCCTAGCTGATCTACCTAGAGCCTTATGCTTTGCGGTGGACGCTATAAAGGATTCAATCCATCAGGCCTCCCGCCTTACGCTGTCTGTAGTACATATGCGCAGGCTTCTATGGCTCAAGAACTGGTCTGCTGAAGCTCCCTGTAAAAAATTGCTGGTCAGCTTCCCATTTCATGGGGAGCGCTTATTCGGGGAAGACCTGGACAAGTATATCCAGAGAATTTCCAGCGGTAAAAGTACACTTTTGCCGGTTAAAAATAGAGTTAGAGGTCCCTCTTTTAAAAGGCCGGCCTCTCCAGTCCCTAGGACATCGGCTGTGAAACAGTTCCGACGGCCTCCTCGGTCAAATCCCGGAGGTAGAAATCAGGGACAGTTGCAGGGTAACAAAAAGCCCTGGAGCAGGAGAGGTACAAAACCTCCCCCAAAGTCAAATGCATGAAGGGTTGCCCCCACCCAATCGGCTGGGGGGAAGACTTCAGTTGTTCACAGAGACCTGGCGGGACACGATCCGAGACAGATGGGTGCTCTCCGCAGTAAATCTGGGATACAAATTGGAGTTAAAAAACTCCCCTTCTTCCCGCTTTATAAGGTCAAACGTGCCAAGGGATCCCCAGAAGAGAGGATCCCTCCTGTTGGCACTAGAACAATTATTGCTTCAAGCAGTAATTATAGAGGTTCCCCTGGAAGAGTGGGGGTTCGGGTTTTACTCAAACCTCTTTACAGTTCCGAAGCCAAACGGGGACGTGAGGCCCATACTAAATCTAAAAGGGCTAAACAAATTCCTGCATATCAGGACTTTCCGGATGGAGTCGATCCGATCGGTAGCCACTGCCCTACAAGGGGAGGAATGGTTAGCCTCGATCGACATCAAGGATGCTTATTTGCACATTCCCATCTTTCCAGCCCACCAAAAATTTCTACGCTTTGCGGTAGAAGGCCGCCATTTTCAGTTCAGAGCCTTACCCTTCGGTCTGGCCACAGCACCAAGAGTGTTCACAAAAATTTTGGCCCCATTATTGGCCAATCTAAGAACACGAGGTGTAACGATAATGGCATATCTAGACGACTTGTTGCTGATAGACCACTCAGTGGAAAAACTAGAAGTGGTTGTTCACGAGACAATCAAGTATCTGGAATATCACGGTTGGATTATCAACCGAGACAAGTCAGCCCTAAAACCAGTCAAAAGTCTGGAATACTTGGGGCTAAGGCTGGATTCAGACCAGAGAAGGAAAGAGGGAAATCCTTCAGTCCGATTTCCTGGAAGGTGGTCACTACAGATGCCAGCCTTATAGGCTGGGGAGCAGTACTGGAGCAATGGTCTCTCCAGGGCAAGTGGTCAGAAGCAGAAAAGGCCCTGCCCATCAATCTCTTAGAGATACGAGCAGCCCGGTATGCCCTAGTAGCATGGACATCCAAACTCCAAGGGTCCCCTGTCAGAGTTCAATCAGACAATGCCACAGCAGTGGCATATATCAATCGTCAGGGGGGCACCAGGAGTCGTGCAGCCCAAAGGGAAGTAAATTACATCCTGAGATGGGCAGAAAGATATGTCCCAGCCATATCTGCGGTATTCATTCCAGGGGTGGAGAATTGGAAGGCGGACTTTCTAAGTCGCCAACAATTATGCCCAGGGGAATGGTCCCTTCATCCCGAGGTTTTCCGGACAATATGTCAGCGGTGGGGAACACCGGATGTAGATCTGCTAGCATCCAGATTCAACGCAAAAGTGGACAGGTTTGTCTCTTGGACAAGGGATCCCCTAGCTTGCGGCTCGGATGCCCTAGTGTTCCCTTGGGATCAGTTCAAGCTGATATATGCATTCCCACCGCCACAATTGTTACCTCGATTACTCCGCAGAATCAGGGTAGAAAAGAAACCAGTGATTCTGGTGGCTCCAGCGTGGCCCCGAAGAGTATGGTACGCGGAGATTGTAAAAATGTCTGTGGGGAGTCCTTGGACCCTCCCACATCGTCCGGACCTGCTTTCGCAGGGACCGATATACCACCCTTCCTTACCAGCCCTAGGTTTGACGGCCTGGCTATTGAAGCCCACATTCTAAAAAAGAGAGGGCTCTCTAATGCTGTGGTGTCTACCATGATCAATGCCAGGAAACCGGTATCCAGGCAGATCTACTATAGAATCTGGAAGGCGTACATCGCCTGGTGTGAGGCCAGGAAATGGCATCCACGTAAATACGTAATAGGTAGGATTCTGGACTTCCTACAATGGGCTGTAGATAGGAAGCTTGCCTTGAGTACTATCAAGGGTCAGATTTCGGCCTTGTCAATATTTTTTCAAAGGCCCTTGGCTTCGCATTCACTAGTCAAAGCCTTTATACAAGGAGTGATGCGTATTAGTCCTCCGGTTAATATTCCCATATGTCCATGGGATCTAAACTTGGTTTTGTCGGTTCTACAGAAACAACCATTTGAACCACTACAGCATATTTCCTTGGTGCTTCTCACCAGGAAATTGATTTTTCTAGTAGCCATTTGTTCGGCTAAAAGAGTATCGGAATTAGCAGCTATGTCCTGTAAGGAGCCATATCTGGTTATCCATAAGGACAGAGTAGTGTTACGTCCTCATCCAGCCTTTCTTCCTAAGGTGGTATCGAGTTTTCATTTGAACCAAGATGTGGTTCTTCCTTCTTTTTTCCCCAAACCTACTTCGGTAGAGGAAAAGTTATTGCATTCTTTGGATGTAGTAAGAGCAGTTAAAGCTTATCTAAAAGCCACTGCTCAGATTCGCAGAACGGATACTTTGTTTATTCTGCCGGAAGGCCCCAGAAAGGGTCAGGCAGCGTCAAAATCTACTTTAGCCAAGTGGATTCGACAGGTCATAATGCAAGCCTATGGCTTGAGAAGGAGACCGCCTCCGTTCAAAGTTAGGGCGCACTCCACGAGAGCAGTTGGAACTTCATGGGCAGTGCATCACCAGGCCTCCCTGGCTCAAATCTGTAAGGCCGCAACATGGTCTTCGGTACACACGTTTACTAGGTTCTACCAGGTGGACGTTAGAAGTCAGGAGGATGTCGCCTTTGGGCGCAGTGTGTTGCAGGCCGCAAAAGATCCTCATGTCTGATAGCGCTCAGCTTATATATGGTGTATCCCCCCCCTCATTTGGCATTGCTTTAGGACATCCCATTAGTAATGACTATGTCGCTCTGTGTCCCGTGATGTACGAGAAAGAAAATAGGATTTTTATAACAGCTTACCTGTAAAATCCTTTTCTTGGAGTACATCACGGGACACAGAGCTCCCGCCCCTCTTTAGGGACACTTATTGCTTTGTTACAAAACTGAGGTGCTCCCGGATGGGAGGGGCTTATATAGGGGAGGGTACTTCCGGTTTTGGAAGTTGCCAGTGCCAGCACCTGACGGTATCTATATAACCCATTAGTAATGACTATGTCGCTCTGTGTCCCGTGATGTACTCCAAGAAAAGGATTTTACAGGTAAGCTGTTATAAAAATCCTATTTTTTGACTATAAAGTGTACCTGTGACTATGGACACATTCTTAACAGACAGTAAATGAGATTTAAACAAGCCACTCCTGGCCCTTCTAGCTGCTTTTAATGTGATATTATTTATTCTTAATGTACAGTAGTATGGCTCAAGTGCCCCCAAACCTGTATCAGTCGGATCAGCATGTGGATAGACTGCTGCAAGATGGATAGGATTGACTTGTCCAGTAGACTTCAACAAAATGGCAACCATCTGCACACAGACAGCGACTCCCTGTTTCATGAATGTGAATAAAATTGGTGAAAGATGGCTTCAGCTTCGGTTCTGCACCTGTAGAGAACTCCTCAGATGTGTATCTCCCTTTTCAGGGCATAATCGTAGAGGCCTCTAGAATAGGGTGACCAGACATCCCCGGTTTCCGGGGACAGTCCCCGGATTGAGGACACTGTCCCCGGACCAAGTCTGTCCCCGGATTGGATTTTAACAGGGGCAATTTCTAAGACAGTCAGTGCAGAATTGATTAAAAAAAATATGAATTACACACCCCCGCTCCGCTGCTCCTACTAGCTTAGGAGGGTCTATTTTTTCCATTATCTGTGACCCTTTCTGATGATCATGTGCTGGTCTGAGCGGAGGGAATACGTCTTATTTTTCGGGTGCATACCCGTTTAGCTCCACTCGCATGTTCTTCTGCCTTGACTCAAGTCCCGGCCAGCCGACTTCCTTTTTATCTCCTTGCCTTCCCTGGCAGAGTGATCTTCCTCCGCTCTCCACCCAGTAGTAGCCGGCACCCAGAGCGTAAGACTTGACAGGCTGTGAGGCGGGCGGCGGTGATGACGGGCAGAGAGTCGCTTATTGCCGCCATTACTAGTAAAAAAAAAATATGTCCCCGGATTTCATTTTTAAAATCTGGTCACCTTACTCTAGAAGTAAGCCCCGGAAAGGGTTAAACATGTCTGAGCAGTTCTTTACAGGTGGAGGACAGAAGCTGAAGCCATCTTTTACCTATTTCATTCACACGCAACGGGGAGTTGGTGTCTGTGTGCAGATTGTCTCCATTTTGTTGCACAAAGAAGTTTGGTTTTGTTTCTAACAACTTAGAAACACCTGCTGTGTGTTTACTGTATAGGGCTGCAGGCATTCTGGTGCAATAGAAAGTAATAGGGAAAGAGCTAAGGAACTTCTGCCTGTGTTGTGATATTTTTAAAATCCATTTCTTCACAATGCTTATACAGTGCATCTGGAAAGTATTCACAGCGCTTCACTTTTTCCACATTGTGTTATGTTACAGCCTTATTCCAAAATTAAATCAAATCTCTATTTTCCACATAACGGCATAATGACAATGTGAAAGAAGTTTGTTTGAAATCTTTGCAAATGAAAAAAAAAAAAAAAAAAAAATCCCATGTATATAAGTAATCACAGCCTTTGCCGTGACACTGAACATGGCTCTCAGGTGCATCCTGTTTCCACTGATCATCTTTGAGATGTTTCTACAACTTGATTGGAGTCCACCTGTGGTAAATTCAGTTGATTGGACAGGATTTGGAAAGGCACACGCCTGTCTATAGAAGGTCCCACAGTTAACAGTGCATGTCAGAGCACAAACCAAGCCATGAATTCCAAGTAATTGTCTGTAGACCTCCGAGACAGAATTGTATGGAGGCACAGATCTGGGGAAGGGTACAGAAAAATGTCTGCAGCATTGTCCCAATGAGCACAGTGGTCTCCATCATCTGTAAATGGAAGAAGTTTGGAACCACCAGGACTCTTCCTAGAGTGGGCCGCCCGGCCAAACGGAGTGATCGGGGGAGAAGGGCCTTAGTCAGGGAGGTGACCAAGAACCCGATGGTCACTCTGACAGAGCTCCAGTGTTTCTCTGTGGAGAGAGGAGAACCTCACAGAAGAACAACTATCTCTGCAGCACTCCACCAATCAGGCCTGTATGGGGGAGTGGCCAGACGGAAGCCACTCCTCAGTAAAAGGCACATGACAGCCCACCTGGAGTTTGCCAAAAGGCACCTGAAGGACTCTCAGACTATGAGAAACAAAATTCTCTGGTCTGATGAAACAAAGATTGAACTCTTTGGCCTGAATGGCAAGCGTCATGTCTGGAGGAAACCAGGAACCGCTCATCACCTGGCCAAAACCATCCCTACAGCAGTGAAGCATGGTGGTGGTAACATCATGCTGTGGGGATGTTTTTCAGTGACAGGAACTGGGAGACTAGTCAGGATCGAGGGAAAGATGAATCCAGCAATGTACAGAGACATCCTTGATGAAAACCTGCTCCAGAGCGCTCTGGACCTCAGACTGGGGAGAAGGTTCATCTTCCAACAGGAAAACGACCCTAAGCACACAGCCAAGATAACAAAGGAGTGGCTACGGGATAACTCTGTGAATGTTGTTGAGTGGCCCAGCCAGAGCCCAGACTTGAACCCGATCTCTCTCTCTCTCTCTCTCTCTTTGAAGAGATCTGAAAATGGCTGTGCACCGACACTCCCCATAGAACTTGAGAGGTCCTGCAAAGAAGAATGGGAGAAATTTCCCAAAAATAGGAGTGCCAAGCTTGTAGCATCATACTCAGAAAGACTTGAGGCTGTAATTGGTGCCAAAAGTGCTTCACCAAAGTATTGAGCAAAGGCTGTGATACTTATGTATTGTGATTTATTTTTGTTTTTATTTTTAAGAAATTTGCAAAGATTTTAAACAAACTTCTTTCATGGGTTGTATTATGGGGTATTGTTTCTAGAATTATGGGGTATTGTTTCATAATGTGGAAAAAGTGAAGCGATGTGTATGAATTTGAGATGGGTACTTTACCATAAAAGGTGGACCTCCACTGTGGCAAGGTCAAATGAGCCTGCAGATATTACCCTCTGCGGGGTACAAGTGTCGATCCCAAAGATGTCACGACTCCGAAATCCTGATACTCCCTCTAACACTCACTGTGCTGTTTAATCCACTGGGGTGTGTCCAAGTCGAAGGGTTTGTACTTTGTCCATCCAGTGCTGAGATTTACACAGCTCTGCCACAGAACACAGCCCTGTGTTCTGTGGCAGAGCTGTGTAAATCTCAGCACTGGATGGACAAAGTACAAATTAGGAGGGAGTATCAGGATTTCGGAGTCGTGACATCTTTGGGATCAACACTTGTACCCCGCAGAGGGTGATATCTGCAGGCTCATTCGACCTTGCCACCTTTTATGGTAAAGTACCCATCTCAAATTCATACTCACCGCGGTGGATGTAGCTTCCTTTGACATCTGTGGACTTTCTTGGGCACTACTCTTTTTCAACATTCTTTAGAGTTTCCTGTTTCTTCCTTTTGAAGCAATCGTTTGTGCATTGGAACTTTTTATTTTGGTGTTTGGAATCTTTTGAACCAATGGACTTCCTCATCACTTTATTTCACATGTATCAAATCTTCAATTATTGTTACATTATTGATAGTAACTAGTATTTATTATGCTAGTTTGATTCATTCATTATATTAGTTTATATACATTGTGTATGAGTATTTGGATGTTTTCCTTCACAGGTATTCACTATATTCAAAGATAGGGTTTTATTTACACTGGTATGTAAGGTTATTCATTTACACATTCAAAAATATTTTTCACATGAATTCCCACTCGAGTTCTATTTTTCAATTTTTCTGTGCGCGACATATTTCCCTTAATTTAAATACTTTGGTATGCATGATCTGGGCACAGGTTCTCGCTTAAAGTGGAGTTCCACCCTAAAAAAAAATACACCAAAATCCTGCAAAAAAAAATAAAAAAAATTTTTTTACTTACCAGAAATGGCGGTTGCTATGCAGATGTTCCTAATCTGCCTCTTCCTAGTCCGCGGCAGATCTTCTTCCCCATCCTCCTTACGTCGCTTCTGGTGAATGGGCTGTGCTGCCTTCTGGGAACTGTGTGTATCCCAGAAAGCAGCCGCCAATTAACAAAACACCGCAAGACTCGCGCATGCGCAGTAGGAAACGGGCAGTGAAGCCGCAAGGCTCCGCTGCCTGTTTCCCGGCGCCGGGACCTGCCAGGATCGAGGGATCGGCCTTGGGGGACCGACATTGCGGGCGCCTAGAACAGCTAAGTGTCCTTATTAAAAGTCAGCAGCTACAGTGTTTGTAGCTGCTGACTTTTAAGAAAAAAAAAATTGTGGGTGGAACCCTTCTTTAACAGGTAACTTTGGTCGAATAGCAAACTATTAAAAGTGAGGTGTTTAACCTGCCAGGTTTTTAAAACAATGCACCCCTCCTGCTGTGCTATGGAGTTGAATCAGTTCTACAAATTCTATGCCAATGCCCTGCCTCCTTCCTGCTCTTTGGACAGAAGGTGAACATTAGCACCCTGGTGATGCCCACCCTGAGGGCTTTCCCAAGTAAACCCACCTGAATAACTCCCCCTTTGGTCAGTCAGCTTACAGAGCAGGCACTCCTCAAACAAGCCTGAAACTGTAACCACCTCAATACTGGACACTCTCACCCCCTTCCTGCCCAGGCCATTTTTAAGTTTTCAGCACTGTCACATTTTGAATGACAATTACTCAGTCATGCAACACTGTACCCAAATTCAATTTTTATCATTTTTTTGAGACAAATTTCTCTTTTGGTGGTATTTAATCACCGCTGGGTTTTTTACTTTTTGCTATATACTGTAAATGAAAAAAGACTGAACAATTTGAAAAAAGAAAAGTTTGCAAATAAATAATGTTTCTTATAAATTTAGGCCAAATATATTCTGCTCCATTTCTTTTGTGAAAATGACCCAAATCAGTGTATATTATTAGTCTGTAGGAAAGTTAGAGTCCACAAACTATTGTGTGTGTGTGTGTGTGTGTGTATATATATATATATATATATATATATTGAAAATTGATTAATCCTGATGTATGACAGCCTCATTTCTTGAGACACTAACATGCTAGAACAGTACAAATACCCCCCAAATGACCCCTTTTTGGAAAGTAGACAAGGTTTTTTGAAGTTGTAATTTTTTTGTCACAGTTTTTTGGAAAATGAAGAAATTAAATAAACTTTGTTTTTGTTTTCACAACTTCTTTTTTTACATACTGTTACCAGAGTAGTACAGCGTTGCCATATGACTGGTGTGGCGGTGATCAGGGACACTGACTTGTGACAGTATGTAAAAAATAAATTAAAAAAATCAGATTTTAATACTTTTTTTTTTAATTATTTTAAACATTTTTTTTTCTTTTTGTTTACAATGTATTCTTTTTTTTTTTACAGTTTTTTTGTTTTTTACGTACTGTAACCAGAGTAGTGCATTGTTACCATAGTGCCACTGTACTACTCTGGAGAAGTGATCAGGATTTTGTTTTTACACACTATAATTGCTTATAACAGTGATGATCACTATTATAAGCAATCGTTTTTATGAATGCCATCCATTTATTCATTGTGTACTGTTGTGAAGCAGTGATTGGCCACAGCTATCACATGGTACAGATGCACTGTGATTGGCCCTGTCTGTACCTTGTGGTCACTGTGACCAATCATAGAGAATAACACAATAATTATCTATGAATTAAAGCCATTCATTGTGTACAACTGTCATGTGATTGGTCACAGCAGTCACCTGGTACCAACACCAGCCCAGTACAGTGATCTGTCATCAGCGGGTAACCGATTGCTCCACAAAGCGGCCCCTAGGGTGCGTGCAAGGGGTGTGATTGTGAGGACGTCATATGATGTCCACCCATGATGGGAGAGCTCCCGCTCAGCCATCATTTGACAATAGGCGTGGCGGGAAGCAGTTAAATAAGCCACCAAAGGCCCTTAAATCTGGCCTTCTTACTCCTGGAAATGATGCCTTTAGTTCCTCCCACCTCATTCACTTATTGGTAAAGAATGCTAATGAGTGGCCAATAGAAAAGAGGAAGACTGGGTGGGCCAGAGCTGTAGAAGGTATTTGCAGGTTCTGAGGCACCCAGGGAATTGATTGAGACATGTAAGAGTATACATTCGTAGCTTTAGGTACCCACATTACACTACGTAGCCTGAACCCAACTGTGTTTACACTGCCTGAATTCTCTTTTCAGGTGCTGACGGAGGAGCAGCAGATCCTTGCCGCCCGCAACGAGTACAACTTTGACCACCCGGACTCTTTTGACTTTGAGTTGGTAGTTAGTACGCTGAAGAAGCTGAAACAGGGGAAGAGTGTAAAAATTCCCACCTATGACTTCACCACTCACAGCCGAACCAAAGACTGGGTAAGATCAGCTGCTTACATTGGAGGTCACTTCCTTGTTCATTTTGCTGAATAATTATTCCAATGTGCACACATGTTAGTACCCATAGAGGAAGGAACGTGTCAGACACCCAGAGGACTGGCGGTCTTAGAGGTTGGCCAAATGTATCTCTAGCGCTTCAGTATTACCCCAGGTGATCTTCTATACCAGCCTTTCTCAACCTTTTTACCCCAGAGTAACCCCTAAAGTAAGTTTTAGGTCTCTGAACACCCTTACTATAACCAATTTGTCAGGGATCAATGGGGAAAATAACCCTTACATCAGTAGGGTGAATGCAACCCTTACAGTGGTAAAGGGTTGCATTCACTAAAGGCATATTTGGTGTCATGCTGCTTAGTCCCGGAATAGTGCAGGAACCATTAAATGGGAGGTCAGCCACAGCTCAAGGAACCCCTAGCCACCTAGGGTTCCACAGAACCCTGGTTAAGAATGGCTGCTGTAGAGAGTATGAGGATGGAGGTATCAGCAAACAACCCCTACAGCTGCATATCTCTGGGGAACAGTAGTGCTTGGCCAAGACTAGCCATCATTCCTTCCTATATCAGATAGGAATTTGCCACCGGCATAGACATGAGTTGATCGCCCTATTCATCTGAAAATGGCCAGACTGTGCGACTATGCAGGCACCATTAAATGGCAGGTCAATAGGGCACAGTTCAAGAAACCTCCTAGCAACTTCTGGAGGAACCCTATGTATCTATGGAACCCTGGTTGAGGATAGCTGTTCTATATTAACTTACAGGACTGACATCAGTAGTGACATAAAGATGAATATTATACACTGCTTTATACCTGTATCAGTTTGGGATCAAGCTATCATATCACCTGATCACAACTGACATTTCTTCTTTCTCTTGTCTTAGAAAACCCTTTATGGAGCAAACGTGATCATATTTGAAGGGATTATGGCGTTTGCTAATTCAGAACTTCTAAAGGTAAGGAAGGGCTCCTTGTTAAAATATTTCCATTACAGTTTAGATTTGCGGGAAACAGAAAGAAACAGATACAAAAGAGTTTAGAAAAAAAAGTAATATTTTCATTCAATACCAATGTGCAAAAAAAACTATGAAAATTAGGTTGGTCAAAACAAACTGGCAAAATGGCTAAATCAAGTAGCTTTTTAATAGCAGTTCTTAATGGGATTTATTAAAGTTGAGCTAAAGCCAAATGATATTTTTTTTGAGTTCTCACAGTGTACATTAGAAGCTGCAGCAAGTTAGCTAGAGATTGTCTGACTGGAGAACATCCAACATCTAGCACTTTCCTGCCCAGTCTGACTGTCCCTGGCCTGCCCCTTTCATTCATTGGATTTCAGTTATTTAAATCATGGAGGTTCAGTATCACATGCGAGTGCTCGCTATGGCAGTCTGTCTGCCTATGAACACCCACTCTTCCAGACAAACCTTCACCCATCAGGGCATTTTGTTATTTGCATAATGCTTCCCAAGAGCCAGCCCACTGCTTCCATCAGGGCTGAGGGCTGGAGAAGGGTACTGAGGCAGGGTGCTCAGATGTTTCAGGAATCTATTTACAGCATGGTGCCAGCCCTTCCCATAAGCCATGATCTACCTGTGATGAACGTGAATGTCCTCCTCACCAACCACATTTTATCCTTTTTAAATGTGAGTGAAACTACACTTCTTTTTTTTTTAATGTAATCTTTATTTATGACAATAAAAGAAAGACATAACATGCAGATACACATAACAACCAATGTTTCAAACCTTCTATAAGGAATAAGGAAGGATTCAGATACAGAAAACAATTCAAACATTAATCAGTCATGAATGTACTTCCAGTGCTGTACTAACCGTCCCCAGAGGGGGGATGCGCAACTCCCCTAGTATAGGGGCCACCTAGGCTTGCGGCAGTGTGGGTAGGCAAGTACATATTATCGCCCTAAACAAGTGATCATTCAAGCTGTCTGGATTCACAGAAAAGCCCACTCCCGCACGTCCCCAGTGGAGAGGGGGGGTTTGAAGGACCTCCATCTGACCCTCTCCAGCCGGAATCCGGCCTGAAGACAGGCAAGAGAAGGGCAACACACCAGTATGCGGCCCGTCTCCCCTACGTCAAGGAGAGGGGGCAGCCCACACCATAAATAGTGAATCCAGTCCCAGTACTGCGCCTAATATCCATTAGGAAACATGGTCCAAGCAACCTTGTGTGAATCCAAAACATAACACAGAAAACGAACAGGTAAAAAGAATAGATGGGGTAAGAGGAGAGAAAAAATAAGGTGGGGGAGGGAACTCTCCCCCCAAGGCACGTACACCATGCTCCTGCTTAGAGAATATCTGTGATGGCTCCCAACCGACGATCTGCCGCTTAACTAGGACAAAGGCGTCTTGGGAATGGCGGGCCTGTCAGCACCAAGGTCTCCTAGGGGGTTGAACTGTGTTGACCTACGCGTCGCCTAAGGGAGGGTTCAGCGAGCTCCAACAAGGCAATATCTAGGCTGGAGGCGACAAACCCCCCACCGGATGTGTGTTGTAGCCAGGGTACCCAGATAGAGTCAAACCTCTCCCTAGTGCCCCTGCAGGTAGCCACCCAGTCTTCCGCCTCCCTAATCGCCTTCACCTTCCGAGTCCATTCCTCCCAATCGGGTACTTGCGTCTGCTTCCAATAGGTAGGGAGCAGGCGCTTGGTGGCATTCAAGAAGTGTGGCAATGCACTCTTCCTATATTGGCTGACCGGCATGGGAGGAATATGGAAAAGGAAGTGCAAAGGGGAGAAAGGGATGTCGATACCCAGTATATCATGTATCAGATTTTTAATTTCCTCCCAGAATGACTTAATTCTCGGGCACTCCCACCATATGTGAAGTAAGGTGCCATGAAGACCACAGCCTCTCCAGCAACGGTCAGACATGGTGGGGTAGATTCAGGATAGTGCCGCCGACACCCTGTACCAGCGAGTCAGTAGCTTGTAATTGGTTTCTTGCGTTCTGGACTCTATAGAGCTAGAGTGTGTTAGCTGGTACAGGTGAGTCAGCGCCTCCGAAAATTCGTTCCCTAGGTCTCGTTCCCACTCTCTGATATAGACCGGCTTAGTCTCTGAGGCAGTTGAGCCCAGTAGGCGCTACAATTCAGAAATCATACATGGAGTGGGCTCCTCCGCGACAAAGAGAAACTCGTATGGAGTAAGATAAAAGGTAGTTCTAATGGGTTGACCTAGTGTGACAAAGAAGTGACTGAGCTGTTTATGTCGCCAAAAGTCAATGGGGACGCTACCATGGCGGGCCCGAAGAGTCTCAAGAGTGAGTAATCTACCGTTCTCCATGAATCTGCCACAACAAGCGTTAGAGTCATCTGACCACTTCTTAAAGAACGCGATTTGTTCTCTTGGGGGGAACCAGCAGAAACCCCCAAGCGGGGGACACAGGGGGGACCAGAGAATATGTGCTGTTGATCCTATCCCAGCCTGGGTCGTTAAGGGAGAGGTGGTATCTGACAGCCCCCTGTGTTCCCTAGCTAGCCACGGGGCATAGGCTAGGTCTCTTCCCGCCGGGCATTTTTCCAAGGAAACCCAGATTCTGTATCGGGTGTGGAAACGCCAATTAAGAATTCGCTGGAGAATGATAGCCCTGTAGTACCTCCTAATATCCGGTATGCCTAAATCTCCGGCCCTCTTTGAGCGCTTCAGCACTCTCATTGCTATGCGGGGTCTCTCTCCATTCCACGAAACTACACCTTTTAACTGAATAAATCTGTGTTACAATCTGCACTTAGAGGCCCCTCTGTATTTTCTATTTTGCATGTTTCCTGGAGATCGCTTTATCTCCCCATCAGAAGGCTCGTCCTACAATGCTGACCTTTCCCTTGTCCCTGTGCTTCTAATTTTGGGTGGACTTGTTTTTAATTAATCCGTATCCGGCACACAGACTTCCTATACAGTGTAATGCATACTTCTAAGGTCCATTCATTCTGCGCCTTAATTCTATTCATCTGACCAATCAAGCGTCTGAGACGTGGCCATGGATAGTCACTGGGTTTATGACTGTATCATGGCCTTCCCTCACACACAGTTTTATACTAATATTAATATATTCCAATATGTACAGGTTGCATTCTAAAAACTGGTAGAATATTGTTCAGCATTGAATTTTGTGGGATACTAAACACCGGGTATCTCGGATAAGCCTGTCACCCAGGAGGTAGGAGACTGCTATCTTCCCTTCTGTATACTATAGCTTAGTCACGTATGACTTGTTTGGTATGATAATCCCCATTCAAATATATACTTAATATTTTTTTTTCTCTTATCGTCCATGGACCGACGCAGCTCTCATACTGATTACATGTGGGTATATGTCCCTGCTCGCAGGAGAAGACCTAGGCAGAATGTTAGAGGTTAAAACATTCTAGAACAAGCTAGAGCTGAACAGCCCTGCCCAGGGGGGCGGTCCCTCCGGACATTACCCTCCCACCTGCAGCTAGCAGCCTCAGTTTTTTTCTGCCTAGCAGAAGGAGAAGACGTGGCTCTCAGGAGCCAGTCTCCTGGAAGATTTTACTTTTGATTTTTATTCTTTGGGAATTTTATTATTTTATTTTTGAGACCTTCAATCAACTGTCGACTGGGCAACAGGTTGGGTACACTAGTATCCTCGTAGTCTTCCCTGTCCGACCATCGAGCGTGCTGATCCTCGCCTTGCGTGCGTGAGACTCAGTTCACGACATACCCCATGGCTCCAGGGGTGGCCGGGTTGCTTTCATGCTCCCGCGGTCCTCTCAAGATTGAACACTACTTGACTGACTGTATCTCTCGCGGTGGACCGGGCCGACAAAAACGCAGTACGACTCTGTGATAGGTCTGTCTGAAACAAGCCAGTGGGTCCCTGAAAGGGACGGGTAAGTAGTCTCTCCTACTGCAGGTGAGTACATGCTGGCTGTGTTTCTGTGTGTGGGGGTTTCTCCCTGTCCCCCCCTGTTATGCTGCTCTCTGCACCCTGTACTGGTGCTGTGCTGTGGGGTGCTTGGGGGTCACTCTGGCCTGGCTGGGCGCTCATGTCTGCAGTTTTTTCTGGTGTGTGAGGTGATTATTGCGTGCGCCATTGGCGCTGTTTGAGGTGGTTATTGCGTGCGCCATTGGCGCGCATTAGAGCTTTGAATTTTGCGCTCGGCGGCCATCTTGGCGTTCAGTGGCGCAGTTATGGCTGCGGCCGGCGGCCATTTTCTTGTGGCCGCCGCGCTTTTATTTCTGGCGGCGGCGCAAATCTCCTCACAATCTCCTCACAGACTGAGCTGTCCTTAAGGGTTGGTGGGTCCTCCCGGGTATCCCCTCCTCAGCCTCAGCGTAGCCAGTGGGTGGACTGTATAGTGTATAAGGTCTCAGAGGGTGGCGTTTATGGAGTCTGATACACCTGCTCTCCACATTGCCTGGGGCAACTGGCAGTGCTGCACAGTTAAACATGTTCATATGTTTCCTGCACCTGCGGTCCTTACGGACCAGTTGTCAGCAGTCTTGGAATCATTCCTGTCAGAATGGAAGCAGGGTGCGAGCAAAAGGAGCTATAAGCCCCCTCCCCCCACAAAAATATTTAGTGAAGGAGTGCTCTGAGTCAGATATGGGCCTAGCTACTATGCTCAGGACCCTACCTCTGAATATTTAATGTTTATGAACAGGACATTCCCTTGTGAGGAAGACTCCAGTTCTGTGTCAGTGAATGACAGGGCGCTTGTAAGTGATCTCATTGATGATGTGAGAAACACACTGAGGCTGAAATTGCTGTGACAAGCTTTTCTTTTACACAGTTTCCTCACTGTTTTCCTCACACGCTGCCTCAAGAGCAGCATGGATGAGGGAGGACTTTATTCATTTATGTCTCTAATCCCTGTGAGCCTTGTGTGTGATACCTGAGGTAACATTTCCCGCCATTTCCTGGGGAATGATTTGAGCTCTGACAGACACACGGTCTGAGGATCAGAGGTTACCTGTTACATGCATGCTGCTTCAGCAGCACAGTCAAGCAGGTTGGAATGATACAGAGAAGATTATGCGCCTCTGCGCCATAATTAAAACTCATCCTATACCTCTACACTGCATACATTCACAGTGTATGTATGTGTTATTGGTCTCTGTGTCTGCGTGGCTGTCCCCACGTTCCAATGCTGTGTTTCAGTGCCATACATGATATAAACGTACAAAATATGTTTATGCACGACTCCAGATACATTCACAGTATATGTATGTATTATACTCTCTGGGTTGGCGGGGGCTCCGATGTCCTCCCGCACTCTCATGGTATGTGCGCTTCGGCTCTCTGCACAGTATAGACATGTTCAATATGTTTATTGCACATATTATACATGTTTACAGTATGGGTAAACTGTTTGCGTGGGGTTCCTCCGGGTACTCCGGTTTCCCCCCAAGCTCCAATGGAAATGCACAGCATAAACATGTGCAATATGTTGATTCACATGCTATCATTCCTACACGGTATCTGTGTGCTGTCTGCGTGGAGTTCTTCCGAGTGTTCCGGTTTCCTCCCACGCGCTGACGGTATGTGCGCCTTTGGCCTTCTGCACAGTTAAACATGTTCAATGTTTATCACGCATGCTATAATACCTACACGGTATGTGTAGGCAGTCTGTGTGGTTTTCCTCCGGGTACTCCGGTTCCCTCCCACACTCCATTGGTATGGGCGCTTCGGCGCTATGCACAGTCTAAATTTGTGCGATTGGATATCCACATACTAACATACCTACCCGGTATGTTTTTGCAGTCTGCGTGGGTTTCCGCCCACGCTACATGACATGCATGCCTTTGGTGCAATACACGATGTAAACATACACATTATGTTTATACACTACACTAAATACATTCACAGTAGTTGTAGGTATTGCATTCTCTGAGTATGCGTGGGGTACTTTGGTTCCTCCCACGCGCCAACGGTGTGCGCGCCTTCGGTGCTATGCACACATGAGCTTGTGCAAAAGGTTTAGCACACACACTATAATACCTACACGGTATGCGTATGCAGTCTGCGTGGGTTTCTGCCCATGCTACATGACATGCATGCCTTTGGTGCAATACACGGTGTAAACATACACATTATGTCTATACACTACACTAAATACATTTACAGTAGCTGTAGGTATTGCATTCTCTGAGTATGCGTGGGGTACTTTGGTTCCTCCCACGCGCCAACAGTGTGCGCGCCTTCGGTGCTATGCACACATGGGCTTGTGCAAAATGTTTAGCACACATACTATAATACCTTACACGGTATGCGTATGCAGTCTGCATGGGTTTCATCCGGGTGCTCAGGTTTCTTCCCTGCGTTCCAATGGTGTGCGCATTCTCAGCGCTATGCACAGTATAAACATGTGCAATTTGTTTATTCGCAGGCTAACATACCTACACGGTTGTGTACGCAATCTGCGTGGCTGGTTTACGTCCAGGCCCCGATGATGTGCGCGCCTTCGTCGCTGGCACAGTATATACGCGTTTAATAGGTTTATCCACAAATACTAAACTACATATGCCGTATGTGGTGGTATTATGCTCTTTGTGGCTGGGTGGGTTTCCTCCCACACTCTCCATTTGTGCGTTTGACGCAATACATAGTATAAACTATGTGTTTGCACAATCAGCACCTATCCATGGGTAGCTGCTGGATGGAGCATTGTCACAAGGATCCCTGGTTTCAGGGGTATCACTTTCCACCTGCTTTCAGTGGTGATCAGAAGCGCCCGTTAGTGGCTGCGTCTCTGGCATTTTTTGTAGCTCAATGACTGGGCAAAAGCCTCTGCTTCATCCATCAGTCGTCTAGCAGGTGCACTACAACTGCTTTAGCCTTTAGGGTCTCTGTGCCCGGGGTGGGTTTGCGCCACCTGTGGAGGCTGAGGTACTAGTTCTCTGACCGAGTTTCTAGGGAAGTTCCGTCAAGTTGCCTTTATTGGCCAAAATTTGAGGCACCCTGTACACTGGGGCCTCCCTTCTCCGATACATTTCGGAGTCTCTTTGGGATTTTCATACATCTCGCTGCAAGACGGTCCTATCGGCCGTGTGCATTGCAGGCGAAGGGTCCTTGCATCCGGAGGTGTTTCCACCTTCTTTACCGGAAGTGGGGCACCGGAAGTGGACCTTGTGGCCTCTCGACTCACTCGCAAGGTGGCAAGATCGTGGTCAGGTCCAGGGACCCCTGGGCGGATGCGTTAGACACGTTGGAAGCCCGTGGGGGCAGTATCGCCTGATATATGCTTACCCTCTGCTACTGTTGTTGCCTCGCCGGCTTCGCAGAGCATACTTCATCCTGCTCTACAGTCCTTGGCTCTAATGGCATGGCTGTTTAAAGCCAGGTGCTAAAGGACCGAGTTCTCTCGTATTCGGTCATCTCTTCTATGTTGTTGACACGGGAATCTTCCTCCAGAAAGATATCTCACCGTACCTGGAAGGCTTACATCGCTATGTGCGAGGAACTTGAGTGGCATCCTCGGATGTTTTCCGTTCCCAGGATTTTGCTGTTCTTATAGCGTGGTGCGACGCAAAAGCTGGCCTTGCATACCTTTTTTGAGGGTCGGATTTCGGCCCGGGCTGTCTTTTTCAACGACCGCTACCGGGCCATTCCTTGATTAGCACCTTTTGTGCAGGGGGTTCGCCATGTGATCCCCCCTGTCAAGCCTCCTCTCCCTACTTGGGATCTGATTTTGATGCATCTCGGTTCTCCAAGAACACCCCTTTGAGAATATCAGAGAGATTCCTCTCTTGACCTTGTCCCGGAAGTTGGCCTTAGTGGCCATTGCTTCGGTTAGACGGGTGTCTGAGTTGGCGGCCTTGTCTGGCAAGTCGCCTTACTTGGTCCTCCATAAGGATATGTTGGTGTTGCGCCCACGACCATCCTTCTTTTCTAAGGATGGTCTTGGCCTTTCACCTTAAGAAGGACATTGTTCTTCCGTCCTTGTGTCCTCACCCATCGCATCCCTGAGAGTTTGCGCTTTATACATTAAGATGGGTACAAGCCTTACGAGTGTACCTGTCTGCTACTGTTTCCATTCAGAAATCTGTGTCTGGTCCAAAACAGGGCCGAGCGGTGTCGTCTGCCACCGTCTTTAGGTGGATCAGGCAGACCGTCATACAGGCCTATGCCCTTAAGGGGTGGGCGCCTCCCTTTCCGGTTGCGGCGCATTCCACCAAGGCAATTGGTGCTTCCCGGGCCTTCCGACATCAAGCGTCGGTTGCACAAGTGTGCAAGGCGACGACCTGGTCGTCCGTTCATACCTTTTCAAAGTTCTACAAGGTTGATGTGGCTGCATCTTCGGATGCTTCCTTCGGCCGCAAAGTGTTGCAGGCCGCTGTTTAATGTTGCAACTCCTCCGTTGAGGGGCTTTGCTGGTTTGGAGTGAAGTTTTGGTTGTTCCTTACTTTTTTGCTCCCACCCTTTTCTTATACTGCTTTGGGACGTCCCACATGTAATCAGTATGAGAGCTGCGTCGGTCCATGGACGATAAGAGAAAATAGGATTTTTGTACTCACCGTAAAATCCGTTTCTCTGACGTCCATGGACCGACGCAGCACCCACCCTTCCTTTTAAGTTTGTACTGCTTTGTTACGAACTGAGGCTGCTAGCTGCAGGTGGGAGGGTAATGTCCGGAGGGACCACCCCCTGGGCGGGGCTGTTCAGCTCTGGCTTGTTCTAGAATGTTTTAACCTCTAACATTCTGCCTAGGTCTTCTCCTGCGAGCAGGGACATATACCCACATGTAATCAGTATGAGAGCTGCGTCGGTCCATGGACGTCAGAGAAACGGATTTTACGGTGAGTACAAAAATCCTATTTTTTCCCCATAAAGTTTTTCTTGTTCAATGTTTTTATTAAAATATCAGTAGAGACATTACAGAAGATAAACAGTGTTATCCATACATTAGATCATTGGAAACAGGCTCACATTAATGTGTATAATTGGCAAAACTGTAGTAGTAAATATGTGGGAACAATGTATTCTATTCCAAGAGTTATGCAGAAGGTAGGGTTATTGTCTATCTCCCCCAGATACCCCGTTAGGGGACATGCTGTGTCATGGAGGGAGGACAACTCACCCGACCTGAGCTGTCTGAAAGGGGTTGTAAACCCTTGTGTTTTTTCACCTTATTGCATCCTATGCATTAAGGTAAAAAAAAGCCTGGCAGTGACCGGCCCCCCAGCTTTGCTTACCTGAGCCCCGTATTAACCTCAGTGGGCACACCCTGTTCCTCTCTCTCCACGGGGTCCCGCCTCTTGATTGAATAGATTGATAGCAGCGCAGCCATTGGCTCCCACTGCTGTCAATCAAATCCAATGAAGCGGGGGGCGGGGCCGAGTCTGACATTCGTGTCTTTGGATGCACAAATGCTGGACTCGAAATCGCGCCCGCAAGGTAACCCTCCCTGGGAGAGCGCTTCTCCTACGGGGTTATCTGATGCGGAGGGGGAGCCGCCGAGGGACCCCAGAAGAGGATGTTCGGGGCCACTCTGTGCAAAACGAGCTGCACAGTGGAGCTAAGTATGATATTTTTGGTATTAAAAAAAAATAAAAAACGAGCCTTTACAATCACTTGAAGTTTTCTTGGGGTAAACGAGTGTATATAAATGTGTGCGGTAAATTGTAGACAAATAAATGTCCAAGTATGAACTAAACATGTGTAAACACATTAGAATAGCCAGCGTGCGTCAGTGAGACGGGAGAAGGTTGTGCCCTTGGGGAGGAGCCGACCATTTATGAAGACTAGGGATGAAATCCCAGAGAATCAATAGACTGACGTGTGTATGCTACAATTGTTAACTGTAAAGAAACCATATAATTAGTAATCATATACTTAAAGTTTAACAAAGCTATAAACTTGACCTAGCGATAAGTTTAACTATAGAAAAGAGTAGTAGAATGTCAACTACCTACTGGAAAAGGGAGGCAGGATATGTAGGCAAGAGAATAGGGTAACGAGGGGAGGAGGAGAAGATTGGTAGGGAGGTAGGTCTGGGGAGAGTGGAGAGGGTGAGGGGTGGTGTGGGGTCCCAGGTGTTTCTTATTTGTATCAGTCAGATTGGACAAGAGATACCTTGGAGAGGATGCCTCTTATGGGAGTAAATGGGATTCATCAAAATTGGGTGGGAGAAAGTGTGTCACCCAAGGGGACCAATGTACTTCGTATTTGGCGACCTTGTCGGATATAGTGGCCTTTATTTTAGCGTGGATCATCTCTTGTGTGACCTTATTTTTGACCGCAAGGACACAGAGGCTGGAAGTTTTCCAGGATTTGGCGATGATTTGATTGGCAGCTGTTGTGACCTGCAAGAGGAGTTTGAACTGGCATTAGGATAGGTTTGGTTATTTGAGATTTAAAAGTGCTATAGTTTGGTCAGGTTGTAGAGCTGTCCCCATAAAGTTTTTATTGAGAATACTTAGTATGTGTCGTGTTCCTGTTTGATATTATGAATTGTATGTGGATTTTGTTAAATTGTGAATTGGGCGAAGGTCTCCGAAGGGTCGCCTCAAGACTAACTGCTATGTATTCCTAATGGGTTTGATTGCCCTACAAACCACAGTTGACAGAATTGAAGGTTTTTGTTATAGTTTTACAATAGGTCACTTCAAATCCCCTCAGAAAAGTGATAAGCTGTAGGAGGTAATGGCTAGCAGACCCTGCCTGATCTCTGGCCTCAGTGGAGATAACAGGACCTTTGAAATGTGAGCTAAATTAAAAAGCTAAGTGCATTCTTAGGTACCGTATTATAGGCGTATAACATGCACTTTTTTCCCCTTAAAATCAGGGGAAAATCGTAGGTGCGTGTTATACGCCGAACGGCTGCCTCGGAGGGGAAGGAGGGAACGAGCGCCGCCGAAATAGACAGAGCCGAATCTGCTGTGTACTCGGCTCCGCTTGGCTCTGCTCGCAGTCACGCCCAGTCCCGCCTCCTAGCATTTACGTCCTGCCATTGGACCGGTGTTATGTCCATCAGAGGAGCCGGGCCAAGGGGCGGGACTGCGAGACGAGCCGAGTACACAGGACATCCGGCTCTGTCTATCTCGGCGGCGCTCGTTCCCTCCTCGGCAGGCAGATGGACACTGATCATGCTGCAATTTTGGGCAAGGCTGCAGATGGACACTGATCATTCTGCAATGATGGGCAAGGCTGCAGATGGACACTGATAAGGCTGCATTGATGGGCATTTAAAATGTAAGTTTTTTTCCTTAAACTTCCCTCCTAAACTTGGGGTGCGTGTTAGACGCCTGTGCCCGTGTTATACGCCGATAAATACGGTATTTGCTGCTGCAATGTGTAGCAATGTGTTCTACAAAACAATCATGGCTGACCTATGATTCTAGAACAACATGGCCGCCAGACACGGCTTTTGCGTGTGCCCATTACGTGATATCAATACACCACCTGCATTTCCTAAAGCACAGAGATTCAGAGAGGATGTCAGTGGGACTAAAATAAGGTATGTAATAAAAACAGATTTTAGTTTTGTAATTTGTCTGTAATTTGTATTCCCTTTGCAGTTGCTAGACATGAAGATTTTCGTGGAAACGGACTCTGATATCCGTCTGGTACGGAGGCTGAGGAGGGACATCTCCGAGAGAGGGCGAGAAATCGAGGGTGTCCTTAAACAGTACCATACTTTTGTGAAACCGGCTTTTGATCAACACATCCAGCCAACCATGCGTCTAGTAGATATTGTGGTACCCAGAGGTAAGTAAGCGTAGCAGAAACAGCCAACATCCATATGGTTCTGTGAGGCAGTCAGACTCTCTGAATATCTGTTTTTTATCTAGTATTCAGAAATACATCACATTGTGTCTTTCAGGTAGCGGAAACACAGTGGCCATTGATCTGATTGTACAGCACGTTCACAGCCAGCTGGAAAAGGTGAGTGAAAGTTATGTCACCATAATGTTTATAAGGCTTATGGGGTTGGCCCCCCCAAAATTCATACTTTAGTTTTTGATGCTGCAATGCTAATGACTCATTGGCTATGTTCCAGGCTCCGCCCATCTGCTATAGCCATTATGCACTTGACTGTTACGATTAGATTTTTTATTTTGCATTAGGGAGAATTCAGCAGGAGGAATTCCCACAAGATTAAACGCGCCGATTAAGATTTCTGGACTCTGTGAGGAAGTGAAATAACAGTTTTTAGTAGACTAATCCTTTCAAGCAGCAATCCAGGATTTTTTTTTTTTATTCTAATCCCCCTTCATGCTGTATTAAAAAATATAGTGCCAAGTTGTGCTGACCCTGTGCCAGTCCAGTGATGGCGCTCCTCTACTGGGCAAAACAACACTGTCATTCTGTCTATTTCCTGTGAGCCCAGTCTTATGATTGCATACCCCCTATGGGGCACAGCATCATGCAGACTGAATCAACTGTGGGTATAGAATTGGGTATATGGGATTTTATGATATTTTTTTTTTTTATGGTTGAACTGGATAGACTTGTGTCTTTTTTCAACCTGACTAACTATGTAACTATGTGCGAACCAAGGATATGTTTGTGAGCCGCTCAGACTGTATATGGGAATGAAGTCCTGTACCCACCACTGTGAGTACTGGCTGGGAAGGGAGCTTGTCTATACTCCAGGTAATGATAGAGAGTGACTAGGTGTCCCTGGGCTGCGCATCAAGTCAAGACCTGTTGTATGATCGTGAATGGCAGTCTCAGCCTGCACCCCCACCAGTCTACGCTTCCAACATGTTTCACTCCGCCCACCAGAGCTTACTCATGGGGATGGCATCCCCAAGAGTAAGCTCCAGTGGGCGGAGTGTAACCCATTGAAGGCATGGCCTGGCGGGGGTGCAGGCTGGGACTGCCATTCACTATCATACAGCAGGTCTTAACTTGATGTGTGGGTCCCGGGACACCTAGTCACTCTCTATCATGCAGACTGGGCTCACAGTACTTTAGGACTGAGTAGCGCTTAAAAGTCATTACATGATCATCACTCAGTCCTGGAAGAATGCCACTTCTGTAAGGAGAAGAGGCAGTGATGTCACTAAACTGGCAAGAAGACTTCAAGAAAAAAGGTAAGTACAGGAATTAAAAAGAGGAGGGAGTGGCTTGTGGATTTAAAAGAGAAGTATGGCTAAACATTTTTTTGGCCATATTTCTCTTCTGGGTCACAGGAATGCACTTATTTCTGGGTGCACTCCTGTGACTAAAGCCTGCTGTTGGCTGACATCACAGACCCGCTCCAGCCTCTTTAAGGTTGGGATTTATCCAGATGACCAGCAGCTGTCTTAGCCTCTCCGTGCCTCACTGAGAGCCTGAGCCAGCTGCCCCACCCCCTCCACAGCCTGGTGCTCCAGTGAGTGCTGGAGGGGAAGAGCAGAGTCGCTGCTCTCTGCTCAATAAAGACAGAGAACAGCGGTCATGTGATCACTTAGTTTTCGGTCTTAGAGCTGGCAGGGGACAGCTGCAGCATTGAACCAATGCTGCAGCCATAAAGGTGAGTATGTTGGTTTGTTTTGATATTCCACACCTCTTCTTTAAAATTTCTGGAGTTCCCCCCTTTAAGGGTTAGTTTTCTTGCTTGTATGTTAGTCCAGTGTTTCTCAACTCCAGTCCTCAAGGTGCACCAACAGGTCATGTTTTCAGGATTTCCCTCAGATGAAACAGATGTGGTAATTACTAAGGCAGTGAAACTGATCAAATCACCTGTGAAAAATAATGGAAAGCCTGAAAACATGACCTGTTGGGGGGCGCCTTGAGGACTGGAGTTGAGAAACACTGTGTTAGTCTGCCAAAGATGATCAGAGGTGCCTGTGATGATGGTGACCGAGGAGATCACTGCACTGCCAAACCTGAGGGAGCCTCTTACCAAAACTCAGGTTGAATTAGGCGTCTCCGTAGTGAATGCAGCCCTAAATGATGTACAAAGAAGGAGCCTGATATTCACAGTGATATCATTCAACAATCTAGAGAGGAATTAATGTTGTTTTTTTAATTTTGTATAGCATGGTGTAGGCTTAGAACCTCATCAGATTTTTACTGCTGTCTGTGATTTCCATTCATTTGTGTCACCAGGGCAAAAATCGCTTTTTCTTTTTCGTACATCACGGGACACAGAGCGACTTAGTCATTACTAATGGGTTATATAGATACCTTCAGGTGCTGGCACTGGCAACTTCCAAAACCGGAAGTACCCTCCCCTATATAAGCCCCTCCCATCCGGGATTACCTCAGTTTTTTTCCAGTGTCTAAGGTGTTGGCCAAGAAGTAACATGTGTTTTTCACTGAGCTTGCGTACAGGTTCTTTTGGGCCTCAGTAAGCTATTCCGGATCCGACCAAAAAAGCTTCATAGCTAAACGGTCGGTACCCGGGCCTTGCAAGAGAAGAGCAAGGTTCTGCCTGTAATGCTTCTCTTAGGAGGGCTGGACCCTGGGATCCAGAGCTCTGGTCATACCCACGACCAAGATGTTTTCTGTGCAGGGTGCTATACAGGTCCAGGGGAGTGGAATCCTTGGGAACCCGATCCCTGAAGGTTTAATTACAATGCCTGCCGTGATAGGTGAAGTTTGGGCTTCTGTGGACCAAACAGAGTCCTGCGGCGGGGAAGAGGTAAGTGGGGGCCCCCAGGAACTTGGTTCTATTGGGGGACCCCCAAGCCTAATTTGTCTTTCTGTCTGTTACCTAACGGTATTCCCGCTAAATATCTGTGCATGCCTGTAACTACTGGAAAATGTAAATTTTAATAGTAGTCAAGAAAAAAAAAAAAAGGAGACCGCGGTACCTGTGTTAAACCACTAGAGGCCGCTGTGGTCCATTTTTCTTGTGTTGTGGATCTTTTTCTTTTCAAGTCAAAAGATCCAGGCAGTTGGTAAGTTCTCTCTGGGAATCCACTTCCTCTGCCCTGTTGCTGCACTCATCCACCGCACAGGCCCTCCGGCAAAAAGGGCCCTGGCTCCTAGTCCCTGCTTATTTTTCAAAAAAAGCGCCGAAGGCGCACGGGCGTGCACGCGCCTCTTATGTAGAGATGAGCGAAAAAAAGGGGCGGGGCTGGTGGATGACGCTCGATGCGCGCCGCGGCGCTTCTGCGCATGTGCAGGCGTCCCAGCATGGATAAAAGACACAGTACAAGTGTCAGCTGGATGCAAACAGAGCTAGCAACAAAACGGTGGCACACAGAGGCGGTTGATGCAGGCATCCCCATAGAAAGGCACTTTAGTGGACACCAGCTGGTATATAGCAGCAACTGTGCTAGACTATTACCAGTAAAAGTGGTGTATGACGACGGGAATACCTCAGCTCTGTGCTTAAAGGATATGTCGTCCAGACGCTCTGGAAATAAATCTTCCAAGAAGCGAAAGGGGTCTCCATCGGGCTCTGAGGATTTTGGGCATGCTTGTACTGCACCAATCTCCCCTGAAATTTCAGAGGTTAGTAGCCGTAGGAACCCCGCAGGAGTACCTGGTGCTGTGGCTGCCCCCAGTCCATCTGCTCCTGTATATATAACAGAGGAGGTTTTTTCCTCAACTCTGGGAGGATTGGAAGAGAGATTAACAGCATTGATCGCTGCTTCCCTGTCACAGGGAAAGCGCGTCCGATCTCCGTCTCCTCCTTCAGAGTGCCTGTTAGTGGAGGAACAGCCCCACACAGAGATCGACCTACCTGAAGGGGATCAGGATGAGGTTGATTCGGTTATAGAGGAATCAACAGTGGAAGAACCTTTCTCAGCATCTCAGGCTGAAAGATTATGGGTTCAGTCTCTGACTAACATGGTCCGATCAGCATTTAAAATGCCTCTTGCGGAGCCATCAACCACTACTGTCTCCTCGCTGGGGTCGCTAAAAGCTCCCCAGTCTGTCTGTTCCTTCCCAATCCACCCCTTATTGGAAGGGCTTATTTACCAGGATTGGGAGCATCCTGATAAAATATTTACTCCCCCCAAGAGATTTCCGGTGATCTATCCCATGGAAGATAAGTTCATAAAAAAATGGAGGGTCCCTACAGTGGACGCAGCCATCTCTTTTGTGAATAAATCACTGACATGTCCAGTAGATAATGTTCCAATGTTCAAAGACCCAATAGATAAAAAATTGGAGTCTTTACTAAAATCTGCTTTCTCTACAGCAAGCATGGTGACACAACCTGCAGTAGCAGCTATTGGGGTCTGCCAAGCAGTGAAGGATCAGTTGAAACAAGTCTTAAGGGACTTACCAGATCAGCAGGCTCTTGCCCTAGCTGACCTACCCAGAGCCTTATGTTTTGCGGTGGACGCCATAAAGGATACAATCCAACAGGCCTCCCGCTTTACGCTGTCTGTAGTACATATGCGTAGGCTTTTGTGGCTCAAAAACTGGTCTGCTGAGGCTCCCTGTAAGAAATTGCTGATTAGCTTCCAATTTCATGGAGAACGCTTATTTGGGGAAGATCTGGACAAATATATCCAGAAAATTTCTGCCGGTAAAAGTACACTCTTGCCGGTTAAGGACAAAGCTAGAAGTCCTTCTTTTAAGAGGCCTACTTCTGCAGTCCCTGGCACATCGGCTGTGAAACAGTTCCGACGGCCTCCGCGGTCAAATCCAGGGGGCAGAAATCAGGGACAATCACAGGGTAACAAGAAACCCTGGGTCAAGAGAGGTACGAAACCTCCCCCCAAGTCATGAAGGGTTGCCCCCACTCAATCGGGTGGGGGGAAGACTTCAGTTGTTCACAGAGACCTGGCGGGACACCATCAGAGACAGATGGGTGATCTCCGCAGTAAGTCTGGGATACAAGCTGGAGTTAAAAGACACTCCTCCTGCCCATTTTATGAGGTCAAACGTGCGGAGCGATCCCCAGAAGAGAGGATCCCTCCTTCTGGCACTAGAACAACTATTGCTCCAAGGTGTAATCATGAAGGTTCCCTTGGAAGAATGCGGGTTCGGGTTTTACTCAAACCTCTTCACAGTCCCGAAGCCAAACGGGGACATGAGGCCCATATTAAATCTAAAAGGGCTGAACAAATTCCTACATATCAGGACTTTTCGGATGGAGTCTATCCGATCGGTAGCCACCGCCCTACAAGGGCAGGAATGGTTAGCCTCGATCGACATAAAGGATGCTTATCTGCATATTCCCATCTTTCCGGCCCATCAGAAATTTCTACGCTTTGCAGTAGAAGGGCGCCATTTTCAGTTCAGAGCCTTACCTTTCGGTCTGGCCACAGCACCACGAGTGTTCACAAAAATTCTGGCCCCACTATTGGCCAATCTAAGAACACGGGGTGTAACGATAATGGCATATTTAGACGACCTGCTACTAATAGACCACTCAGTGGAAAAACTGGAAGTAGCTATTCACGAGACAATCAAGTATCTGGGATATCACGGTTGGATTATCAACCGAGACAAGTCAGCTCTAAGACCAGTCAAAAGTCTGGAATACTTGGGGCTAAGGCTGGATTCAAATCAGAGAAAGAATTTCTTACCTCCAGAGAAGGTGTCGTCTTTGAAAGATTTGACCCACCTAGTGGGTACAAAAAGAAAACCATCCATACGCCTGTGCATGAGGCTGCTGGGAAAAATGGTGGCTTCATTCGAAGCAGTACCCTACGGTCAATTCCATTCAAGGAACTTGCAGAGGGCCATACTATCAGCCTGGAACAAAAAAGTTCAGGCTTTAGACTTACCAATGTCCCTGTCCCCTTCCGTTCGCAAGAGCCTCCATTGGTGGTTGGTGCCCCAGAATCTGGAAAAAGGGAAACCCTTCGGTCCGGTTTCTTGGAAGGTGGTCACTACAGATGCCAGCCTCATAGGCTGGGGGGCAGTACTGGAGCAATGGTCTCTCGAGGGCAAGTGGTCAGAAGCAGAGAAGGCCCTGCCCATCAATCTCTTAGAGATACGAGCAGCCCGGTATGCCCTAGTAGCATGGACATCCAAACTCCAAGGGTCCCCTGTCAGAATTCAATCAGACAATGCCACAGCAGTGGCATATATCAATCACCAGGGTGGCACCAGGAGTCGTGCAGCCCAGAGGGAAGCGAATTGCATCCTGAAATGGGCAGAAAGATATGTCCCAGCCATATCCGCGGTTTTCATCCCAGGAGTGGAAAATTGGAGAGCGGACTTTCTAAGTCGCCAGCAATTATGCCCGGGGGAATGGTCTCTTCACCCCGAGGTTTTCCAGGCAATATGCCAGCGGTGGGGAACACCGGATGTAGATCTGCTAGCATCCAGATTCAACGCAAAGGTGGACAGATTTGTGTCTCGCACAAGGGATCCCCTAGCTTGCGGCTCGGATGCCCTAGTGTTCCCTTGGGATCAGTTCAAGCTGATATATGCATTCCCACCGCCACAATTGTTACCGCGATTAATCCGCAGAATCCGGGTAGAAAAGAAACCGGTGATTCTGGTGGCTCCAGCGTGGCCCCGAAGAGCATGGTACGCGGAGATCGTAAAGATGTCAGTGGGGAGTCCTTGGACCCTCCCACATCGTCTGGACCTGCTTTCGCAGGGACCGATATACCACCCTTCCTTACAAGCCCTAGGTTTGACGGCCTGGCTATTGAAGCCCACATTCTAAAAAAGAGAGGTCTCTCTAATCCGGTGGTATCTACCATTATCAATGCCAGGAAGCCGGTATCCAGACAGATCTATTATAGGATCTGGAAGGCGTACATCGCGTGGTGTGAGGCCAAGAAATGGCACCCGCCGTAAGTACGTAATAGGTAGGATTCTGGACTTCCTACAGTGGGCTGTGGATAGGAAGCTTGCCTTGAGTACTATCAAGGGTCAGATTTCGGCCTTGTCAATATTTTTTCAAAGGCCCTTGGCTTTGCATTCATTAGTCAAAGCTTTCATACAAGGAGTGATGCGTATTAGCCCTCCGGTTAGTATTCCCATATGTCCATGGGACTTAAACCTGGTTCTGTCGGTTCTACAGAAACAACCATTTGAACCATTACAGCACATTTCCTTGGTTCTTCTCACCAGGAAATTGATTTTCTTAGTAGCCATTTGTTCGGCTAAAAGAGTATCGGAATTAGCCGCCATGTCCTGTAGGGAGCCATATCTGGTTATCCATAAGGACAGAGTAGTGTTACGTCCTCATCCAGCCTTTCTTCCTAAGGTGGTATCGAGGTTTCATTTGAACCAAGATGTGGTTCTTCCTTCTTTTTTCCCAAACCTACCTCGGTAGAGGAAAAGTTATTGCATTCTTTGGATGTAGTAAGAGCAGTTAAAGCTTATCTAAAAGCCACTGCTCAGATTCGTAGAACGGATACTTTGTTTGTTCTGCCGGAAGGCCCCAGAAAGGGTCAGGCAGCATCAAAATCTACTTTAGCCAAGTGGATTCGACAGGTCATAATACAAGCCTATGGCTTGAAAAGGAGACCGCCTCCGTTCAAAGTTAGAGCGCACTCCACGAGAGCAGTTGGAACTTCATGGGCAGTGCATCACCAGGCCTCCCTGGCTCAAATCTGTAAGGCCGCAACATGGTCTTCAGTACACACGTTTACTAGGTTCTACCAGGTGGACGTTAGAAGTCAGGAGGATGTCGCCTTTGGGCGCAGTGTGTTGCAGGCCGCAAAAGATCCTCATGCCTGATGGCGCCCAGCTTATGTATAGTGTTCCACCCCCTCATTTGGCATTGCTTTGGGACGTCCCATTAGTAATGACTAAGTCGCTCTGTGTCCCGTGATGTACGAAAAAGAAAAAGGGATTTTTATAACAGCTTACCTGTAAAATCCTTTTCTTGGAGTACATCACGGGACACAGAGCTCCCACCCCTCTTTTTTGGCGACACTTATTGCTTTGCTACAAAACTGAGGTACTCCCGGATGGGAGGGGCTTATATAGGGGAGGGTACTTCCGGTTTTGGAAGTTGCCAGTGCCAGCACCTGAAGGTATCTATATAACCCATTAGTAATGACTAAGTCGCTCTGTGTCCCGTGATGTACTCCAAGCAGTGGCGTCACTAGGGTTGGTGTCACCTGGTGCGGTATAACATGGTGTCACCCCCCCCCCCCCCCCAATAATTTTTTTCACCCTAATAACACTGCATATATTGGCAACAGTAGTGCCGTTAATAACTATCAATCAACTAGCAAATTTGAATAACAAAATCATATGAAAATAATAGAAATCAAAGCTTAAACTGTTAAAGAACTGTATTTATTTTAACTTTAAACTTTACTGAATTAATAAATAAATAACACAAAAACAGGAACAAATATGAAAGCATTTAGTTAACATCTAAATCAAAACTTTGCTTTCTTTTTCGTACATCACGGGACACAGAGCGACATAGTCATTACTAATGGGTTATATAGATACCGTCAGGTGCTGGCACTGGCAACTTCCAAAATCGGAAGTACCCTCCCCTATATAAGCCCCTCCCATCCGGGAGCACCTCAGTTTTTTGCCAGTGTCTAAGGTGTTGGCCAAGAAGAAACATGTGTTTTTCACTGAGCTTGCGTACAGGTTCTTTTGGGCCTCAGTAAGCTATTCCGGATCCGACCAAAAAAGCTTCATAGCTAAACGGTCGGTACCCGGGCCTTGCAGAGAAGAGCAAGGTTTTGCCTGTAATGCTTCTCTTAGGAGAGCTGGACCCTGGGATCCAGAGCTCTGGTCATACCCACGACCAAGATGTTTTCTGTGCAGGGTGCTATACAGGTCCAGGGGAGTGGAATCCTTGGGAACCCGGTCCCTGAAGGTTTGATTACAATGCCTGCCGTGATAGGTGAAGTTTGGGCTTTTGTGGACCAAACAAAGTCCTGCGGCGGGGAACAGGTAAGTGGGGGCCCCCAGGAACTTGGTTCTATTGGGGGACCCCCAAGCCTAATTTGTCTTTCTGTCTGTTACCTAATGGTATTCCCGCAAAATTCTGTGCATGCCTGTAACTACTAAAAAAATGTAATAATTTTTAATGGTGGTCAAGAAAAAAAAAAAAAAATGTTTTTATATATATTTAATATATTAGACTGCGGTACCTGTGTTTGTCCACTAGAGGCCGCTGTGGAATGTTTTCTTGTCATGTGGACTAGCTTCTTCTCAGCAGAGCAAAGTCCAGGCAGATGGTGAGTTCTCTTATAGGAAACTGCTTCCTCTGCCATGTTGCAGTGTTTGTCCATCCCCCGGCCTGCGGCAAAGAGGGGCCCTGGCTCCTGTCCCTTGTTACCATATTTGAAATTAGCGCCGAAGGCGCACGTGCCCGCGCGCGTGCGCGTGCACGCGCCTCTATATATAGAGGTGAGCCGGGAAAGGGGGCGGAGCCTGGGGATGACGCTCTGTGCGCGCCGCAGCGCTTCTGCGCATGTGCGGGCGTCCCAGCAGTTTTAAAAAAACCACAATATTGTAGTGAGCTGGCTATGAAGTACAGAGACAGAGCTGGCAACATTTAAAGGCATACAGCAAGCGGTTGATACAGGCATCCCCTAGAAAGGCACATTAGTAGACACCAACTGTGATATAGCAGCAATTGTGCTAGACTATTCTCAGTAAAAGTGGTGTATTACGGCTGGAATACCTCAGCTTTAGGCTTAGGAATATGCCGTCCAGAAGCTCCGGAACTGAATCTTCCAGGAAGCGAAGGGGGTCTCATCGGGCTCTGAGGATCTTGGGCATACTTCTGCTGCACCAGTCTCCCCTGAAGTTCAGAGGTAAGTGACCGTAGAGACCCCGCAGGGGTACTTGGTACTGCGGCTGTCCTCAGTCACCTGCTCCTGTGTATGTAACAGAGGAGGTTTTTTTCCTCAGCTCTGGGAGGATTAGAGAGAGATTGTCAACATTTATCGCTGCCTCCCTGTCAGGGAAAGCACGCCCGATCTCCGTCTCCTCCTTCAGAGTGCCTGTTAGCAGAGCAACAGTCCCATACAGGGATCGACCTGCCTGAAGGGGATCAGGATGAGGTTGATTCTGTTATAGAGGAATCAACAGTGGGGGAACCTTTTCTCAGCATCTCAAGCTGAAAGATTATGGGTTCAGTCTCTGACTAACATGGTCCGATCAGCATTTAAAAATGCACCTTGCGGAACCATCAACCACTACTGTATCCTCGTTGGGGTCGCTAGAAGCCCCCAGACTGTCTGTTCTTTTCCACTTCACCCTTTACTGAAAGGGCTCATTTACCAGGATTGGGAATGTCCTGAGAAAATATTTATTCCCCCAAGAGATTTCCGGTGGTCTATCCCATGGAGGATAAGTTCATCAAAAAAAAAAAAAAAAAAAAAAAAGGAAGGTCCCTACAGTGGACGCAGCCATCTCTTGTATGTATAAATCACTGACATGTCCAGTGGATAATGTCCAAATGTTCAAGAACCCAATAAATAAAAGATTGGAGTCCTTATGAAAATCTGCTTGGTGATACAACCAGCAGTAGCAGCTATTGGGGTCTGCTAAGCAGTGAAGGATCAGTTGAAACAGGTCTTGAGGGACTTGACAGATCAGCAGGCTTTGCCCTAGCTGATCTACCTAGAGCCTTAGGCTTTGCGGTTGACGCCATAGAGGATTCAGTCCATCAGGCCTCCCGCCTTACGCTGTCTATAGTACATACGCGTAGGCTCCTATGGCTCAAAAACTGGTCTGCTGAAGCTCCCTGTAAAGAATGGCTGGTTAGCGTCCCATTTCATGGTGAACGCTTATTCAGGGAAAACCTGGACAAATATATCCAGAAAATTTCCAGCGGTAAAAATACGCTCTTGCCGGTTAAAAGCAGAGTTAGAGGTCCCTCTTTAAGAGGCCTGCTTCTCCAGTCCCTGGGGCATCGGCTGTGTAACAGTTCCGACGGCCTCCTCGGTCAAATCCCGGGGGTAAAAAACAGGGACAGTAGCAGGGTAATGAGAAACCCTGGGTCAGGGGAGGTACAAAACCTCCCCCAAAGTTAAATTCATTGAAGCCCCCACTCAGTCGGGTGGGGGGAGGACTCCAGTTGTTCGCAAGAGACCTGGCGGGACACGATCAAGACAGATAGGTGCTCTCCGCAGTAGGTTTGGGATACAGTTTGGAGTTAAAAGACTCTCCTCCTTCCCATTTTTGAGGTCAAACGTGCCAAGGGATCCCCGGAAGAGAGAGTCCCTCCTGTTGGCACTAGAACAACTATTGCTCCAAGGAGTAATTATGGAGGTTCCCCTGGAAGAATGAGGGTTCGGGTTTTACTCAAACCTCTTTACAGTCCCGAAGCAAACGCGGACGGGAGGCCCATATTAATTCTAAAAGGGCCATACAAATTCCTGTATATCAGGTCTTTCCGATGGAGTCGATCCGATCGGTGGCCACTGCCCTACAAGGGGAGGATTGGTTAGCCATGATCGACATCAAAGATGCTTATTTGCACATTCCCATCTTTCCAGTCCACCAAAAATTTCTACGCTTTGCAGTAGAAGGGCGCCATTTTCAGTTCAGAGCCTTACCCTTCGGTTTGGCCACAGCACCACGAGTGTTTACAAAAATTCTGGCCCTTTATTGGCCAATCTAAGAACACAAGGTGTAATGATAATGGCATATCTGGATGACTTGCTGCTGATAGACCACTCAGTGAAAAAACTAGACGTGGTCGTTCACAAGACAATCAAGTATCTGGAATCTCACGGTTGGATTATCAACCGAGACAAGTCAGCCCTAAAAATTCAAAAGTCTGGAATACTTGGGGCTAAGGTTGGATTCAGGCCAGAGAAAAATATTCTTGCCTCGAGGAAAGGTGTTGTCTTTGAAAGATTTGATCCACTTAGTGGGTACAAAAAAGACAGCCGTCCATACGCCTGTATATGAGGCTGCTGGGAAAAATGGTGGCATCATTCGAAGCAGTACCCTACGGTCAATTCCATTCAAGGAATTTGCAAGGGGCCATACTGTCAGCCTGGAACAAAAAAAAAAATTCAGGCCTAGACTTACAATATCCTTGTCCCCTTCCGTTCGCTAGAGCCTCCGTTGGTGGTTGGTTTCCCAGAATCTGGAAAAAAGGAAATCCTTCAGTCCGATTTCTTGGGAGGTGGTCACTACAGATGCCAGCCTTATAGGCTGGGGAGCGGTACTGGAGCAATAGTCTCTCCAGGGCAGATGGTCGGATGCAGAAAAGGCCCTGCCCATCAATCTCTTAGAGATACGAGCAGCCCGGTATGCCCTAGTAGCATGGACATCCAAACTCCAAGGGTCCCCTGTCAGAATTCAATCAGACAATGCCACAGCAGTGGCATATATCAATCATCAGGGGGGCACCAGGAGTCGTGCAGCCCAGAGGGAAGTAAATTACATCCTGAAATGTTCAGAAAAAATATGTCCCAGCCATATCTGCGGTATTCATTCCAGGAGTGGAGAAGTGGAAGGCGGACTTTCTAAGTCGCCAGCAATTAGGCCCAGAGGAAGGGTCCCTTCACCCCGAGGTTTTCTGGACAATATGTCAGCGGTGGGGAACATCGGATGTAGATCTTCTAGCATCCAGATTCAACGCAAAGGGGGACAGGTTTGTCTCTCGGACAAGGGATCCCCTAGCTTGCGGCTCGGATGCCCTAGTGTTCCCTTGGGATCAGTTCAAGCTGATATATGCATTCACACCGCCACAATGGTTACCTCGATTACTCCGCAGAATCAGGGTAGAAAAGAAACCAATGATTCTGGTGGCTCCAGCGTGGCCCCGAAGAGCGTGGTACGTGGAGATTGTAAAATGTCAGTGGGGAGTCCTTGGACTCTCCCACATCGTCCGGACCTGCTTTCGCAAGGACCGATATACCACCCTTCCTTACCAGCCCTAGGTTTGACGGCCTGGCTATTGAAGCCCACATTCTAAAAAAGAGAGGGCTCTCTAATTCTGTGGTATCTACCATGATCAATGCCAGGAAGCCGGTATCCAGGCAGATCTACTATAGAATCTGGAAGGCGTACATCGCCTGGTGTGAAGCCAAGAAATGGCATCCACGTAAGTACGTAATAGGTAGGAGTCTGGACTCCCTACAATGGGCTGTAGATAGGAAGCTTGCCTTGAGTACTATCAAGGGTCAGATTTCGGCCTTGTCAATATTTTTTCAAAGGCCCTTGGCTTCGCATTCACTAGTCAAAGCCTTTATACAAGGAGTGATGCGTATTAGTCCTCCGGTTAATATTCCCATATGTCCATGGGATCTAAACTTGGTTCTGTCGGTTCTACAGAAACAACCATTTGAACCATTACAGCATATTTCCTTGGTGCTTCTCACCAGGAAATTGATTTTTCTAGTAGCCATTTGTTCGGCTAAAAGAGTATCGGAATTAGCAGCTATGTCCTGTAAGGAGCCATATCTGGTTATCCATAAGGACAGAGTAGTGTTACGTCCTCATCCAGCCTTTCTTCCTAAGGTGGTATCGAGGTTTCATTTGAACCAAGATGTGGTTCTTCCTTCTTTTTTCCCCAAACCTACTTCGGTAGAGGAAAAGTTATTGCATTCTTTGGATGTAGTAAGAGCAGTTAAAGCTTATCTAAAAGCCACTGCTCAGATTCGCAGAACGGATACTTTGTTTATTCTGCCGGAAGGCCCCAGAAGGGGTCAGGCAGCGTCAAAATCTACTTTAGCCAAGTGGATTCGACAGGTCATAATACAAGCCTATGGCTTGAGAAATAGACCGCCTCCGTTCAAAGTTAGGGCGCACTCCACGAGAGCAGTTGGAACTTCATGGGCAGTGCATCACCAGGCCTCCCTGGCTCAAATCTGTAAGGCCGCAACATGGTCTTCAGTACACACGTTTACTAGGTTCTACCAGGTGGACGTTAGAAGTCAGGAGGATGTCGCCTTTGGGCGCAGTGTGTTGCAGGCCGCAAAAGATCCTCATGTCTGATAGCGCTCAGCTTATATATGGTGTATCCCCCCCCTCATTTGGCATTGCTTTAGGACATCCCATTAGTAATGACTATGTCGCTCTGTGTCCCGTGATGTACGAAAAAGAAAATAGGATTTTTATAACAGCTTACCTGTAAAATCCTTTTCTTGGAGTACATCACGGGACACAGAGCTCCCACCCCTCTTTGGGGACACTTATTGCTTTGCTACAAAACTGAGGTGCTCCCGGATGGGAGGGGCTTATATAGGGGAGGGTACTTCCGGTTTTGGAAGTTGCCAGTGCCAGCACCTGACGGTATCTATATAACCCATTAGTAATGACTATGTCGCTCTGTGTCCCGTGATGTACTCCAAGAAAAGGATTTTACAGGTAAGCTGTTATAAAAATCCTATTTTTCTAGCCTTGACAGCTGCAAAATTGTGAACAACATCATCAAAATCAATACATTTCGCTAGTTCACTTTCAACTGATAATATTGCAAGATCAGAAAGCCTTGCCTGTCCCATCGTTGAACGCAAATAGTTTTTTTATCAGCTTCAACTTTGAAAAGCTCCTCTCACATGAAGCCACAGACACACAGATTGTCAGAAATATTTTTAGACATAGTGAAAGGGTTGGAAGAGATTCAATGAAGTCCCATTCTGCTATGAAGGTCAAAACTTGTAAAGCCGACCAATCTTTGACTTCTTCTAGGTTGATCTTGGCTGCTTTGAGATGTCTCCTCAGTCTGGGTATTTCCATTAACAGCTCACTCTCAGATATTTCGTCATAAAAAGTGGTCAGTTTTGGAATGGACACCTTTAATGTTTCTTCAGTTTCATATATGAGACTCTTTGCTTGAACAGCCTCAAACATGGCTGCAACTTCCATGATGGCTCTTAATCTGATCTGGAGTTCAGAATGGAAGCGATCAATGCACTCAAGCATTGCCCTCTTGTTCTCGTCTTGTAGACTTATGCCTCCAGCATCACGTGCCTGTTCCCCTGCCATCCTCTTCTTAAACCTGGCTCTTCTCTCTACGGCAATTCCATATTCTTTAGATTTTAAATGTGCCTGCTTAATTGCATGTTCCACTAGGTGACTGCGCTCTTCAAACAGAAAAAGTCTTAGTGTACTCCTGGAGAGTGGAGAGGAGGAGGGCTGGGCACTGTGGGCAGCGACCGTCACACACAGCAGCCGCGCCGCCCGGGCGGAGAAAGTTGTGTGTGTGCTGCAGTGACGTGTCGTCACATCATCACAGTGCAGTGTGATGATGTGACAGGCTGAGTCGCTCGCTGGCTCTGTAGGGTAGGGAGGAGGATTGGAATTTAGGAATAGGAAGAATAAGGAGCCGGAGGACACACACCAGGCGCGGCCGCGGCGCTGGAGGTGTTGTTCCAGGCTTCCAGCCCAGCGGGGTGAAATGAATCAATGAATGGGTCAGCTGTAAAAATAAAAAATAAAAAAAAAAAAAAAAAAAAAAAAAAAAAAAGGGAGGGTGTCACCCCTCTAGCGGGTGTCACCCGGGGGCGGACCGCACCCCCCGCACCCCCCTAGCAACGCCTCTGACTCCAAGAAAAGGATTTTACAGGTAAGCTGTTATAAAAATCCCTTTATTAGATGGCAATAAAAAACTTGACAGGTTCTCTTTAACTGTAATATTGTGTGATCTCACAGTCTGTGTAGAGCAAGGTGCTGTGCGTTGTTATTTTGGGCCTTTTTGTAGGTGAGCTGTGTGTCTGTCCTTGGTCTCATCATGTCTGTGTGTCTGTCCCACTGCTGCAGAGGGAGATCAGTGTCAGGTAAGGGGAAACGTGTCTCTGTAGAGTCGGTGCGGCTGTGGCTGGTCACCTCTTCCTGTGGAAAGATTGCTGTCGTTCTCAGAATCTCTACTACTGTATAAATTTAGTTCTCTGCTCTTTTCACACCATCAGAAAACTAACAGACACTGCAAACATGTCATTTATTATCTCCTTCTTTGCTTCAGCATGGCAGGAGTAATGATCTGTATAATCATTATAGAGACTGCCTGCCTGAGGAGTGACAGACCGGTACAATGAGACCTAATCCGACTGTAATTAGCGCTTACCATCACATGCTAATTAGCCATTGATTAATTAAAAAATCACTAAAGAAAAATCACCTTCCACATTCACTGTTCAATTTCCCTGTCTGAAATACTAACTCCAGCCAAATGTTATTTCTTTAGTTCTGGATAGAGTTAGGGAGATTTAAAGCTGAACTCCGTGCTTAATAAATATTGTTTAAATACGAGAGGTATGTGTATTCTTCCTTAAATCTTGGTGTGCTTTGTGTATTCCTTTCAGATCTGTGCAGGAACTTCTTCCCTTTGCCTCTGTTTCCTGTAATACAGACCAGTCACTGCTGCTCTCTCTCCTTGTGCAGGGTGACTCGTCTTGTCTCTGCCCCCTTCTGTAGCTTTCTGCAGGCAGAGTGTAATGGGTGGGACCTGTTGGGCCCCTCCCACAGGTCTGTTCTCTCTCCTTGTGCAGGGTGACTCGTCTTGTCTCCGCCCCCTCCTGTAGTTTTATGCAGACAGCCTGTAGTGGGCGAGGCCTGCTGGGCCCCTCCCACAGCTTTGCCTTTCTCTCCTTGTGCCAGCTGACTCGTCTTGTCTCCGCCCCCTCCTGTAGCTTTTTGCAGGCAGAGTGTAGTGGGTGGGTCCTGTTGGGCCCCTCCCACAGGTCTGTTCTCTCTCCTTGTGCATTGTGACTCGTCTTGTCTCCGCCCCCTCCTGTAGTTTTATGCAGACAGCCTGTAGTGGGCGAGGCCTGCTGGGCCCCTCCCACAGCTTTGCTTTCTCTCCTTGTGTCAGCTGACCCGTCTTGTCTCGCCCCCTCCTGTAGCTTTCTGCAGGCAGAGTGTAGTGGGTGGGTCCTGTTGGGCCCCTCCCACAGCTCTGCTCTCTTTCCTTAGGCAGGGTGACTGATCTTCTCTCCGCCCCCTCCTGTAGTTTTATGCAGACAGCCTGTAGTGGGCGAGGCCTGCAGGGCTCCTCCCACAGCTCTGATTGAAGCAAAGGTTATGTACAGGAAATTTATGTCACTGCCACTTTTACAAGGCATATAAAGGCATTTGGTACTTACAAAGCAAAGCAGATTTAAATCCTTCGTGGCCATCAGGGAATATATTTTTAACAATTTTGTGTGGCTAGCCTGTAGCTTTAGGTTTCTGTCAGGAGTTTAAATCTGGCTGTGACTCCAGTTGGGAGATATTTATTAACTTCCTGTTTGGGTGACACCAGGATAGGGGGGGATTGTCCCTGGAGCAGCATGGACAGCAATAAAAATAAAAACATTGTCAGAAGTGCTAACCTCTCCCCGCTCTCACTTCAACTGTGATTTGTCTATGTCAGGGGTCTCAAAACTTTCGCCCTCCAGTTGTTCAGGAACTACAATTCCCATCATGCTGAGTCATGTCTGTGAATTTCAGAGTTTTACAATGACTCATGGGTAGTGTAGTTCAGCAACAGCTGGAGAGCCGTAGTTTGGAGATCCCTGGTCTATGTGAAGAGATTTTCACTTAAAACTTTACCCATAACTGTTGGATAACAATTAATGTTCTTTAACAAAATAACATACATTCCACATTAATAATTATGCTACCAAAATGAGTGTGTGCTGTAAGTTGCCTCCAGCATTGCTCCTGTTTCTTCTTGCTGGAGGCCGCCATTTTGTTGAAGCCCAGCACAGTCACTTCCTTATAGGAAACTATCCCACTCTCCTTGGTCCTAAAAACTATATGTCACTTTCTGCAATTGACATCTGTGCATTTCCAGCCTTGTTTGTATACCTTGGCTCAACTAGAGGGGGAGGGTGACATGAGCTTTACAGTGCTGAAGTTCATATATTTGAAGCAGAAAGGAGAGAGTATATTGGGGAGATAAGTCACTATCCCTGTAAGTTGAACTCTTTTTGTGTCTCCCTGGCAGCAGAGTTTGTCCTGTCACCTCTCCCTGCTTTTCTTTTCTCTCTCCCTAATCTGTGTTCTCTTCGCACAATCTGTGTCATTAACTGTTGCTTTCTTCCCCCTTCAGCAACAGTAAATCTTAAAGCTGTCAGGAGATCAGCCTCTAGTGGCTCTGATTTTAAGCACAGTGCCCAGAATAGAGAGCAACTGAGCACGTGCAGAGAAGGGTGAGACAGTGTATTAACCACTTAAGCCCCGGACCATTTCGCTGGCCAAAGACCAGGCCACTTTTTGCGATTCGGCACTGCGTCGCTTTAACTGACAATTGCAAGGTTGTGCGACGTTGCTCCCAAACAAAATTGACGTCCTTTTTTTCCCACAAATAGAGCTTTATTTTGGTGGTATTTGATCACCTCTGCGGTTTTTTTTTGGGGTTTTTTTTTGCGCTATAAAAAAAAATAGAGCGACAATTTTGAAAAAAATTCAATATTTTTTACTTTTTGCTCTAATAAATATCTCCAAAAGATGTATAAAAAAACATTTTTTTCATCAGTTTAGGCCGATACGTATTCTACATATTTTTGGTAATAAAATCGCAATAAGCGTTTATTGATTGGTTTGCGCAAAAGTTTTAGCGTCTACAAAATAGGGGATAGTTTTATGGCATTTTTATTAACTTTTTTTTTTACTAGTAATGGCGGCGATCTGCGATTTTTATTGTGACTGCGACATTATGGCGGACACATCGGACACTTTTGACACCATTTTGGGACCATTGTCATTTTTACAGCGATCAGTGCTATAAAAATGCACTGAATACTGTAAAAATGACACTGGCAGTGAAGGGGTTAACCTGTAGGGGGCGCTGAAGGGGTTAAGTGTGATCTAGGGAGTGATTCTAACTGTTAGGGGGCGTGGCTTGCCGTGACACATCACTGATCGCTGTTCCCGATGACAGGGAACACGATCAGTGACATGTCAGTGTAAACACATCTCCCCGTTCTTCAGCTCCGTGACACGATTGCGGGACATCGAGTCCGCGGGTATGGTCACGGAGCTTGCGGCAGGGTCGCGAGCGGGGCACCGGTGGCGTGTGTGCGCGACCACACGGCAGCAATTTAAAAGGGACGTATATATACGCCCATTTGCCTGTCCGTGCCCTTCTGTCGACGTAAATGTTCATGCGGCGGTCGGCAAGCGGTTAAAGGATTTTTCACAGTATAGGCACATATTTTTAGTGCTAGTTCACACCACATGTGTTCCAGTGTTTTTTTTATCAGTATTCAAAACGCATAGAAAGTAGGTTACATGGTTTTCAATGGCATAGTTCACACCAGTGCTTTCAGTTTTACTTCGTTCTGGTTCCAGTAAAAAAATTAAAGTAGCACATGCTGCATTTTTCCTGCATAGAACTGTACTGGAATGTGACATAATGAATCAAAAATGCACTGGACCCCAGTACAGTGGGAAAAAAAATTAGAAAATAATTACCTGGAACGCACAGAAAATATGTTAAAAACGCGCATGCAGAAAAGCGTCCAGAACGTATCTTCAGTACGTCTTTATAGTGTGAACTGGCCCTTAATGTTTTACATAGCTATACCCGCAAAAGGGGCCATAATGAAGTCATCTACCCGGACCAAATTTTCTCACTAAGGCCCCATACACACAATTTTTTCTGCAGATTTTTGTCTTCAGATTTACCAAAACCATATAATATGGAGAACAAACCTTAAGAGTTTCAATTTGTATGCAATCAGGCAGGCCCTTGTACTACATGTTTTGGTAAATCTGAAGACAAAAATCTGCAGAAAATCTAATGGTGTGTATGGGGTCTAAAGCCCCACTTTAAAGCTTTTTTTTTTTACGTTTTTTTTTCTTCATGCATAGAGTGCATGAAGGTAAATATACTTCTGTATCAGACCCCCCCCCCCCCCCCTTCACACAAAGTCCCACTAATGCTTTCCTGAGCTGATCTCGATCTAGGGATGTGCACTAGAGCAGCAGCTCTCACTGATCTCTCTCCCCTCATTGGCTGAGACACAGCTTCGTGAACCATTGGCTGCCACTGCTGTCAATCACAGCCAGTGAGGAGGGAGCAGAGGGCGGGGCCTATGAGAGCATCAGGCCCCAGCTATGAGAGCTTCAGGTTCCAGCTATGAGGGCATCAGGCCCCAGCTATGAGGGCATCAGGCCCCAGCTATAAGGGCGTCAGGCCCCAGCTATAAGGGCGTCAGACCCCAGCTATGAGAGCTTCAGGTTCCAGCTATGAGAGCATCAGGCCCCAGCTATGAGGGCATCAGGCCCCAGCTATAAGGGCGTCAGACCCCAGCTATGAGAGCTTCAGGCCCCAGCTATGAGGGCATCAGGCCCCAGCTATGAGGGCGTCAGGCCCCAGCTATGAGGGCGTCAGACCCAAGCTATGTGGGCGTCAGGCCCCAGCTATGAGGGCGTCAGGCCCCAGCTATGAGGGCGTCAGGCTCCAGCTATGAGGGCGTCAGGCTCCAGCTATGAGGGCGTCAGGCCCCAGCTATGAAGGCGTCAGGCTCCATCTATGAGGGCGTCAGGCTCCAGCTATGAGGGCGTCAGGCTCCAGCTATGAGGGCGTCAGGCTCCAGCTATGAGGGCGTCAGGCCCCAGCTATGAGGGCGTCAGGCCCCAGCTATGAGGGCGTCAGGCCCCAGCTATGAGGGTGTCAGGCCCCAGCTATGAGGGCGTCAGGCTCCAGCTATGAGGGCGTCAGGCTCCAGCTATGAGGGCGTCAGGCTCCAGCTATGAGGGCGTCAGGCCCCAGCTATGAAGGCGTCAGGCTCCATCTATGAGAGCGTCAGGCTCAGTCTGTACATATTACAGGAAGGGTGATGGTGCTATAGAAGTTTCACTGTTGGGCTGGAGAATTTCTTTATCTCTCTCTCACGCTAGACACGGCTCTCGTCTCCTCACATCAGTTTGGTTAAAGGTGTCTGTGTGCGGGGGGGGGGGGGGGCAGATATTTTCCACTGTGGGTCCGGCAGAGATGAAGTCAGGAAATTGCCCCCTCCTTCCTCTCATAGCTCTCTCTCCCTCCCTCGCACGCCATACAGGAAACCCTCATCTGTGTCACCTACGCTCGGACACTGCACCTTCACCTCTATTTTAAGAACAGACTTTCGTTTATGATAAGTTCAACTAAACCAGAAAGAAACAAGAGGACTAACAACATTCACAAATGTGTGCATACAAATTGTCACGTCTAAAATTATATATTTGCTACTAAACACAACTGGACACTTGCCTGTGGTATCAGGATCTGGTGATTATGTGTGGATAATAAATGCCATGACTGTATTCACTATATAAACTCCCATGCCTTTTATATATATATAGAATTTTTTATTTTTTTGAAACAATTACATGAAGGCCAAGCTGTCCACAATAAAACTGACAGTTACAGAGCTTTTGGAAAACTATGAAATTGCCCAGGGGGGCAGTTGCAGCAACTGTGTTTTGTTAGTCCAGGTATGCATCAAATGCAGGGGAAAAAAATAACACCCGTGAGCCCTTTAAAAAAAAAATCCAATCGTGGGAGTAAAAGGCGACCGCTGTACATACCCTTCCGACCCCCCCCCCCCCCCCCTCCCTCAGCTGTGTTTATGGTTTGTCCCAAGACCTGGAACTGTCACATTTTGCTGGACAGCTTTTCCTGCCTTTTAAATGTAAAAAAAAAAAAAAATGAGAAAGTTGCAAATGTTGAAGGGTAAATCCACTTTCATGGGAACAAAACAGCAAAAAATAATAATAATAATATAGCATATACTTGCAAGCTTATAATTGATACACAAAGTCATATTGTAATTGAATGTTATTAAAAATTACATTTCCGTTTCCATCTGCAGGGCTGTAATTTTCTGTAAAATGCAATATGGCTACCAAAAATTGTCATTTCCTGCTTGTGTGATTGGCTCACTGATTTTCACAGAAGTCTGCATTAAGATACAAATCAGATTTTGAGAATCCCCTGTAACAAAAATGTAATTTTTGGTGAGATACTTCCAAAGGGAAGTCATGTCTAAAGAGATGCAGATCCTCATTAGAACCCTGCAAGTGCAGCAGCTGATAGATCATTACAAAGTCACTGCTATTCACATTCATTTTCCACATGGACACAGACAAACAAACAGCTATTTCCTCAGAATAACAAAAGGTTGGAATCTGCAATAAAGTGAGGTAAAATCCCTGCAATTTACATAGAACACCCAGAGGGGAATGTTTTTTTTTTCTCAACAGAAGTGGAATTACTCTTTAAAGCTGAACTCCAGACAGAAGAGACAAGTTTTTAGTTTTTTTAATAATTTTTAATGCGAGAATGCAATTGACCATGAGAGTGTCCGCAACGTTTGGCCAATAAAACAAGATAATAATTAATACGTAAATTTTGTTGCTCTGTGTTTATTAAATGTATTTTTTAATACAAGCAGTGTAAGTACCTACATTTGGCTTAGGTTTAGCTCCTTGGAATCCATGTACAGCAGGGCTCTGGCTAGGAGATGGAGACACAGCACAAGGAGCCGGTTACAGTCCCTTGAAAAAGTATTCATACCCCTTGAAATTTTGTCATGTTACAACCAAAAACATAAATGTATTTTATGTGATGGACCAACACAAAGTGGCACATAATTGTGACGTGGAAGGAAAATGATAAATGGTTTTCAAAATTCTTTACAAAAAAATATCTGAAAAGTGTGGCATATATTTGTATTCAGCCCCCTTTACTCTGATACCCCTAACTAAAATCTAGTGGAACCAATTGCATTCAGAAGTCACCTAATTAGTAAATGGAGTCCACCTGTGTGTAATGTAATCTCAGTATAAATACAGCTGTTCTGTGAAGCCCTCAGAGGTTTGCTAGAAAACCTTTTTGAATAAACAGCATCATGAAGGCCAAGGAATACACCAGACAAGTCGGGGATAAAGTTGTGGAGAAGTATAAAGCAGGGTTAGGTTATAAAAAAATATCCCAAGCTTTTGAACATCTCATGAAGCTCTGTTCAATCCATCACCCGAAAATGGAAAGAGTATGGCACAACTGCAAACCTACCAAGACATGGCCGTCCACCTAAACTGACCGGCCGGGCAAGGAGAGCATTCATCAGAGAAGCAGCAAGAGGCCCATGGGAACTCTGGAGGAGCTGCAGAGATCCACAGCTCAGGTGGGAGAATCTGTCCACAGGACAACTATTAGTCCTGCACTCCACAAATCTGACCTTTATGGAAGAGCGACAAGAAGAAAGCCATTGTTGAAATTAAGCCAAAAGAAGTCCCATTTGCAGTTTGCGAGAAGCCATGTGGGGGACACAGTAAACATGTGGAAGAAGGTACTCTGGTCAGATGAGACCAAAATTGAACTTTTTGGCCTAAAAGAAAAACATTATGTGTGGTGGAAAACTAACACTGCACATCACCCTGAACACACCATCCCCACTGTGAAACATGGTGGTGGCAGCATCATGTTGTGGGGATGCTTTTCTTCAGCAGGACAGGGAAGCTGATCAGAGTTGATGGGAAGATGGGTGGAGCCAAATACAGGGAAATCTTGGAAGAAAACCTGTTAAGCCCTGTACACACGATCGGTTTTACCGATGAAAACTGTCCGATGGACTTTTTTCATCGGACAAACCGATCGTTTATGGGACCCATCGGTCTTTTTTCCATCGGTTTTAAAAAATAGAACATGTTTTAAATTTTTCCGATGGATCAAAAACCGATAGCAAATTCCGATCGTCTATGGGCAAGTCCATCGGATAAAAAACCCACGCATGCTCAGAATCAAGTCTACGCATGCTCAGAAGCATTGAACTTAATTTTTCTCGGCTCATCTGAGTGTTTTACGTCACCGCGTTTCGAACGGTAGGTTTTTTGACTGATGGTGTGTAGGCAAGACTGATGGAAGTCAGCTTCATCGGATTTCCGATGGACAAAACCATCGGATTAGAATCTATAGGATATTCGATCGTGTGTACGCGGCTTTAGAGTCTGCAAAAGACTTGAGACTGGGGCGAAGGTTCATCTTCCAGCAGGACAACGACCCTAAACATACAGCCAGAGCTACAATGGAATGGATTAGATCAAAGCATATTAATGTGTTAGAATGGCCCAGTCACAGTCCAGACCTAAATCCCATTGAGAATCTGTGGCAAGACTTGAAAATTGCTGTTCACAGACACTCTCCATCCAATCTGAGCTTGAGATATTCGACAAAGAAGAATGGGCAAAAATTTTCATCTCTAGATGTGCAAAGCTGGTAGAGACATCCCCAAAAAGACTTGCTTGCAGCTGTAATTGCAGTAAAAGACGGTTCTACAAAGTATTGACTCAGGGGGGGGCGCCATACAAATGTACCCCACGCTTTTCACATATTTATTTGGAAAACATTTTGAAAATCATTTATGATTTTCCTTCCACTTCACAATTATGTGCCACTTTGTGTTGGTCCGTCACATAAAATCCAAATAAAATACATTTACGTTTTTGGTTGTAACATGACAAGATGTGGAAAATATCAAGGGGGGTGAATACTATTTCAAGGCACTGTAGCTGTGCTGCATGTGCTAACAAGGAATTGCACGGACAGACATACAAATCCTTTGACAGTAAAAATATTTCCATTATATGTATTTCATCTGTGTATTTAGCAGGTTGCCTGGAGTTCAGTTTAAATAAACCTGTTTATTTACCAATTTGATATTCATTTTTTTTTTATTTGCTGGACTTGCATGCACTTGCTCTTCTTTTTTTTTTAAAATGTCTCCTCTCTTCTTGCTCTGATGACTGTGCCCTGGCCAGACTGGCTGACTTCAGGTATGTGGGTGCCCCTGTGCCCACTACATGCGCAATGCTGTTTACAACTACAACCCTATGTGCAGCTGTTCCTGAGAGGGAGAATGAGCCAATGCTGCAGGAGCTGATGTCAGTGGAGGTGTCCCTTTTTGCTCTGCCTGTATGTGCAGCGCTGGGAATGGCTGCACATAACATAGTAGACGGGAGCGCACGTGTATTCGAGACTCTATGGGGTTTGATTTACAAAAACTGGAGCACTCAGAATCTGGTGCAGCTGTGCATGGTAGCCAATCAGCTTCTAACTTGAGCTTGTTCAGTTAACCACTTAGCATTCGGACGATTTTTTTTTGCAATACGCCACTGCGGTACTTTAACAGATAACTGCGCGGTTGTGCAACGCTGTACATAAATTAAATTAAATATCATTTTTTTTCCACACAAATAGAGCTTTCTTTTGGTGGTATTTGATCACCATTGGGTTTTTATTTTTTTTTCACTATAAACTAACAAAAAAACAATATTTTTTTTTTTACTTTCTGCTATATAACCCATCCAATAAAAAACAAAACAAAAAAAAACAAATTTCTTCATAAATGTCAGCAATAAAGTGCATGAAGTGCTGGTATAAATGAAAACACATAATGCAAAGAAACAGGTATGTATGAAAGCAACTCAATAGTAATGAATACTCATATATAGGTGCTTGAAGTGCAAAATATAAATGTGCAAATCAATGATGAATAACAATTATAAGATATGGTTAGATATGAAAAGTCCGGGGGCGTGGCCAAGATGGAGACCTGAACAGTCGCACTTAACGGAGCTCTGCTGGCTACCTTGCCTTTTATCCTGTCCAGGCGGGCTTAAACTCCGTTCGTGGCTCCCCTCCCCTGGCAGATGAGACGCCGCACACGACGGGGAGGCTCAGGTGGAGGTAAGACGCTTCGGTTTCCTCCGCTGTCCGAGATCCCTGCAGACTCTCCCCCGGCCTGTGTGCGGCCTCGTGGCGAGCGGCCTTCCAAGATGGCGTCACAAACAGTGCGGGCGGAGGAGCCCCCGTCCCAGCCCAGCTATGTAGCCGACATCATGGCAGCCATAGCGACTTGCCAAGCAACACTCACCTCTAAGATTGAGGCTGTGCAGCTGGAGATAGGGATCATGAGGCAGGATATGGACAAGATAAGGTCCCGAGTCTCGGAGGCTGAGCGGCAGGTGGGGGATGTGGAGGACATAGCGACAAGCCACTCCGCTGACCTCCGAGCCATGCACAACCGGATCAAGGCACTGGAATATAAGGCCGACGACGCCGAAAACCGAAATAGGAGGAACAACCTCCGGATTGTTGGACTCCCGGAAGGTGCGGAGGGACAGTCTCCAACTGGATTTGTGGAGGGCCTTCTGCGTGATCTCCTCCCAGAGGCTCACTTCTCTCCCTTCTATGCGGTGGAGCGAGCGCACTGGATCCCTCCGCGGCCGAATCCTGCCGGGGGCCCTCCCCGCACGTTCATTCTCCGGTTCCTGAATTTTCGGGACAGGGATGAGGTGCTGAGAGCCGCAAGGGGTAAGGGAGAGCTTCGGTACAAGAACGCTAAAGTTCTCATCTTCCCGGATTATTCGATGGAGACCCAGAAGTTGCGGAAGTCATTCGACCAGGTCAAGGCCCAGCTCCGCACCCGTGATATTCGTTACAATATGATGTTCCCTGCACGACTCCGGGTACAAGATGGTGAAACCATACGCATCTTCATGTCACCAAGGGAAGCTTTCTCCTGGATCGACACACTATCACCTCGTCACTGAGTTGACAACTACCTTCCTTCTATGTATGAGAAGACATATCTGCCTTTTAATCTGCTGCCACCCTGGCTGCGGTAGGGCCCACCTTGCTGCCTTCAATTCTGCCTGGACCCTCCAGAAGTTTGCGTTCTGCTGCTGCCTGGGGACACCAGTGCTGTCATGGGGTATGTACTATGCTCTTTTGAATGCCTCGAGTGCAGTTACTCTCAAGTAATGTGCCCCTACTTGCAGGAGATGTTTCTTTGACTGACTTACCACCTGTTGTCCTTATTCCTGGTGACCTGGTAGACTGTTCCCCCTGTGTTTTTTTTTTTTGGCTCCTGTACTTTGCCATGGACTGCCGTGGGAATTTGGGGTTGCTACCTGCATTAATAGGTACTTTCATGTGGTGGCCAGCGGCTCTGGTGCTGAACTAGCACCTGGACTAGTGTGTGGTCTCCTCCGGTCCACGGCCCGATACACTAGTACCTTGTTCTAACAGACCTGTTGTCTGGGGTTAGGGGATTATGCTCTCCATGATTGGGATGGGGTGGCTGGGGGGGGGGGTAGGGAAATGTTGGGAACTGGTTGTTATACTGCTGTTGCAGGGGGAGGGGAAGATTTTTGCTTTGTTTCTTTGTGACATTACATGCCTAATAATTTCCTTTTGCAGGTTCGGTGATGGAGATGTTCTGGGGGGGAGGGGGGTCCCTGTGTCTTTTTTTGGATCTTGGGCACTCTATGCCTGTGGGGGGTGGGGATATCTATGTCCGTCACTCGTCCTGATGGCTCAGATTAGAGTTGTTTCCTGGAACGTCCGGGGTCTCAACTCTGCGGTCAAGAGATCCCTGGTGTTCCGGTACCTTCAGAAGATTAGCCCCCACATCTGTATTCTACTGGAGACTCACTTGACGGGCTCACGAATTCTTGCTTTGCGCAGGGCCTGGGTTGGAGCAGCATACCACTCCACCTACTCCTGCTATGCCCGGGGAGTGAGTATCCTGATTAGGAAGTCTCTGCCGTTCCGGATCATAGACGTCCGTACGGACCCCGGGGGCAGATTTGTGGTTCTCCATGCCTGTATTTTTGATAAGCGGGTGGTCTTGGCTGGGGTGTACTTGCCCCCCCCCCCGGCCTCGATACAACTGCTATATGATCTTATGGGGATAATTCTTGAATTTGATGCACCAGTGCTTTACGTTTTTGGAGACTTTAATTTGGTCCCCTCCCAGGGCATGGACAGGTTGCATTCCGTGTCTCGACCCTCCTCGGACCTCCCCAGATGGGTGGATGCATATGGACTGACGGACGTGTGGAGACACTTTCACCCTCATACTAGGGAGTACACGTGCCACTCTGCCACGTATAAAACTCTGTCTCGTATTGATCTAATATATGCCACTAATGCGGCCCTCAATTGGGTTCGAGATGCTAGTCATCTATCTAGGGGCATATCGGATCACGTGCCCGTCTGTCTGGATCTATCGCCTGCGGACCCTGGGGGTGCGAGGCTATGGCGCCTTTCCAGGTACTGGGCCATGGATGACAGGATTCAGGAAGATATGGCGGAGTCTATCTGTAATTATTGGTCTGCTAACAGGGACTCGGCTGGCTCTGGTGTGCAGTGGGATGCTTTTAAGGCCTGGGTTAGGGGGGAATATATCTCCCGGATATCCACATTGCAAAGGGAGGGTGAGAAGGAGTTGCTTGACAGGGAGGAGGAGGCTAGTGGGTGTGAGAGATCCTATGTTGAGGCCCCTACGGAGGCAGCATATTCTACATGGCAGCAGGCCCTTAGGAAGCTTTCCCTGTGCCGGATTGATCAGACTAAGAAATCTATGTTATACTCTGCCCAACGAGTTTTTGAACATGGAAACAAGAACGGACACTTGCTGGCGTGGCTATCCAGGGGTTCGACTCAGTCTACACATATAGTGGGGGTGCGGGACGAGGGAGGGACGGTGCTCACTTCCCCGGACAATATCAATACTCGCCCTCTGACCTGCAGGCCTTTTTGGACTCGGTCCCTTTCCCCACACTTGATGAGACTGTGCGGGCAGACCTTGAGACAGACATTACCCTGGAGGAAGTTCAGGGGGCCATAGGGGGGTTGCAGGGAGGTAAGACCCCTGGGATTGACGGACTCCCGACAGAATTCTACTCACAGAACTTGGAGACCCTTGCCCCAAAGCTGACAATGCTTCTCTCAGAATTCAGCAGACATGGTGCCCTGCCTAAATCTATGGCGGAGGCGGTTATTGTGTTGGTGCCCAAGCCCGGTAAGGATCCTCTAGACTGTGCCTCCTACAGGCCCATCTCCCTACTGAACGTGGACGCTAAAGTCCTTGCCAAGATCATTGCGAACCGTCTATCAGGAGTGATTACTGAGCTGATTCACATGGATCAGACTGGATTTATGCCGGGTAAGGGCACCGACATCAATATTCGTAGACTCTTTTTGAATCTCTCTGTAACGCATGACCGTGTCGGATCCCGGGTGGTGGCTTCTCTGGACGTGGAGAAAGCCTTTGACTCGGTGGAATGGGGGTATTTGTGGGAGGTCTTGGACAGGTTTGGCTTTGGCCCCCGTTTTATACACTGGATTCGGATGCTGTATGGGAGGCCGGTGGCGAGGGTTCGTACCAATGGGTGGGTCTCGGAGCCCTTTCCGCTTTCCAGGGGGACTCGTCAGGGGTGCCCCCTCTCCCCCAGCCTCTTTGCCCTTGCGTTGGAACCCCTAGAGATCGCTGTCCGGGAGTCCCGGGCGATTTCCGGGCTATCAGTTGGGAGGCTGGAGGAGAAGATATCCCTCTACGTGGACGACGCCCTCCTGTACCTCAATGACGCTGGTCCCTCGCTGCTGGCAGCCCTGGAGACGTTCGAAGTTTTTGGGACGTTCTCTGGAGTTAGAATAAACTGGTCCAAGTCGGTGCTCTTCCCGCTGGATGCCCAGGCTCCCTCTCTGGCTAGCCCGTCCCCCTTAAAGTGGGTCACTGAATTTAAATACTTGGGAGTAATGGTGACAAGGGAGGCAGCCCAATATTATACACATAATGTTCTCCCCCTATTGAATGTAGTAAAGGAGAAGTGCCTGGCTTGGTCTGGTCTCCCCCTGAACCTCATAGGACGCATCAACATTATTAAGATGGTTCTGCTACCAAAGTTTAATTATATATTTCGGAACAGCCCGGTCTGGATCCCGGCCTCCTTCTTTAGAGTTGTTAATGGGTGCATTACCTCATTTCTGTGGAATGGGAGGGTCCCCAGACTGGCTAAGTCTACCCTTCATCTTCCTACGTGGCTGGGGGGGCTCGCTTTACCAGATCTGCTGGTCTACTTCTGGGCAGCTGTCCTGGTGACGGCACACTGGTGGGTGGCGGGAGATAGGTCAAATGCAGCAGTGTGCCTCGAGGCAGCCTGTTTGGGTTCCTTGATGGACCTGCGAAACCTGGTATACAGAGGGGCAAGGGCATATTCTATGGTTCCGGCCCCCACCAAGACTACCCTTAAGGTTTGGGCGGCTGCTAGGAAAAGGTTCTCCCTGCCCAATAGATGGGCCCCGGCTCAGCCATTGTGGGGCAATCCTGGACTGCCGCACTTTAGATCGATTCCTGATCCACAGGTCTGGGCCAGATTCGGGGTAAAAACACTGCAGGACATTATGCCAAATGGGGTACTTTTAACCTTTGCACAGTTTAGCAGGCAGTTTCAGGTGCCGGGATGGATGCTCTTCCGATATATCCAACTACGCCACGCTGCTAGGGCGCAATTTTCCACTAGACCCCTGTTAGAATTTGACCCTGTTGAGTCGCTCTTGGTACAGGAGGACCTCAAGAAGCCACTCTCTGTACTATATGGGACACTGCTCAAACCAGATACCCCGAGACTGGACAGGCTTTGGGATAGGTGGAAGGCGGACGTCCCATCCCTGGGGAAGGAGGAGTGGGAGGACGCGTTGGAGGAATGTCCCAAGCTGGTGATTTCCTCCCGGGACAAACTGACACAAATCAAAATGCTGCACAGGGTGTATTATACACCGGTTAGGCTCCATAGGATATACCCTGACAGAGACCCCTGCTGCGCAAGATGTCGGACCCACCCTGGCACCCTTATACATCTACTTTGGGAATGCCCTAAGATACAGGTATTCTGGAGAGGGGTGTTTGAATTGATCAATCTGAAACTGGACTTGGAGCTTCCCGTGTCGCCAGAGCTGGCCTTGTTTGGGGTCCAAGATGATGAGCAGAGACCCCACCATAGAAAACAGTTGATTGCGTATTTGTTATTTTATGCCAAAAAGTCTATTATTTGCAAGTGGATATCCCCTAGCTCTCCGTCAGTGTCCTCCTGGCTGGCCATGGTTGATGCTGCAATACCAATGTACAGGCTGACGTATATCAGCAGAGGATGCCCCTGGAAGTTTGACAAGGTGTGGTTGCCCTGGAAATCGCCTTGATTGGTCCTACAACCCCCTTCTAGGCCCTTGCGCCCGGTTGAGATAGGATGGCTGGTTGGGTGGGCAGGGCCCCCCCCCCCAGAAGTTATATTCTTTACATTATCCCTTATATGTCGCTGTTGCCTGCTGAATACACTGATTTGTATGTCACAAGTTGTAATGTCATATTCCTCGGCTATGTTGGCCGAGCTCTGTTTATATGTTCATGTATATATAACTGCTCAATAAACACAACCTGATTGTAAAAAAAAAAGATATGAAAAGTCCACCAACATTCATGTTGGAATAAGGCCCCTTTCACACGAAGGCGCTTTGCAGGCGCTATTGCGCAAAAAATAGCACCTGCAATGCGCCCTGAAAAAGCAGCTCCTTTGTATCCAGTGTGAAAGCCCGAGGGCTTTTACACTGGAGCGGTGCGCTGGCAGGTGGGTAAAAAAAACTCCTGCAAGCCGCATCTTTGAGGTGCGATAGGAGTGATAAAAATACCGCTCCTATAGCGCCCCTGCCCATTGAAATCAATGGGGTAGCGCCTCCAAAACGCCGCAAAGAGGCGTTTTTAACCCTTTTTCGGCCGCTAGCTGGGGTTAAGATCACCCCACTAGCGCCCGCAAATCGCGGCAATAACAACGGTATAGCGGCGCTAAAAATAGCGCCGCTATACCGCCAGCGCATCCAGAGCTTCAGTGTGAAAGTAGCCTAAATCTCAACCCAAATGTAAGTGAGAAGTACAAATGTAAGTGAGAAGTATAGTCTATGCAATGTTGGTGGGCATTTCATATCTAACCATATCTGATGCCGTGTACATAAGATCGATTTTCTCGACGGTGAAAACACTGTCGAGAAAATCGACGGGAAAAACGAGGAACGGCTTGTTCCCCTACACACGGCCGTTTTTCCCATCATTTTTTCTCTTGGTCGAGAAAAACGACCGTGTGTAGGCTGCCCGGCAGTGTTTCCCTATGGGAAAACTGCAGCGGAAAAAAATGCCGTGAATCACCGTGAATGCCGTGTTCTAATTTTTCTCGTCGTGATTAATGCCGTTTTTCTCGTCGGGAAAAGTGACCAAAATCCCACACACGGGCGTTTTTCTCGTCAAAGAGAAAAAATTTAATTTTTCCCGACGAGAAAAATGGTCGTGTGTACACGGCATGATAATTGTTATTCATCATTGAGATTATCAGCATTGATTTGCACATTTATATTTATATTTTGCACTTCAAGCACCTATATATGAGTATTCATTACACTATTGAGTTGCTTTCATACATACCTGTTTCTTTGCATTATGTGTTTTCATTTATACCAGCACTTCATGCACTTTATTGATTATTAACACATGATACTAGCGCTGCACTATTATTCCATATCTTACACAATTTTGTCACATTGTAGTGTTAGCGGCTTCCTGATTTGGTTTGGTAGCGCAGTAATTTCATACATTTCTCTTCATAAATTTAGGCCAATATGTATTCTGCTACATATTTTTGGTTAAAAAAAATCCAAGTCCGCGTAAATTGATTGGTTTGCGCATTGTTCTAGCATCTAGAAACGATGGAATATATACTGGAATTTTTATTTATTTATTTTTATACTAGTAATGGCGATCAGCGACTCATAGAGGGACTACAATAGTATAGCGGGAAATCTGACACTAACTGACACTTTGTGGGAACCAGTGACACTAATACAGTAATCAGTGCTAAAAAAAAAAAAAAAATGATACACTGTCACTGTACTAATGACCCTGGCTGCAATGGGTTAACGTCAAAGGCAGTGATGGCGAACCTTGGCACCCCAGATGTTTTGGAACTACATTTCCCATGATGCTCAACTACACTGCAGAGTGCATGAGCATCATGGGAAATGTAGTTCCAAAACATCTGGGGTGTCGAGGTTCACCATCACTGTTCTAGGGCGATCAAAGGGTTAAATGTGTGCCTAACCGTGCTTGGTGCATTCACTGTGAGCTGTTTTACTAAGGGGTGAGCCGGTTTCTAGTCCCTAAACAAAAACCGGCACATTTCCACTGACAGGATGGAGCTTTGCATTGTTTACATACACAGAGCTCAGTTCTGCCATCCTCTTCACCGATCAGGGGGTCATCCATTGGCCGCCACCCACTGATCGGCTTGTGCTGTCACTAATCACAGTACAGGTGGTGCGCGCGTCCCCCCCCCCCTACCTGGAAGTGCTGAATCACATATTAGATACATGATCCAGCGCAGAAGAGCCGCTCTGTCACCGTACTCCTACGTGAGGCGGTCGGCAAGCGGTTAAGCTTTGGCAATAAAACCTGGACGCTGATTGGTTTCTATGCAAAGTTACACCAGATTTTGCACTCTTTAGTTTTAGTAAATAACCCCCTATAGGTTCCATCATGCACAGAGGGGTCTCACATACTTGAAGCTGGCCAGAGTGTCTGGGGCACATTCATCAGAGCAAGAAGAGAGGAGACCTTTTTAAAAAGAATAGCAAGAACATGTAAGTCTTACTATAGGCATTTGATTAATAAAATGTAGCTTTAATATCACTGTAAAACAGAGCAGAGATGGGGGCAGTAACCTTGCTGTTCTGTTATTCCCTCAGCAAATGAATCTGGTTGCTATAGGCAGCAGCTGCAGTCTACATAAATGAGCCCCCCCCCCCCCCCCGCTCTCTTGAGACACTTTGATGGATAAGTCATGAGCTGTGAGGTGGTGTGGGTTGGCAGGACTGCAGCCATCTTGTTTCCCCCTCTCACTATTCCCTCCTCTCCTTTATTTTTCCATGTGTGGTCGGTACTCATCCCATCTCTTCCTGTGTGTGTTCTGGTCAGAGAAAACTCCGCTGGGACATGTGAGAACGGCGTTCAGCCTGCGTGTGTCTTCATTTCCATTAACGCTTTTTTGTGTGTGCGCCCCGCTGTGATTGGCTCATCCCGGAGCAGGCTATCTTTCACAGCCACTAACTCACATGGAAGTGTCCTTCTTTGCAAGCCGGTCTGTTCACGGCAAGCTGTGTGTGAGATTTGCAGCGCTTATATTAGAGTCCGGGAGAGTCAACTGACAAGGTTTTCCCAGCAAGCTGGAAAAGGGATGTGACCTGGAATTTGGTTATCCATGTAAAACGGGCACAAGTCCTATTTTCTCATGTCAGAGGTCACATCAGAAGCAACTGTTGCTAAAAGCCTCTCTTCATCCTCAGGGTGAAGGATGACTTGAGCCATGTGGCATTCCCTGCACAGGAAAGAACCATTTCATTTTCCTGTAGATTATTTTCCAGCATGGTGGAAAATCTCAGATGATCTCTCATTGGTTGGGTTGCGAATCACACCATGTATAAGCAGCTTAAAGCTGACCATATACATTGCAATATCTTTTAGATCTACCAGAACTATGTATTGTAAAGGCTCACCTCGACAATCCATCCATTCTGTATCCAGGCAGGCAGGCCCTCACACTACATATTTGTTGGAAGATTAAATGAGATTGTACAATCTGATTGTCTAGATTAAGTTCTGATCAAAAGAAATGTACATTAATTCTATGGTTTCCTGAAGGAAAAATACAGGGGAAGCCATCGCTGACTATTTGCCTAGTTGGTCCTCCTGGTTTCATCATTTTTTGACTCATAGCAAACACAAAAATTAAGAAATTTAAATTTAGAAATTTAGTGGCTGCATGCTTGTTTTAGGTTAGTGACTTACAAAGTTTGTAAACCAGAGACAGCCAGGCAGGTAGTATTTTCAGCAATGGCAGCCTACGTATTTTTCCAAGAATATGTTCACTCTGAGGTTAAAGACCCAAGTAACACCCCTTTATGCCATTACATTGCAGACATCCATTACTTTTCTCACCCCCATCCTGATCTCTGTTCCATCCACCATGGACATCCTTCTGGATTTAGTGGGATATGTCAAATTCCCAACCTCCAATGCCCTCCAGCCAATCGACAAGCCCAAGCACTGATTTAAGAATGGGGGACATGCATAGCAATAGCGTTGATTTACTTAAGTGTAAATTCACTTTTTACAAAAAAAAATGCCTATGCAGGTAAGGAGTGTTTGTAGATAAAAACAGAGCATCTAGCTCTGACTGAAGAATAATGGTGTTGGCCATTTACATACAGTACCTCATGAAGCCTGACTAAGGCTTGGTTCACACTGGTATGACATGACAGTCGTACGACTGTGGATCTGACTTTGCTCTGCGACTTGAAGTCTGACTTGAATCCGACTTCAATGAATGGGATTCGACTCCCATCCCAACAATACCAGGCCCTTTGAGTCTGGTATGAGTCTTTAGGGGAAACTCCATGCCAAATTAAATAATAAAATGGCATAGGGCCCCCCCTCCAAGACCATACCAGGCCCTTCGGGCTGGTATGGATTTTAAGGGGAACCCCACACCATACCAGACCTTATCCGAGCACGCAGCCTGGCAGGTAAGGAAGAGGGGTTTGGACGAGCGCCCCCCCCCTCCTGGACCATACCAGGCCACATGCCTTCAACATGAGGGGTGGGTGCTTTGGTGCAGTAGGTTTGCCCCCCACCCCAAAGTACCTTGTCCCCATGTTGATGGGGACAAGAGCCTCTTCCCGAAAACCCTGGCCGGTGGTTGTCGTGGTCTGCGGGCGAGATGCTTATCGGAATCTGGAAGCCCCCTTTAACAAGGGTGCCCCCCTACCCTATGTGAATTAGTATGGGGTACATTGTACCCATTCACCTAAAAAAGTGTCAAAAATAAAAACAGCACACAGGTTTTTGATAAAGTAATTTATTAAAGCAGCTCCGGCGTCTCTTCTCCTTACGATTTCTTCTCCCTCCGGTGCTGTCTTCATCCTCCGGTTCTTCTCCCTCCCCTGATGACACCTTCCTCCGGTTCTTCTCCCTCTGCTGATGTCTTCTTCTGGGTCTCCTCTCTCCGCTGTCTTCTCCCTCTGTTCTTCCTCCGATGTTCTCTCAATGCTCTTTCCCGCTGTAATGCTAGGGCCGTCGTGTACCATTGCTTATATAGCCATGGGGCGTGACCACCCTGTGACGTCATCTGGAGGCCCGCCCCCTTTTGAAATCGCCGCCCCATCATGCCCCGGGTGGTGACGTCACAAGGGGGTGGGGCCTCCGGATGACTTCACCGGGTGGCCCCGCCCCATGGCTATATACATAATGGCACACGGCGTGCATCAAGAGAACATCAGAGGGTGAACATACGGAGATGACAGCATTGGGAGAAGAAGACCTTAACGGAGGGAAAAGAACTGGAGGAAGATGTCATCAAGTGGAAGGAGAAGAACCGGAGGATGAAGACAGCGCCGGGGGGAGAAGAAATCGGAAGAAGAGACGCCCGAGCTGTTTAATAAATTACTTTGTCAAAAACCTGTGTGCTGTTTTTATTCTTGACACTTTTTTTAGTTGAATGGGTAGGAGTACAATGTACCCCATACTCATTCACATAGGGTGGGGGGCCAGGATCTGGGGGCCCCCCTGTTAAAGGGGGCTTTAAGATTCCGATAAGCCCCCCACCTGCAGACCCCGAAAACCACCGGGCAGGGTTGTCGGGAAAAGGCCCTTGTCCTCATCAACATGGGGACAAGGTGCTTTGGGGTGGGGGGCGCAGGGCCCCCAATGCACCCCCCCCATGTTGAGGGCATGTGGCCTGGTTCAAACCCCCTCACACACTCTTTTTCTCCCCTGATGCAGTAGTTCTGAGCTCAGCATTTGAGAGCTCACTTGCGTGATGGAGGAGGTGAGCAGTAATGACTAGGCCTCACTTGGCAACGTCCTGGAAGTCTTTCAGTCAGGCTTCAGGAGTGATGTAAATGACCTACACCTAGAGCAAGGGCATTACTATACTTTAGTCAAAGCTGCACAGTTTATTTTTATCTACAGACACCCCTTATTCGCATAGGCAGTTTTTTGGTAAAAGTGAACTTACCCTTTAAACCGGAGAGTGCAAAATCTGGTGCAGCTGTGCCTGGTAGCCAATCGGCTTCTAACTTCAGCTTGTTCAATTACGCTTTGAGAAAAAAAATGAAAGTTATTTGGTTTCTGTGCACAGCTGCACCAGATTTTGCACTCTCCAGTTTTAGTAAATCTCCCCCACAGTGCTCAGCATGATCACCATTTCTCTAGAATATTTAATTTTACCAATCCCATAAAGAAAATATCAGTTCAGCATGATTTGTCCCATTACCCTGTGGAAGCATTTCAGTTATAAAGCAGACTTGTAATTGGGTGGGATTTGGTGATATGGGGTTTTTTGTTCTTATAACGAATCAAAATAATTGGATGAAACTGCATGTAGCATATGGAGTGTCACTTGCATGTGAATGACAAATGGTTAAGACTTGTAGTGTGCTCTTCAGCTTAATGTCTGGCTGGTGTGCAACATCTGTCTCTGTTCTGCCACTAGGGCGGCGCTGGCGTCTGCCCACCAATCACAGCCTCTTCCACGGACGCTGAGCGTTTTGGAGGAGACGCCTCAAGTGAACGTCATGCACACAATAATTAGGTAGGTGATTTCCATGCAGCTCTTCTTTACCCTTCCTAGTTCTAATCCCCAGCAATACTGTGGGGGGAGATTTACTAAAACTGGAGAGTGCAAAATCAGGTGCAGCTCTGCCTAGAAACCAGCTTCCAGGTTTTTTTATTTTTTTTGCCAAAGCTTAATTTAACAAGCTGAGGTTAGAAGGTGATTGGTTTCTATGCAGAGCTGCACCAGATTATGCAGTCTCCAGTTTTAGTAAATCCACCCCAGTGTATATATATCTTCGTATCACTGAAGTTATCTCTAACTTATGTTTATTTCTCCCCAATCAGGAACCGGGAGACGAGCCGGGACGAATTCATCTTTTACTCACGGCGACTAATGAGGCTTCTTATTGAGTATGCGCTGTCTTTCCTGCCCTTCAGTGTGAGTATTAGTAAATGGAGTAATGCTAGCCAATGCCTACACTAAAGGAGAGACTGGTATCCAAATCAGTAGTATCTATAAAATGTTACATTCATAATACATAAGAAATCTGGATGTAAACCCGAAATCTTTTTTTTTTTTTGCTGTCGCAATGTAGAGTATAAGATTTCCTATCATCTGTGCCCAGTCTTGCCACAAAGAGTTAATCCAGCTCTGAGCAATCCTCTTCTCTTCTTTCAGTGAGATAAAATGGACAAACAGGAGAACTTTTGTCCGTTCCGCCCCCTTGCTGTGAGTGACAGGTTATTTACATATCTCATGCACTAAGCCTGAGACAGGCATTATTTTTTAATTCCCACCCCCACTCCTTTTCTGAAGTCATGTGGTTACTTTTCTGGATTTTGACTGGATGTTAGTGATCATAGCAGAAGTTCAGTGTAAGGAATACACAGGAGAAAATGCATGTTGACAAGGGGAGTGTAGAGGTGGACGGGGAGTCTACTGACATCACGACTCCACCCACCGAGCTCCAGACAACAGATCCACCCACAGAATCTGCAGTTTTTCAGTTCTTATAACAGACAGAGGGGAGACATTTGACAGATAAGGATACATGCAGGAGGCATCTATATCCTTATAGATCAGCACTATGGCAGTAGTTTAGAAAGGATGAGAGTGGGTTTACATCCACTTTAACATGATTTAATGTGTGCTAGAGCAACATACCTGTGTTGCCACACCCACAGTTCTCTTCTCTTTTTTTCTGGAACACAGTCTCACTTTAACGTTCACCTTTTGTAACATGTTACATGTTAGTTACACCTATATTCAGGGTGTAACATGTGACATGTTACATACGCACCGGCCCCCGATGCCCCAGGGGATCTTCTCCCCCGACTAGCTGTCACAATGTAAAAAAGATGTGGCCGCGCGGGGCTCCGCCCACCAGGTCGCGTCATCCATTCACAGTGTTCTGTAAATGGGAAAACTACAAGGTCCAGCAGCCTTTGCAGCTGTCGGCTTGTAGTTCTCAATGAACTACCATGGCGCTGTTGAGCACTGTGGTAGTTCATTGAGCTTCCTGTCTCAAGTGTAATTAGTTGCTCATATTGGAGGTACGGGCAAACAGATACAGCATGGGTGCAATGCTTTACAGGTCCCTAACAAAAAAATAATACGTGCATATTTTTTATACCTGCAATAAAATGTGCATTTATTATTTTATTTTGTAAAGGTGAACTTATCCTTTAAGGCCGCAGGAAAACAATAAGCATAAACTGTAATCTAATGGGCTTAGATAACACAGTAAAGACTGGAACTCAAAGAAAATACCCCATTTGACCATCTGCCAAGCTAATAACCAGTCCTGGCAAGATGACTGGGAACAATGTGCCCTGGTGTATACAAGTTATGACCAAGGTAGATAGAAGACAATTTTTAGTGTATTTCCAAAGCTACATACCGTATATACTCGAGTATAAGCCGAGTTTTTCAGCACTTTTTTTGTGCTGAAAATGCTCCCCTCGGCTTATACTCGAGTCACCTTTTTGTGCCTGATCTCCCAGACTTTGGGAGCCGGTACTGGCCGGCCATAGGTCCTCTGGACCCCAAACTTGGCACACATGTAGTTCCACTCTTCTTCTACAAGTGTAGAAAGGTTGTTGTCCGGGAGACCTACGGCCGGGGAGCACCGATTTTTCAAAGCCGGGCACCCCTTCTATAGACTCCCATGTTAAACGGCCATTTCTCCAGTGACTTTGGAGACCCGGTACCGGCTAGTCGTAGGTTCCTTGGACCCGAAACTTGGAACATATGTATCCCCATTTCTCCTCTACAAGTGTGCAAAGTTTGTTGTCTGGGGGACCTACGGCCGGGGAGCAACGATTTTTCAAAGCCGGGCACCTCTTCCATAGACTCCCATGTTAAACGTCAGTCTAGTCATGGGCACAGTGAGGCAAAGTGAGGCATGCAGATGGACACAGTGAGGCATGCACATGGACACAGTGAGGCATGCAGATGGATACCCTAGGCTTATACTCAAGTCAATACGTTTTCCCAGTTTTTTGTGTTAAAATTAGGTGCCTCGGCTTATATTCGGGTCGGCTTATACTCGAGTACATACGGTAGTTACATAATTAGTCAGGTTGAAAAGAGACACAAGAGAAAAAGAAAAGAGGGCGCACCAACCTTGTACATTATCCTTGGGTATATTTTAATAAAAATAAAGTTAAAAAACTACTCACAAACAGATAGAAAAAAACTTGCGATACAAGTGATCTCCAGATGACAGCAATTGGTCTACAGACAACAGACTCCAGATGGTACCAGAGGACTGCTGGGCTCTGAGGAAAAAGGTATTTCTTTGAAACGCGTCAGCCGGCAGTGGCCTTCGAAATCTCCTCTGGTGCCATCTGGAGTCTGTTGTCTGTTGACCAATTGCTGTCATCTGGAGATCACTTGTATCACAATCTGTTTTGTGAGTAATTTTTTTAACTTTATTTTTAATAAAATCTACCTAAGGATAATGCACAAGGTTGGTGCGCCTTCTTTTCTTTTTCTCTTTTGACTGCTAGGATACCTCTATCCTTGAGGGCAGCAAGGCCTGTGGCACTATCCATTACGAGCTCTAGTTCACGTGGTACTCACTTGTGCGCAGGAGTGTTTGTCTTTCTGCTATGAAAAGAGACACAAGTCCATCTAGTTTAACCAATAAGGTCGGGTTCACATATGTGCAAATCGGATGCGTTTTCCCGCATCCAAATAGCATGACAGGCGAGTGTGACCGGCTCTCAATTGGTGACTGTGTATTGTTTTCTATGTGAACTGTCTCCATTCCTAATGACCCGTCTCCTCTCTCTGCAGAGCTGCACCGTTCAGACCCCACAAGGACACGAGTATGAAGGAAGGACGTATGATGGAAAACGAGTGAGGGGCGGGGGCTCGGTTGGGGTATTTTGTGAAGTGGAGGTGTTGGGCACACAGAATCTTTAGTCTTCTAACCTGCATTAGAATAGCACCTAAATGAATCTAGTCACTTGGAGCCCCTTACAAATTACATCTGTAAAAGACCTGTTTAAATCTTATCGGGTCTTCTGTAGCAAGCTAGATGTGCAAAGAGAGACCATAGAGAAAGTAGGCAGGTATGAAGTTTTTGTGTATTCTAGGAAAAATATTTTAAAAACTCTGTTGCTTCTTATGTCAGTTGCTATGGCATCTCTATGAAGTTAGATCAGTGATCTGTCACTGACAGCAGTTTGTTAGTGACAGAATCACTTAGGTTAGCTTGTCCTACAGTGTGGCCGGTGTTCCGTCAGATATGGCAGCCCGTCAGAATTGGTAACGGAAGTGACGTTCCGTCACCGCCATCTTGCTACACCCCGCACTCCTCCACAGTAATGATACACAGAGAAGGGGGCAAACGGACATCTTGTTACACTCACCTGAGTTTTGCATTTCACACTTATTTTTAACACATAACGGAGCTTATATGGTTAAATACAGTATTTGGAAATCCGACGGCTGTTTACATGTTGAATTATAAAAGCAGAGGTGTTCTGTCACATTAGCAAACCTGTGAGGTCAGCAGATTTGCCGCTGCTTTTAAAATTTAACATCTAAACAGTCCGTCGGATATCCAAATACTGTATTTAAGCATATAAGCTCCGTTTTGTGTTATAAATAACTGTGAAATGCAAAACTCTGGTGGGTGTAACAAGATGTCCTCTTGCCCCCTTCTCGGTGTATGATTACTATGGAGGAGTGTGGGGTGTAGCAAGATGGCAGTGACGGGAACGCCCCTTGCGTTACCAATTCTGACGGGTCGCCATATCTGACGGAACACCGGCTCATTGACTGAACCACTAAATTGTTGCTCCATTTCTGCTCCCTCCATGGTGAGTGACTTACACCTCTGCACTGCTTTGGCCAATGAGGGAGCAATGCCATATAAGCCGTGAGAGCTCTCTACAGCAATCTTGTGGCTGCAAGGATGCCACCGGTGACACCATCACAGGTGACATTACTTTTAAGTGTCCCAGTGATGTTCAGGGTAGTTAAAAGTGGTTGTAAAAGCACAAGGCTTTTTACCTTTATGCATTTTAAGGAAAAAACCTTCTGTGTGCAGCAGCACCCCTCTTACAGTGGGCAAAATAATTATTTGATCCCATGCAGATTTTGTAAGTTTGCCCACTTACAAAGAAATAGGTGTATTTTATATGATAGAGACAGAATATCAACCAAAAATCCAGAAAAAACACAATACAAATGTATTTATTGAGTTGTAGTTCAGTGAGTAAAATAAGTATTTGATCCCCAAGCAAAACATGACTTGTTGGCAATCAGAGGTCAGACATTTCTTGTAGTTGGTGATCAGGTCTGCACACATCTCAAGAGGGATTTTGGTTCACTCTTCTTTACAGATCTTCTCTAAATCCTTAAGGTTTCTTGGCTGTCGCTTGGCAACTCAAAGTTTCAGCTCCCACCCATACATTTTCTATAGGATTAAGGTCTGGAGACTGGCTAGTCCACTCCATGACCTTAATGTGCTTCTTCTTGAACCACTCCTTTGTTGCTTTGGCGGTATGTTTTGGGTCATTGTCATGCTGGAAGACCCATCCATGATCCATCTTTGGTGTTCTGGCTGAGAGAAGAAGGTTCTCATCCAAGATTTTACAATACATGGCCCCGTCCATTGGTCCCTCAGTGTGGCAAAGTCAGCCTGTACCTTTAGCAGAGGAGGATCGGGGCTGCTCTGTGCAAAACCATTACACAGCGCAGGTAAGTATAACATGTTTGTTATTTAACCCCTTCCATACCGGGCCATAGCAGAATGACGCCGGCAGGAACCCTCTCTCCCTCCGGGTGGACGTCATATGTTGTCCTGGCTTTGTAGGGGGATATCTGAATGATGCCTGCAGCTAGAGGCATCATTCAGATATCCTTTTTTTCAGCCGGCGATTCTGCGCACAATAAGAACAATCATAGCAGCGGTTCCACCGCTTGATCGTTCTTATAGGCGGCGGGAGGGGACATCCCCCCCCCTCCCGCCGCCATCCGGTGCTTCTCCGGGCTCTCCCGTGCGAGAGAATCGTCGGCGCCATTGGTGGGTCACGTGATGAGCATAGAGATGACTCTTTACCAGATGGTCACCAGTCATCTCTGTGATCGTCAGAGGCCCGGGCGCGATGTGATGACGTCACGCCCGGGTCCTCAAATGTAAACAAAGCCGCCATTGCGGCTAGTAAGTATGAGATTTGTGAAAAAAAATTCACTGATCTCATGCTTTCCAGCCTGGAGGAGAGATGTGGGGTCTTATTGACCCCGCACCTCTCCATAAAGAGGACCTGTCACACACCATTCCTATTACAAGGGATGTTTACATTTCTTGTAATAGGAATAAAAGTGATCAAAAAAAAAAAAAAAAAAAAAGTAAAAATAAAAAAAAATAAGTAAAATAAAAAAATAAATATTTTTTTTAAACGCCCCTGTCCCCAATAGCTCGCGCTTAGAAGCGAACACACACGTGAATCCCGCACGCATATGTAAACGCCGTTCAAACCACACATTGAGGTATCGCCGCGTGCGTTAGAGCGCGTGCAACAATTCTAGCACTAGACCTCCTCTGTAACTCTAACCTGGTAACCTGTAAAAAATTTCAAAGCGTCGCCTATGGAGATTTTTAAGTACCGAAGTTTGCCGCCATTCCATGAGTGTGCGCAATTTTAAAGCGTGACATGTTAGGTATCTATTTACTCGGCGTAACATAAGCTTTCATATTTTACAAAAAAATTGGGCTAACTTTACTGTTTTTTTATTTTTTAATTCATGAAACCATTTTTTCCCCCAAAAAAGGCGTTTGAAAAATGATTGCGCAAATACCGTGCAAGATAAAAAGTTGCAATGACCGTCATTTTATTCCCTAGGGTGTCTGCTAAAAAAAACATACATAATGTTTCGGGGTTCTGAGTAATTTTCTAGCAAAAGAATGATGATTTGTACATGTAGGAGAGAAGTGCCAGAATAGGCCCGGTATGGAAGTGGTTAAAAAAAAGAAAAAACAAGACATTAATATCGCTTGAAGGTATAAGAGAATTGCCTGCAGAGGATAATCATTGATGAAACCAGTGGCAATTCTCGCATTACTTCTGTTTTGAGCTGTCATTACATCTCCAAAACAGTTCTGGTAATCACACCCAACTTCCCTGTCCTAACCTCCTAGTACTGCCATGTTAAAAAAAAATATATATATACACAGTGGGGAGAACAAGTATTTGATACACGGCTGATTTTGCAGGTTTTCCTACTTACAAAGCATGTAGAGGTCTGTAATTTTTATCATAGGTACTATTCAACTGTGAGAGACGGAATCTAAAACAAAAATCCAGAAAATCACATTGTGGCTGGGTTCACACTAGTGCGACACAACATCCGTCCTACTTTGGATCCGACTTTGCCCTGCGACATGAAGCCGACATATGTCCGACTTTCAATGAACGGGGATCCGACTTAGATACCCGCCAATACCAGGCACTGTGTTTGGTATGAATCTTGAGGGGGAACTCCAGGCCAAATTTTAAATTAAAAAAAAAACGGCGTGGGTTCCCCCTCCAGAGGCATACCAGGCCCTTGGGTCTGGTCTGGATTTGAACGGGCGCCCCTACGCCGAAAAGACGGCGTGGGGGTCCCCCCAAAATCCAAACCAGACCCTTATCCGAGCACACAACCTGGCCGGCCGCAGGGGAAGAGGGGGGGAGGAGAGAGCGCCCCCCCCTCCCTCCTGAACCGTACCAGGCCGCATGCCCTCAACATGGGGGGTTTGGTGCTCTGGGGCAGGGGGGCGACCTGCGGCCCCCCCACCCCAGAGCACCCTGCCCCCATGTTGATGAGGACAGGGCCTCTTCCCGACAACCCTGGCCGTTGGTTGTCAGGGTCTGCGGGCGGGGGGCTTATCGGAATCCGGGAGCCCCCTTCAATAAGGGAGCCCCCCACCCGATGTGAATGAGTATCCCTACCCATTCACCTGGTGGAAAAAAATTGCAATAAAAAAACACTACACAGGTTTTTAAAGTAATTTATTACACAGCTCCGGGGGTCTTCTTCCGACTCCGGCGCTCTTCTTCCGACTTCGGGGGTCTCCGGTGTCATCTCCGCGCTCTCCGGTTCTTTCTTCCGCCGGGCCTCCGCTAACTTCTTTTTAGCTCTCTTGCTAACAGAGGCCCGGTCTTCCCGTTCTCTCGTCTATAGGCTTCTCATGACGTCACAGTCACATGTTTCGGGGCACATGGCCCCGGAGCATGTGACTGTGACGTCATGGGAACATGTGACTGTGACATCATGAGAAGCCTATATTAATGCGGAGCGGAGCGGAGAGCCAGTATTACAGCCGGAGAAAGCGACGCGTCAACATCGAGAAGGAGAAGAGGGAAGAAGCCGACGGCGACGACGGGAAGACCGACCCCTCCACTAGCGAAAGAGCTAAAGAAGTTAGTGGAGGGGCCGGCAGAAGGACAACGGAGAGCCGGACGAGACAACGGGAAGACCGGGCCTCTGTTAGTAAGAGAGCTAAAAAGAAGTTAGCGGAGGCCCGGCGAAAGAAAGAACCGGAGAGCGCGGAGACGACACCGGAGACCCCCGAAGTCGGAAAAGACCCCCGGAAGTCGGAAAAGACCCCCAGAAGTCGGAAGAAGACCCCCGGAGCTGTGTAATAAATTACTTTAAAAACCTGTGTAGTGTTTTTTTATTGCAATTTTTTTCCACCAGGTGAATGGGTAGGGGTACGATGTACCCCATACTCATTCACATAGGGTGGGGGGGCCGGGATCCGGGGGCTCCCTTATTGAAGGGGGCTCCCGGATTCCGATAAGCCCCCCGCCCGCAGACCCCGACAACCAACGGCCAGGGTTGTCGGGAAGAGGCCCTGTCCTCATCAACATGGGGGCAGGGTGCTCTGGGGTGGGGGGGCCGCAGGTCGCCCCCCTGCCCCAGAGCACCAAACCCCCCATGTTGAGGGCATGTGGCCTGGTACGGTTCAGGAGGGAGGGGGCCGCTCTCTCGTCCCCCCCTCTTCCCCTGCGGCCGGCCAGGTTGTGTGCTCGGATAAGGGTCTGGTTTGGATTTTGGGGGGACCCCCCACGCCGTTTTTCGGCGTAGGGGTGCCCGTTCAAATCCAGACCAGACCCAAGGGCCTGGTATGCTCCTGGAGGGGAACCCACGCCGTTTTTTTTATTTAAAATTTGGCCTGGAGTTCCCCCTCAAGAGCAGCACAGCACAAGTCGCATGCCAAAGTCGGACCATGCAAGACTGCGGTCCGACTTTGATCCGACTTCAATGATATTCAATGGGCTGAAGTCGGATCAAAGTCGGACCAAAGTAGTACAGGGAGCATTCTCAAAGTCGGACCGACATGTGTCGGACCAGTTAAGACAGCTCCCATAGGGAAACATTGATTTTCACACGTCATGCGACATGAGCTCCCAATGTCGGAGCGTTTGTCGCCCCAGTGTGAACCAGGCCTGTATGATTTTTAAATAATTAATTTGCATTTTATTGCATGACATAAGTATTTGATCACCTACCAACCAGTAAGAATTCCGGCTCTCACAGACCTGTTATTTTTTCTTTAAGAAGCCCTCCTGTTCTCCACTCATTATCTGTATTAACTGCACCTGTTTGAACTCGTTACCAGTATAAAAGACACCTGTCCACACACTCAATCAAACAGACTCCAACCTCTCCACAATGGCCAACACCAGAGAGCTGTGTAAGGACATCAGGGATAAAATTGTAGACCTGCACAAGGCTGGGATGGGCTACAGGACAATAGGCAAGCAGCTTGGTGAGAAGGCAACAACTGTTGGCGCAATTATTAGGAAATGGAAGAAGTTCAAGATGATGGTCAATCTCCCTTGTTCTGGGGCTCCATGCAAGATCTCACCTCATGGGGCATCAATGATCATGAGGAAGGTGAGGGATCAGCCTAGAACTACACGGCAGGACCTGGTCAATGACCTGAAGGCAGCTGGGACCACAGTTTTAAAGAAAACCATTAGTAACACACTACGCGGTCATGGATTAAAATCCTGCAGCGCACGCAAGGTCCCCCTGCTCAAGGCAGCGCATTTGTCCAGGCCCGTCTGAAGTTTGCCAATGACCATCTGGATGATCCAGAGGAGAAATAGAAGGTCATGTGGTCTGATGAGACAAAAATAAAGCTTTTTGGTCTAAACTCCACTCGCCGTGTTTGGAGGAAGAAGAAGGATAAGTACAATCCCAAGAACACCATCCCAACCGTAAAGCATGGAGGTGGAAACATCATTCTTTGGGGATGCTTTTCTGCAAAGGGGACTGGACGACTGCACCGTATTGAGAGAAGGATGGATGGGGCCATGTATCGCGAGATCTTGACCAACAACCTCCTTCCCTCAGTAAGAGCATTGAAGATGGGTCGTGGCTGGGTCTTCCAACATGACAACGACCCGAAACACACAGCCAGGGCAACTAAGGAGTGGCTCCATAAGAAGCATCTCAAGGTCCTGGAGTGGCCTAGCCAGTCTCCAGACCTGAACCCAATAGAAAATCTTTGGAGGGAGCTGAAAGTCCGTATTGCCCAGCGACAGCCCCGAAACCTGAAGGATCTGGAGAGGCTCTGTATGAAGGAGTGGGCCAAAATCCCTGCTGCAGTGTCTGCAAACCTGGTCAAGAACTACAGGAAACGTATGATCTCTGTAATTGCAAACAAAGGTTTCTGTACCAAATATTAAGTTCTGTTTTTCTGATGTATCAAATACTTATGTCATACAATAAAATGTAAATGAATTACTTAGAAATCATACAATGTGATTTTCTGGATTTTTGTTTTAGATTCCGTCTCTCACAGTTGAAGAGTACCTATGATAAAAATTACAGACCTCTACATGCTTTGTAAGCAGGAAAACCTGCAAAATCGTCCGTGTATCAAATACTTGTTCTCCCCACTGTATATATAGGCACACAGTACCAGAGCAAGCCTTAAAAGGGTTCTCTACTTTGTCATTTACTGAATCCCTGATGAAATTCACAGTAATGTTATGTATTGGAGCTATGACCCAGCCTTCCAGATCAGAGCAGCTGCTTCCCTAAGGCCCCTTTCACACTGGGGCGGAAGGTACGCTGGCGGTATAGCGCCGCTATTTTTAGCGGCGCTATACTGTCGGAATTGCGGCGGTATTTGGCTGCTAGCGGTGCGGTTTTAACCCCCGCTAGCGACCGAAAAAGGGTTAATACCGCCGACAATGCGCCTCTGCAGAGGCGCATTGCCGGCGGTATAGCCGCGGTTTCCAAATTATTTCAATGGGCAGGAGCGGTAAAGGAGCGGTAAACACACCGCTCCTCTCACTGCTCCAAAGATGCAGCTAGCAGGACTTTTGGAGCAGTCCTGCTAGCGCACCTCTCCAGTGTGAAAGCCCTCAAGCTTTCACACTGGAGAAACAGCAGCCGCTGTTTAGGGTCGGTTTGCAGGCGCTATTTTTAGCGCAATAGCGCCTGCAAACTGCCCCAGTGTGAAAGTGGCCTAATGGTGGCCATACACACATCGATTTGTCTTCAATCTAAAAACAAATAACTCATTGTATATACAAATATTGAAAAATGCAACACACGCTCTATTTTTATGCACTTTACGATCGACTGAAACGACAATCAATTTAAAATTACCATTTAATTGGTCTGTATTATTGTACACGCATGTCAGTATTGGTCAGATCAACAAAGCTTTGCCACTGCCTAAACCATGTGTCTTTTGTATCAGATCACCGGGGTGTCCATCCTGAGAGCTGGCGAGACGATGGAACCCGCCTTAAGAGCTGTGTGCAAAGACGTGAGGATTGGAACCATCCTTATTCAGACCAACCCCAGCACTGGAGAGCCTGAGGTCAGAGGTCATGTTATCTCACTGTGGGTGGGGTGGCGGTACTCATTAACACAGTAATGGTGTTCATAGAGTGGTAACCCAATATCCAATTTGACCTCAGTAAAACTTCTTTAGGTTGCCAATGTTATTTTATTTTGAGTGTTATTACATATATATGTATATGCAGGGCTTTTTTTCTCAAACAATAGGTGCTGGAACTCAACCACGAGCCACCAATCCCCTCCCCCCACACACTCCCTCCAAATCACATCAAATAGTGGGTGTGGTCAGTCAAATTTCACGAACAGTAGGAGGGTCTTAAAGGGACATTAAATACCAGGATTGCATTACATGCAGAGGGCAGAGTTCAGGGGGGTTACACACAGAATGCAGAGCTGTCACTTGTAAACACAGAAACTGGACTTCTGTGTTTACAAGTGATTGTGGTGAGCAGGCACCAAAGGGTCTGAGCCAGAGGTGGTGGAACTGAGTTCCCCCTGAAAAAAAGCCCTGTGTATATGTATAGATATATGTTGAGTGCATAAGGATGTGATCAGCTCAACGTATACACATTTTTCTCTTATCATCCATGGACTGACACAGTGTCTCTTTACACTTTACACGTGGGTTATGTCCCTGCTTGCAGGAGAAGACCTAGGCAGAATGTGAGATGTTATACATACATTCTAAAAGCCAGAGCTGAACAGCCCCACCCAGGGGGCGGTCCCTCCGGACATAACCCTCCCACTACAGTCAGCAGACTTCAGTTTTTTTCTGCCTGGCAGAAGGAGAAGACGTGGCTCTCTCAGGAGCCAGTCTCCTGACCTATTTTTATTCCTTTTCTGGAATTCTTTTTTATTTTATTTTTGAGAATTTTCTATCAACTGTCGGCTGGGCAACAGGTTGGGTACAAGATATCCTCGTAGTCTTCCCTGTCCGACCATCGAGCGTGCTGATCCTCGCCTTGTGTGCGTGAGACTCAGTTCACGACAGGCCCCATGACTCCAGGGGTGGCCGGGTTTGCTTTCATGCTCCCACGGTCCTCTCAAGACTGAACAGTTCCTGACTGACTGTATCTTTCGCGGTGGACCGGGCCGACAGCTACTCAGTACTGCACTGTGATAGTCCTGTCAGAAACACACCAGTGGGTCCCTCAGGGGACAGGTAAGTAGTCTCTCCTGCCTGCAGGTGAGTACAAAAAGCTGTGTGTTTCTCTGTGGGGGATTTTCCCTGTCTCCCCCTGTATTTCATTGTCACTCTCTGTCACCATTGCTGGCGCTGTGCTGTGTGGGGTGCCTGGGGGTCACACTGTTCTTGGAGGGGCTAATGCTGGTCTGCAGATATGCTTGGGGCCTTTTTTTGTGTGTTTTGGGGCCTGAGCGCCGAGTGGCGCTGTGTGTGTGCTGTTTTTTCACTTTTGTTGAGTCATGGCGGCCATCTTGCCGCGGATCGCCTCAGTGAAGTGCGGCGGCCATTTTCTTGTAGCCTGCGCGCTCTTCAGCACTAGTTTTGGCCTCTAGCGCTGCTGTAACAGCGTGAATCTCCTCACAATCTCCTCACAGCTCACCAGCGCTGACACAGCGCGGTACAGACAGCGGAACTGAGCGGTCCCTGGTCCGGTTTGGTGAGTCCCCTGGGCGCCCCCTCCTCAGTCAGCACAGCCTGTGGGTGGACTTTTTATCTGAGGAGTCTCAGAGGGGGGCAATATGGAGTCTCTGTCACCAGCTTCCCCTAAATGTCAGTGGACAACAGGCAGTGCTTCAGCACCTACGGTCCCTAGGGACCAGTTGTGGGCAGTCCTGGAATCATTTCTGACCAGGATGGGAGCTGTGTGCAAGCGCAAGGGAGCAAAAAAGCGCCCTCTCCCCACTTTACTTCATGAGGGCAGTGCGCTGATTCAGATATGGGCCTAGCCACTACCGCTCAGGACCCTAGTTCTGAATGTATTGGATGGTTTTGAACAGGACATTCCTTATGAGGAAAACTCCAGTTCTGAGTCAGTAAATGACAGGGCGCTTGTTAGTGTACTCATGACTGCGGTGAGGGACACTCTCAAGCTAAAATGCTGCGGATGCAGAACCTCAGGCGGATACACTCTCCTTTGGTTCTTTTAAGGCCAGGCCTTCTAGAGAGGTTTTTCCATATGTACTTTCTTTGACCAGCTCATTGATAAGGTCTGGGAAAAGCCGCAGAAGATTTTTTTTATGGTCCCGCGGCGTTTGTCTATCAGATACCCCTTGAAGATGCCCTACTTAAAAAGTGGGCTTCTCCCCCAGTGTCGACCCTCCAGTCGCCCGGTTGAACAAGGCCATCACTCTCCCGATGGAGGGGACTCCTGCATTTGAGGACCCCACTGACAGGAGGTCAGAAGTGGTGAGCAGAGCCATGTTTGCCTTGTTGGGATCCGCCCTACGGCCTGTGGTAGCGGCGACCCTTGTGTCTTAAACACTTACAGGTTGGGCAAAAATGTTGCACCTAGCTGTACAGGAGCATAATCTTCCTCCAGACACAGTTGCTCTGGCCCACCAACTGGTTCAGGGCCTGGTTTATGTGTGCGACGCCACGTTGGACGCGGCCCCTTTAATATCCAGGGCCTCTGTCTCGGCGGTGGTATTGCGTCGTCTTATCTGGTTGAAGTGCTGGTCTGCTGACCTAGCCTTAGGAAGCTCCTGATGGATCTACCATTTAAAGGTGGTAGACCTTTCGGTGCTGCTCTGGATGACATCGTCATGGATGTCATGGGAGGTAAAAGCACTCTTCTTCCTTAGACTAGCAAGAGTGAGGAGGCCTGCCGCAAACGGGGGCCTTCCTTTCCAGCAAAACGGGGTTTTTTCGTCAGTCAGAGTCCACGGGTAGGTCCTCTCAGACTGACGGCAGTGCGGCTGGTGGGCACAAGTGCCCCTGGGTGCATAAGCCGAACAAGCGGCTCCCAAGCCCGCCTCCACGTGAAGTCTTGCCTCCGCCCGACTCTGGGGTGGGGGGACGACTTCGCAGGTCACGAATCGGTGGTCCTCCCAAATCTCCGACTGGTGGGTGTGCGAGGTGGTCACCTCAGGATACAGGATAGTATTCCGATCCTGGCCCCCAGACAGATTCTTTCCCTCGAATCTTCCTCTCCTTCCTACCTGTCGGGCAGCCCTCTTGGGGGCTGTACAGGATTTGATCAGGTCCGGAGTGATTGTGCCGGTTCCGTCACAGGAGAGTTTTCAGGGATTCTACTCGAATCTGTTTGTCGGCCCAAAAATAGGACGTGGTTCGACCTATCCTGGACCTCAAGGCCCTGAATGCCTTCGAGAAGGTGCAGAAATTCCGCATGGAATCCATTCGCACGGTGATCGCTACACTCCACCAAAGGGATTTTCTTCTGGCGTCCTTGGACTTCAAGGACGCCTACTTGCATGTTCCGATCTGCGCAAGTCACCAGAAGTTTCTGCGCTTGCGATCAGCGAAGTCCACTATCGATTGTGGCTCTTCCTTTCGGCCTAGCCTCAGCACCAAGGGTGTTCACCAAGGTGCTTGCTCCGGTTCTAGCCTTCTGTTACAGTGAGGTATTGCTGTCGTGGGCTATCTGGACGATCTTCTGCTAAGAGCAGAAAGTGGCTCAGACTTTGAGGAAAGGTGACTATCGTCAATTAGACCCTCAGGGACTTCGGGTGGTTCCTGAACATTCAGGAGTCAGTCCTGGTCCCGACTCAGTGTCTGGAGTATCTAGTTCTGATTCTGGACTCCTTGGAGGCAAAGGTATCCTACCTCTGGAGAAGTTGCTGACACTTCAGTCTGCGGTGCGGGTGCTGACATCCCGAAAATGGTTGTCAATCCGTTTTTTTGCATGAGAGTCCCGGGACTCGTGGTGGCCTCCTTCACGGCCGTTCCGTATGCCCAATCACACACCAGGGCATTGCAGAAGGAGATCTTGTCCACCTGGGACAAATCCCCGTTGTCCTTGGATCTTCAGATCCAGGTGATTCACCTGGTCAGGGTGCCCCTGACATGGTGGTTGAGATCCTCGGCTCTTCGGTCCGGAAAGTCGTTCCCCTCCCATCCAATGGACGGTACTCACGACGGACACCAGCCTGACGGGCTGGGGTGGAGTCTGGGGAGTCCTGTCGGCTCAAGGCCTTGGACTCCGGACGAGCCCGTTTACCAATCACTGTTCTGGAAATACGGGCCATCGGACTGTGTCTCTCCTCAGGTCGGAGAGAGTACGGGGTCGCTCCATCAGGAGCCAGTCGGACAACGCCACGGTGGTGGCGTATGTAAACCATCAAGGGGGGACTCGGAGCTCAGCTGCGGCTTCCGAGGTAGTCCGTATCCTGAAGTGGGCCGGAAGAAACGTGTCGGCTCTGTAGGCCATGTACATTCTGGGCATAGACAATGGGCAGGCGGACTATCTGATTCGCCAATCGCCGGACAAAGAAGAGTGGTCCTTGCATATTTCAACTCCTTTGCCGACGGTGGGGCACGCCGGATGTGGACCTGATGGCCTCTCGACTCAATCGCAAGGGTCGAGGTTGTGGCCAGATCCAGGGATCCTTGGGCGATGCCTCGGATGCGTTGGTGGCCCCATAGGGTCCTTATCGCCTGATATAAACTCTGGTGATCCTAATTGTTCCGGATTAGCCTCAGCATCACTGGTACGCTGATCTGGTACCTCTCGTTGCGGACGTTCCCTGGCGGTTGCCGATGAGGGAGGACCTTCAGTCTCAAGGTCCTATGTTTCATCCGGCTTACAGTCTCTGGCTTTAACGGCAGGGCTGTTGAAAGCCAGGTGTTGAGGGACCGAGGTCTCTCAGACTCGGTCATTTTGACCATGTTAAGGACACGGAAGTCTTCCTCCAAGCAGATCTATCACCGTGCCTGGAAAGCTTATATCGCCATATGCGAAGCGCTGGACTGGCGTCCTCGGACGTATTCCGTCCCCAGAATCCTGCGTCCTCTGCAGTGTGGAGTGACCCAAAAGCTTGCTTTGAGTACCATCAAGGATCAGATTTCGGCCTTGACCGTCTTCTTTCAGCGACCTCTAGCGGGTAATTTCTTGGTTAGCACCTTGTGTTGGGGGTTCGCCATGTGCTCCCTCCTGTCAAGCCTCCTCTCCCACCGTGGGATCTGAAGTTGGTGCTCTCGGTCCTCCAGGAACCTCCTTTTGGGAATATCCGGGATATTCCCCTCTTGCCTTGTCTCAGAAGGTGGCCTTTTAGTGGCAATCACTTCTGTTTGATGGGTGTCTGAGTTGGCGGCTTTGTCCTGCAAGTCGCCATATTTAGTCATCCATAAGGATAAGGCGGTGTTGCATCCGTGACCTTCCTTTTTGCCAAAGGTGGTGTCGACCTTTCACCTACATGAGGACATTGTCCTCCCTTCCTTGTGTCCTCACCCATCGCATCCCAGAGAGTTTGCGCTGCACATATTGGATGTGGTACGAGCCTTACGGGTGTACCTGTCTGCTACTGCTTCTATTCGAAAGTCCGACTCACTGTTTGTGACTGTCTCTGGTCCATAACAGGGCCAAGCGGTTTCGTCTGCCATCATTTCTAGGGGAATCAGACAAACCGTCATTCAAGCCTATGCTCTCAAAGGGCGGGCGCCTCCCTTTCCGGTTACGGCGTATTCCACCAGGGCAATTGGTGCTTCCTGGGTTTTCCGACATCAAGCATCGGTTGCACAAGTGTGCAAGGCGGCGACCTGGTCGTCTGTTCATGCCTTTTAAGTTTTATAAGGTTAATGTGGCTGCATCTCCGGATGCTTCCTTCGGCCGCAGGGTGCTGCAGGCCGATGTTTAAAGTTGCGACTCCTCCGTTGAGGAGCTCTGCCTTCTTGGAGTGAAGTTTTTGGTTTTTCCATTTATACTGCTCCCATCCCTCTTGACACTGCTTTGGGACATCCCACGTGTAAAGTGTAAAGAGACACCGTGTCAGTCCATGGATGATAAGAGAAAATAGGATTTTTTGTACTCACCGTAAAATCCTTTTCTCTGACATCCATGGACTGACACGGCACCCACCCTTCCTTTTTAAGTTTGTACTGCTTTGTTACGAACTGAAGTCTGCTGACTGTAGTGGGAGGGTTATGTCTGGAGGGACCGCCCCCTGGGTGGGGCTGTTCAGCTCTGGCTTTTAGAATGTATGTATAACATCTCACATTCTGCCTAGGTCTTCTCCTGCAAGCAGGGACATAACCCACGTGTAAAGTGTAAAGAGACACCGTGTCAGTCCATGGATGTCAGAGAAAAGGATTTTACGGTGAGTACAAAAAATCCTATTATTATTGTGTCCTTAATGTAAATAAAAAGGTTAGCAGAGTAGTTTGAAAAGGCATTGTTCCTCACCAAACTCTTCTTGGATGGTTGGGAGAAGTTGCTCTCGGGGGATGTTTTTGTACCATTCTTTATTCATGGATGTGTTCTTAGGCAAAATTGTGAGCCCCCCCACTTCCTTGGCTGAGAAGCCCCCCACACATGAATGGTCTCGGGATGCTTTACTGTTGGCATGACACAGGACTGATGGTAGCGTCACCTTTTCTTCTCCGGACAAGTTTTTTTCCGGATGCCCCAAACAATTGGAAAGGAGATTCATCAGAGAAGATGACTTTCCCCCAGTCCTCAGCAGTCCAATCCCTGAACCTTTTGCATAATATCATTCTGTCTCTGATGTTATCCCTGGAGAGAAGTGGCTTCTTTGCTGCCCTTTTTCACACCAGGCCATCCTCCAAAAGTCTTCTCACTTGATGTTCTCACACCAGCCTGCTGCCATTCCTAAGCAAGCTCCGCACTGGTGGTGCCCCGATCCCGCAGCTGAGTCAACTGTAGGTGACGGTCCTGGTGCTTGCTGGACTTTCTTGGGCGCCCTGAAGCCCACTGACAAATGCAGTGGAAATGTTTTTTATGTGATTAAGTTATCTTTCATGGCAAAGGGGGACTTTGCAATTCATCTGATAAATCTTCATAACATTCTGGAGTATATGTAAACTGCCATCATAAAAACTGAGGCAGCAGACTTTGTGAAAATGAATATTTGTCATTCTCAAAACTTTTGGCCACGGCTGTACTTCCAGTAATGTAAAATAAAAAAATGCAACAGGATAAGTGAAAGCCAGTTGTAGTGCTTAAGGTAGCTAGGTAGGCAAAGCTGGGAACTTAGACATGGAAATCTCACCATCGGTGCCCTGAGAGACTTAATATTGACCATTGAATAGTTCACCTAGCTGGCTTTTTGGTCAGTGACCTTTTCACATCATTGCTTTCTCTCTGCCTTATTTCACCCTCAGCTGCATTACCTGCGACTTCCTAAGGACATCAGTGAGGACCACGTTATTCTCATGGACTGCACAGTGTCTACAGGAGCAGCGGCCATGATGGCGGTCCGTGTACTGCTGGTAAGCTTGTGACGAGACTGGGGAATTGTAGAGAACCATCCGATGAACTGAAATGTTGCCTACTGTAATGTCTTTTTATCTGGGTAGGATCACGAAGTTCCTGAAGAGAGGATATTTCTGCTGTCGCTGCTCATGGCAGAGCTGGGCGTCCACTCCGTGGCTTATGCCTTCCCACATGTGCGCATCCTAACCACTGCTGTGGACAAAAAAGTCAACGACATGTTCCGAATCATCCCTGGAATAGGTAGGAGCCTGATTCTCCAAACCTTCACTGGATTGCTCACATTAGTTTTTTCTCCATTCACACAACCACAAAAATAAAAATAAAACACTGAAAACTCTGCTTATTTTTACCCCGATTTATACTATTTTTATAAAAATTAAATAAATGAAGCTTTCATTGTTCTTCCAGTCCATCTTGATTCTAGATTTCTGTTAAGGTCCATTCACACTGGGAGTTTAGCCCCGGCTCCGTTTATCTGTGGCTGGAGGGCACAGGCACACCCATTGTTGGTTGGGTGGTGCACTCACTGGTACTTTGTTTAGGGCAGTATAGACCCAGGAACGAGTGCCCAGACTGCTTGTGTTAGGGGCATTTGTCTCTGGGCATGTACTGCCCTAAATGTACACACCACTAAGTTGATCGCCCAGCCGCAGCAGCTGTGAAAACTCTCATAGAGTTTGACAGGCTGCTGTCAGCAGGGGTGGACAGGGCACCTGTGCTCTCTAACCACAGCTAAACACCAGAGCCTCATTTATTATGAATAGAATGCCAATTCACCACAATGGAGGAAAAAGTGCATGACCTTTTTCTGAAAACTTGTGCAGTATATACGTTATAGCGTGCTCCCCTGGGTTGGGCTCTACTGTACTATCTGTTGGGGTGGCATTCACAATGAATGACACTGCAAATATCATCTGTGGCTTCGCTGTGGAGGTGGGTGCAGAGGACACAGCCAACAACGGAAGCCCCATAGTAACTCTATGGGTGATGTCACTCGCCATTCATTTCACATCCGTTGTCGGCCTTGTCCTCTGCAAAGCTCCTTCCCGCTGGAGATCGGGTCGGATCGCCTTCGGATTTTTTCTTTGCAGGGCTAGATAGGTTAGTGTTAGATCGTGGGTGTCTGTAGATGCAGGGATTTTAGTTTTAGCATGGACTTCCACTTTATGTAAAATTTTAGGACTTGGATAAAGGAAGGGTTAAGTGTAAAGCCTAGTACACATGGCCGAGAATCTTGTCAGGAAAAAACCTGTTGTTTTTCTCGACGAGATTCTTGTCAAGCTTTCCTTGCATACACACTGTCAATTCCAAATCTCGTCGTTGTAAAGCACGGTGACATACAACATGTACGACGGCAGTATAAAGGGGAATTTCGATTCCAATGGCGCCACCCCTTGGGCTGCTTTTGCTGATCTCGTGTTACCGCTTGTTAGTAAAAGTTTGGGGAGAGACGATTTGCGCTTTTCAGTCTTCGTGCTTTCAGTTCGTTACAGCGTGACGAATGTGCTATCTCCATTACGAATGCTTGTTTTACCAGAAGGAGCGCTCCCGTCTCATACTTGATTCTCAGCATGCGCGATTTTTTAAGACTCGGAAAAGCGTACACACGACCGGTTTTCTTGTCGGGAAACAGGCCGATGAGAAAAACGAGAATCCCGACGAGAAAATAGAGAGCAGGTTCTCTATTTTTCCCGTCGAGATTTCCGGCAGTTTTCTCAACGAAAAACCATACACACGAACGTTTTTTTCTGCAAGAAAGCTCTCCCAACAGTTTTCTTGTTGTTTCTTGACAAGAAAACCGGTCGTGTGTAAGAGACCTCAAGGTCAGCTTTAGGGTCATGTTAAGAATAGAGGTCAAGAGTGTGTGGGTTTCGTTGGCTTTTGGCCACTAAGCATAAGTCACAATAACTGGCAAGCACCAGTTTCTGTCATGAAAGATCAACGCACTGTATCTCTTGACACCTTCAGTAAGAGGTCTGCAATGGCTAAATAGCTACAGAAAAAAATATCCTTTCTGTGTAAAGGAATGATCTGCAGAGCTGTCTTTATCATTGTCAGAATTGGAGTTGCCCTTCCCCAAGAGTAGGGAAGGGTTAAAATCCCTGCTTTATTTAGTTTTTTTCGCTGTCTTTGTATCAATGGGGAAATTTACCACCACATACTGTCCCAGAGAGGCAAACATCCTGTCCTTAGAGAGCTGTCTCCAAAATAGATGTCTCCAATTGTCCCCTCACCTCCTGTTCTGGGGACAACTGTAAAATTTAAGATTTCTCCAAACTTTCTTTCTCTGTGACCATGGCCATCAGAACAAATATTAGAGTGGATTCCCAAAGACAGCAACAAAAACTGGACATATGTTCCAACCCTTCCCTACTTCCTAGAGATACATTTTAACATAGATGTAAACGCAATGATTAAGATCTCGTAGAAGCTTTAACATGTTAACGTAATTGCAAAAAATATTTTCAATCTATTTAAAAGTGCATCTTTCTTTTAGTAACACCTTGTGATCCTCCGAGGAAGGTCCTTGTTTAGGCACCTCTTTTTATAGCGCTCTGTCCCTGAACCCAGTAACTTGTATTCCAAGTAGCTTTGCACTGATACTGAAATTGGTGCCAATACTAAGCATTTGCACGAGTTCTTGTGCAAATGCTCCAATACCTTCAAGTCTTATCAAAAACATGTAACATGGCACTTACAGGCAGGAAATAGAGCATCTACAGTGGCTTGACAAAGAGGCAGTGCCTTGAAACAAGACTTCCAGCAGAGTCCCCAGTTCTAGTGATCTGGTTGGCGAGGCGTCACTTCCGGTGACATCATTTCCGGGCATTCGTGACTGGTGATCCCCAGTGGCTCTTCCTGGATATGGAGTTACACAGCACATCACCATCCACATCCCTCATCCCAGCTGGTTCATCCATTTTTCCATCCTTTGCTTTCCTGGTGGCCACAGGTGGCACAGATGGTATTTCTCAACACCAGAACCTGGTCACTTGTGGGGATGTGGTTTTGCTCTATTTATTAACATGTTTTTTTTCCAACTAAGTCACTAAAAATAGGTAGCAGGCAGGGCTGCTGATAGGGGGAGACCACCAGCCCTCCTGTAGGGGGCCCCAGCACACAGAGGGGCCCAGACAGCAGGAGGATCAGTGGAGAACAATGCCCTCCATGTCTCTCACCCAGGTTTCTCCCCCTCTCCCTCCCGCCGGCTTTTAGCTGCTGGGTGAGAGACATGGAGGGATAATGAACCTGGCCTGCCGCCGCTGAGCTCCTTCCCTTGCCCCGCTCGCACTCACAGCTGGGACAAGGAGGCTAGAGCAGAGAGGAGACATCCAGGAGGAGGTGCGCTGTGTTGTGCTTTCCTTCCTTCCTGTCCGAAGAGCGTTACACATACAGCACATGAGACCGGATCGTTCGTACTGTATATTGCATTGCACTGTATACACACAGCGCCCCCTATCCACATTTCCTGCTGCCGCGAGCAACCCTTGGAGGAGATAGCAGGGTGGTGTGTGTATACAGCGCAATGTGATGTACAGTCAGATCCGGTCTCATGTGCTGTATACTGTAGATGAACGATCTTCTGACAGGACAGAACAGAACACAGCACACCTCCTGCTGGCTTTGTAGTGGCTTCTCCCTGTAAGTTGGGGGAGGTGGATGGGTGGGTATCTTTGCTGGGAAAAGTAATGGGGATTTAAGGATGGGGAATATGTGTTAGAAGGAGGATTTGGGGTGGGGGAGGTGAGGGTTGAACCAGGAGAGGGTATGCCTGTGCTGGGGGGGGGGGGGGATTTCAGTAAGGAGGAATAATTTGTGCTGGGAAGAGTAATTTAGAGGGATTTGTGCTAGGAGGAAGGATTTGTGGGAATTTGTCCTAGGAGAGGGATTTAAGAAAGAAGATTTGTGCTGGGAGGAGAGATGGGGGTGATTGTGTACTAGGAGCCTTTGGGAGAATTTGGGGGTAATAGGAGGGATTGGAGGAGATTTGGCAGAAGAAGATTTATGCTAGGATAGAAAGTTTGATGAGGACTAGGCTGAATTTTTGGGGTGAGGGATATTTGTACTAGGAGGGGGAATTGGGGTGGCATTTGTGTCCATTAATAATGATTTTCATGTATTTTTTGTGTGAAATTTTTGTATAAAATACCGTCAGGTGTGTGGGGGGGGGGGGGCCCCGTCAGGTAGGCTGTACGGGGCCCCATGATTCCTAACAGCGGCCCTGGTAGCAGGTAATTGGTATCAGCGAGTACTTGGGAAAACATGACAACTAGATTTCTTTATCGTACACCACGGGACACAGAGCTAGTCATTACATAATGGGTTAAGGGTCACCAGCGGTGATTGGACACTGGCACAACCAATGGAAGACAGTTCCCCTCCATATAACCCCTCCCATCAGGGAAGTACCTCAGTTTTTTCGCCAGTGTCGAAAGGTGTTGGACGCGTTAGGAGGTGCTAAAGGAAAGCTCTACCAAAGAGACCCTCTGGGGGTAAAAGAGCTATGCTTTCGGATCCATCCAAGACGCCTACAAATGAGCTGAATCTGGATGGGATCCGGGCCTCATCCATGAGGCGTCGCCTGTAATGTCTCTCTTCGGAGGACTGGGCTCTAAGATCCAGCACTTTCGCTATTTCGCTATAAAGTCCTGGTAAGAGTCTTGTACAAGGCCCAGGGGAGAGGTATCCTTTAAATAGGAACCCATATCCCTGAAGGTTGGCACACATAGCCCACCGTGAAGGGTGAAGTTTGGTATCTGTCTGAAAACTTTCAGCAGAAAAACCTGCGGCGTGGATAAGGTGAGATTAGAAGGTCCATAACTAGGTTGGGACCTTTTTCAAAAAGTGGATGTCTTCTTTTTTTCCACCACTGGGGGGAGTAAAGAGCTGAATATACTCACCTCACTCTATTCAGTGTCGGCTTCGGCGAAGTACACTGCTCGTCACCTCCGCTGCTGAGCTTGCTTGAGCACCCCGCTCCTCCTTCCGGTGGCCGATACAGACACCTGCAGATGCAGGTAAGTGGGGACAGGGGCTGATGAGATGAGAGTCCTCTCTCACTATGGCCACCACCATAGCGCTAAAGGCCGCGCGCGCGCGCGGGAGCGCGCTTTATCGGAGGGGGGGGCCGAGGCGTGCGCGGGCACGTGGCGCGCGCAGGCACAGAAACGGCGCCAAATTTAAAAGACTGTCAGTGTAAAAAGCACTGCAGCAGCAAGCAAGCTCGTTAGTTCTCTTGTTCCTGGCAGAGAAACACAGCAGCTATACAGGGACGTAAGACTCCATGTGGTTGGATTGGGTACTTCCTAGAAGACATCCATGTTATGCATAGTTATGTGTTAAAAGTTGCATACTTAATGTATTTGCTAAACTAAACACGGTAGTATATGCATTTAGGTACCTTGTATTTTGTCTAAACAGTAAGCCTTCCAGGGGAAGTAATGCGGACAAAAAGAGATAAAAGAGCACCGCCGCCTGAGACGGAGAAGTCAGACCCATCCTGGATCTAAAAAATCTAAACCAGTTTCTGAACGTTCGCCATTTTCGAATGGAAACGATTCGATCCGTGGTCGCTACTTTAAAAGGCGGAGAATTCATTGCGTCCATAGATATCAAAGACGCATATCTACACATACCAATCCTCCCCGCTCACCAAAGATTCCTAAGGTTTGCGGTAGAAGATCGCCACTTTCAATTTGTGGCCCTGCCATTTGGTGTAGCCACCGCGCCCAGAGTATTCACAAAGGTGCTAGCTCCTCTGTTAGCAAACCTAAGAACACGGGGCATTGCGGTAACAGCCTATCTAGACGATCTACTATTAATAGATCAGTCAAAGGAGGGATTGGATCACGCTGTAGACACTACAGTAGGATACCTGGAGCATTTAGGATGGATTATAAACTTACAAAAATCCTCTCTCCAGGCCCAAAGAAGGATAGTGTACCTGGGCATGATCATAGATACAGCCCAAAACAGGGTATACCTGCCAGAGCCAAAGATACAGTCTCTGAAAGACCTGATCCACAAGGTCAAAGCAAACAAGAGGCCGTCTATTCGCCTTTGCATGAGACTATTGGGAAAGATGGTAGCCTCCTTCGAGGCGGTCCCTTACGCCCAGTTTCATTCGAGACTACTTCAAGGCAATATTTTAGCCTCCTGGAACAGGAAGAGCCAAGCTCTGGATATACCCATGCGCCTGTCCTCACAAGTACGCCACAGCCTCAATTGGTGGCTAGAAGCCAGGAATTTACGGAAGGGAAAGTCCTTCCTCCCAGTGGCCTGGAAGGTGGTATCTACGGATGCCAGCCTATCGGGCTGGGGTGCAGTATTCGAGGAGGCTTCTACCCAGGGAACCTGGGCCAAGACTCAGGGGATCCTGCCCATCAATGTGCTAGAGATCCGGGCGGTATATCTAGCCCTCAAAACCTGGACATACAGGTTACAGGGCTACCCAGTTCGGGTTCAATCCGACAATGCTACGGCAGTAGCTTACATCAATCACCAAGGAGGCACCCACAGTCGGGCAGCCCAAAGAGAGGTGAACCGGATCTTGGCATGGGCAGAAGAGCATGTACCTTGCATCTCTGCAATCTTCATTCCAGGGATAGAAAACTGGCAAGCAGACTACCTGAGTCGTCAGCAGCTGCTACCAGGAGAGTGGTCTCTTCACCCAGAGATCTTTCAGGCCATATGTCTGAGATGGGGAAACCCAGATGTAGACCTGCTAGCTTCCAGGTTCAACAAGAAATTGGACAACTTTGTGTCCAGAACGAGAGATCCTCTAGCCTACGGGACAGACGCTCTAATAACTCCATGGAATCAGTTCTCACTGATCTATGCATTCCCTCCGATCCCTCTTCTACAAAGACTGCTTCGCAGGATCAAGGAGGAGGGAATACCAGTAATCCTAGTGGCCCCAAACTGGCCCAGGAGGCCTTGGTATGCCGAGATCGTAAAAATGGCGATAGGAAGGCCCTGGAAGCTTCCACTTCGACACGACCTGTTGTCACAGGGTCCAGTATTCCACCCTTCCTTATAAAGGCTAAATTTGACGGCCTGGCTGCTGAGACCCACATTTTGAAAAAGAGAGGGGTCTCTGGCCTGGTTCTTTCTACGCTCATTAATGCTAGAAAGCCAGCCTCCAGACTCATCTATCATAGAGTCTGGAAAGCATACGTTTCCTGGTGTGAATCCAGAAGTTGGAATCCTCTGAAATATGAAATAAGTAGGATTCTTGCTTTTTGCCAGTTAGGAGTGGATATGAAATTAGCCCTTAGCACCATCAAAGGGCAAATATCGGCTCTATCAGTCTTCTTTCAGAGACCATTGGCATCTCACTCCCTAGTTCGGACATTCATTCAGGGGGTACTGAGGATAAATCCTCCAGTCAGGTCTCCCTTGTGTCCATGGGATTTGAATTTGGTATTGTCAGTGTTGCAAAAGCAACCTTTTGAACCTATTCGCCATATTCCTTTAATTATATTAAGTAGGAAATTGGCCTTTCTGATTGCTATAGCTTCTGCTAGGAGAGTATCAGAGCTAGCAGCTCTTTCTTGTAAAGAGCCTTATCTAATTTGTCACAAGGACAAGATCGTACTGCGACCCCATCCGGCTTTTCTGCCTAAGGTGGTGTCGGCTTTTCACTTGAATCAAGACATTGTTCTGCCTTCCTTTTTTCCAAACCCGCGGACGGCGGGGGAAAAATTATTACACTCTCTAGATCTAGTGAGAGCGGTAAGGGTGTATCTGCAAGCAACCGCTCAGATACGTAAAACAGATGTTTTGTTTATTTTACCAGATGGTCCCAAGAAGGGCCAAGCGGTATCAAAATCCACCATTTCCAGGTGGATTAGACAAGTAATTGTTCAAGCTTATGGTTTAAAGAACAGGACTCCTCCTTTTCCTGTTAAGGCGCACTCTACCAGGGCGATAAGTGCTTCATGGGCAGTGCACCACCAGGCTTCGATGGCTCAGATCTGTAAGGCTGCAACTTGGTCCTCAGTCCATACATTTTCCAAATTCTATCAAATAGATGTGAAAGGACATGAGGATTCCGCCTTCGGGCGAAGTGTGCTGCAGGCAGCAGTATAGGGCTTCTGGTCCGCGAGCGGTCGGTTTGATCTGTGTCTCCCCCCCCCTTCATATGAGCATTGCTCTGGGACGTCCCATTATGTAATGACTAGCTCTGTGTCCCGTGGTGTACGATAAAGAAAATAGGATTTTTATAACAGCTTACCTGTAAAATCCTTTTCTTGGAGTACACCACGGGACACAGAGGTCCCACCCTTCTTATGGGAACCTTACTGCTTTGCTACAAAACTGAGGTACTTCCCTGATGGGAGGGGTTATATGGAGGGGAACTGTCTTCCATTGGTTGTGCCAGTGTCCAATCACCGCTGGTGACCCTTAACCCATTATGTAATGACTAGCTCTGTGTCCCGTGGTGTACTCCAAGAAAAGGATTTTACAGGTAAGCTGTTATAAAAATCCTATTTTTAACCCAACACCTGTGTGCAGTTACTTTCTATTACTGTCTCTGTCTTTCATTCCAGGTAATTTTGGTGACCGTTATTTTGGCACAGATGGCCCTGCGGATTGGAGCGATGAAGATGACCCAGCTTGATTCCCCCCCCCCCCATGTTCTTCATCGCTGGCAACTAGAACGAGAAGACTTACTGCGGTTTTCCATAGCAACCAGATTCCATGTGTCATTTCCCCGGGTCCAGAGAACAGAAGCTGAAATCTGGTAGCTGTGGACGACGGCTCTGCTTCTAGATTGCACCAGTTTCTTGAATTCTGTATCTTAAAGGGGTTGCTCCACCGGAAAAAAAAAATTAAAAGCCAGCAGCTACAGCTACAGCAGCTGCTGGCTTTTAATATTTGGACACTTACCTGTCCTGGAGTCCAGCGACGTCCGCAGCAGAGGACGAGCGACCGCTCGTCACTCTGCTGCTCCCTCCGCCATCCTCGCTGAGGGAACCAGGAAGTGAAGCCCTGCGGCTTCATGCCCGGTTCCCTACGGCGCATGCGCGAGTCGCGCTGCGCCGTTCTGATTGGTGCTCCTGTGTTCTGGGAGCCGAGTGTCTCCCAGAACACTACGGGAAGTCTGCGGGAAGTGACGTAACTCCCGCAGATTCCCGGAGACAGGACTCCCGGATGTGGGTGAAAATACCTGTCTTAGACAGGTATCTTCACCCCCCTCCCCCCTGAAAGGTGTCAATTGTGACACCGGAGGGGGGGAGGGTTCCAAATAGCAAAAGTTGCTATTTAGGGTGGAGCTCCACTTTAAGAACCAAGGCAGACTTCAGCTCCAAGCTAATTCTCCAAAAACACCCTTGTTGTTTTTCTGTTTAATATTTATATGTATATATATATATATGTATAAAAAAAGAATTATTTTTATTCTGCTGGTTCTCCTTCAAATAGTTATATTATTTAAAAATAAATCTTATTATACATATTACTATGTGAAATCTACAGTATGGTTGACTTTTTTTTTTTTAACTTTTTTTATTGTTTACCATCTTTACTCATGAGAAGGTTTTTAGTCACTGTACCAAACAAATGATGTCCTAACGGATAACCAATAAAGTATCTTGTAGATATGTTCATCTAGGCACACTGAGGGGAATTTACTAAAACTGGAGAAGCTAGAATCTGGAGCAGATCTGCAAGGCAACCAATTAACTTCTAGCTTTAATTTTCAAAGCGTAACTGGACACGCTGAAGTTAGAAGCCGATTGGTTACTGTATGCGAAGCTGCTCCAGGTTTAGTTAAGAGCCCTTTCACACTGGTGTGCCGCCCATAGCGTCGGCGGTAAACTAGGGGTAAAACGCCACTATTTTACCGTCGGATCTGTGGCGCATTTCGGCCGCTAGCGGTGGCGCTTTTAACCCCCGCTAGCGGCCGAGAAAGGGTTAAAACTGGCAGCTACAGCGGCTCTGCCCCATTGATTTCAATGGGCAGAAGTGCATTAGGAGCAGTGAGTTCACCGCTCCTAATGCACTCCAAAGAAGCTACTGGCAGGACTTTTTCTAACGCCCTGCCAGTGCACCGATCCAGTGTGAAAACCCTGGAAAACAGAGCAGCTGTTTGAGGGCGAATTGCAAGCGCTATTTTTAACGCTATAGCGCCTGCAAAACGCCCTCAGTGTGAAAGGGATCTAATTATCCCCCACTGTGGCTTTGTGCATAGCCAATCTAGGCTCCCTTATGGTTCAGACATGTCACAATGACACTTCCCAAGCCACATGTGGTCTTCTTGCTCCTTCCTTGTGGCCCTTTGGCAGTATAAGACTTAAAACCGATTACGGACGCTATTAACATTGCATTTTTAAGATACACAAAACCAGTGATTATGAACAATTTAGCAATTAACTGAATAAAATACACATTCTAAAATATATATTTTAGAATGTGTATTTTATTCAGTGGTGTGCTATTAGTCCCTTTTTTGCAATTTCTATTTCCTGGCCCTCGGTATGTTAGCAAAACCCCTTACAGATGTGGCCTAAGCCAATTGATTTTTTTTTAAAGTATATCTAAAGTCAAAACTTTTTTTTTTAGGTTAGGTTAATGCTTTCAAAAGAGCGTTTTCTCTTCCTGTCCCATTGAAACAACAGAAAGCGAGAGAAGATCTCTCCAAACTCCCCTTTAAGGCAGGCCATAAACGGTGTGAATTTCTTTTCTTGCAACCACGGGTTGCAGGAAATAAATTTTGTATGATCCCCTCCATCAACACAGGCAGCGTTGACAGGGGAATCTGCAATTGTCTTCTGCCGGTGGGGAGGCAGGGGGCAGCCATACCCACCAGGAGAAGACCGTGATTATCCCTAGTGATAATCGCAAGAGAATCCGGCAGGCTGGTTGTACTCAAGTTGATCGATCAACTTGGTACATTCAGCCTGCCCATTTACAGTTTGAATCTTGGCTGGTACCTGCTAATCGGCTGAGATTTGAACCATGTATGGCTGGCCTTAGTTGTCACCCTAGTAGGTATTCCCATTAGGAGATTTCCTCTTAATTCCTGTTCTGGTGACGAGTCCAAATTTTCCCATCACTTTCAGTCCAGTTGCCAGTAGTCACCAGGACAAAAAGAGGGGTGAATCTTCCCAGTGGAGGCAGACATCATTAAAAATCTAATTGGCTCTTCCCTATTTCATCAAAACCTAAAAAATAAAATATAAAATGACATACACTTTAAGCTTGTTTAGGCTCCGTTCACACCTGGGCATTTCTGGGCATTTTTCTGCTCTAAAGCCTCGTACACACGACCGAGAATCTCGTCAAGAAAAAACACGTCGTTTTTCTTGACGAGATTCTTGGACAAGAAACTTGTCCCGGCCGAGTGTACACACGCTCCTTTCAAAGAACCCGCGGTTCTTTGAATGGAGCGAACGCGGTGACGTAATCGACTATGACGAGCGTGCGCTCGTCACATTTGATGCCGTCGCCGCCATCTTGCTACACCCTACCTATGCCTAGGAAGCTACCGCACATGCGTCAGTCATTTCGAACATGCGAGGGCTTCCCGGCGAACAGGTAAGTGTACACACACACAATTTTCTCGTCGAGAAACAGGCTGACGAGAATCTCGACGAGAAAAAAGAGAGCAGGTTCTCTATTTTTCTCGTCGAGATTCTTGTCGGTTTTCTTGACGAAAAACATGATAGCCGCGTACACACGACCGATTTACTCGGCAAGAAAGCTCTCCCAGCAAGTTTCTTGCTGGTTCTTGCCGAGAAACTCGGTCGTGTGTACGAGGCTTAAGCCTCAGCTCTAAAAACGCCCAACTAGACAAATCCCATTAATTTCAATGGCCCCCTGTTCACATCTAAACGTTCTGTCGCCTAAAGCAAAACGCCTACCACTCAAAAAAGTACATAAGCTGCTTTTTTGGCAGATTACAGGCGTTTTATTTATTTTATATTGTTGACCTTTTGAACCTCAAAACGCCTGTACAAAAACGCTGCAAAAACACCTGTAAAATAGCAACGCCTAGATGTGAAAGGAGCCTTAGCGTAATAAAAGATAATTTGTTGTCACTCAAGTGATGCCAGCATACATTACCAATCCCCTATAAACATCACATCCTGGGCTACTTGACTGTTGAGGTGGCAGGCCAAGAGCCACACGTCTGTCCCTCACTTGGGATCCAAACACCAATCTGCTCTTTTTACGATTTCAGAAGTATAAAAAGTTGATATTAAAGTGAGTTCCACCCATTTTACACACTTCCTCACTCTGGTATCCCCTGTAAAAATCCTTTTCGCCGAGGAAATGTATTTATTTTTGTTAAAAAGGAAATACCTTATTTGTCTATTTTTCTCCTGCATTTCCGGTATTCACCGCCGAGTAGGGATGAGCTTCGTGTTCGAGTCGAACATACGTTCGACTCGAACATCGGCTGTTCGATCGTTCGACGAAGATCGAACGATTTGGGCCGTTCGCGCCAAATTCGAGTGACGCGAACGGCCCACAATGCACTACGCCATCGCAGTGTCATCCAGGCGCTGTGATTGGCCAAGCATGCACTGTGACCCCGCATGCTTGGCCAATCACAGCGCCGGCAGCGAGGAGAGCAATGATTGGCCACAGGCAGGATGCCTGTGGCCAATTATTGCTGAGGGTGTTTAGTACATGCCCCACACTATAAAAGGCCACCAGCACGGCGGCCTAGTGTAGTGTGTTCCGGAGCAGGGATAGAGCAGCATAGGCAGGGACAGTGACTTTTATTTCTTTCTTGCTTAACCTGGATTCCTTTAGTTTAGGGAAAGAGAAGGATAGGTAGGGAGAGTGTCAGTGTGTTTTGTGCTTGTGCTATATTGTGCTTAAAAAAAACATTTTTTCTAGGGACAGAAAACTGTAGGTAGGGAGAGTGTGTCAGTTTCTTTCACTGTCAAAGTCCTTGTTTCCAGGGACCTGGAAGGACAGTGAGTGAATTCTCCTTGTGCTAAATTGTGCTTAAAAAAAACATTTTTTCTAGGGACAGAAAACTGTAGGTAGGGAGAGTGTGTCAGTTTCTTTCACTGTCAAAGTCCTTGTTTCCAGGGACCTGGAAGGACAGTGAGTGAATTCTCCTTGTGCTAAATTGTGCTTAAAAAAAACATTTTTTCTAGGGACAGAAAACTGTAGGTAGGGAGAGTGTGTCAGTTTCTTTCACTGTCAAAGTCCTTGTTTCCAAGGACCTGGAAGGACAGTGAGTGAATTCTCCTTGTGCTAAATTGTGCTTAAAAAAAACATTTTTTCTAGGGACAGAAAACTGTAGGTAGGGAGAGTGTGTCAGTTTCTTTCACTGTCAAAGTCCTTGTTTCCAGGGACCTGGAAGGACAGTGAGTGAATTCTCCTTGTGCTAAATTGTGCTTAAAAAAAACATTTTTTCTAGGGACAGAAAACTGTAGGTAGGGAGAGTGTGTCAGTTTCTTTCACTGTCAAAGTCCTTGTTTCCAGGGACCTGGAAGGACAGTGAGTGAATTCTCCTTGTGCTAAATTGTGCTTAAAAAAAACATTTTTTCTAGGGACAGAAAACTGTAGGTAGGGAGAGTGTGTCAGTTTCTTTCACTGTCAAAGTCCTTGTTTCCAGGGACCTGGAAGGACAGTGAGTGAATTCTCCTTGTGCTAAATTGTGCTTAAAAAAAACATTTTTTCTAGGGACAGAAAACTGTAGGTAGGGAGAGTGTGTCAGTTTCTTTCACTGTCAAAGTCCTTGTTTCCAGGGACCTGGAAGGACAGTGAGTGAATTCTCCTTGTGCTAAATTGTGCTTAAAAAAAACATTTTTTCTAGGGACAGAAAACTGTAGGTAGGGAGAGTGTGTCAGTTTCTTTCACTGTCAAAGTCCTTGTTTCCAGGGACCTGGAAGGACAGTGAGTGAATTCTCCTTGTGCTAAATTGTGCTTTAAAAAAAACATTTTTTCTAGGGACAGAAAACTGTAGGTAGGGAGAGTGTGTCAGTTTCTTTCACTGTCAAAGTCCTTGTTTCCAGGGACCTGGAAGGACAGTGAGTGAATTCTCCTTGTGCTAAATTGTGCTTAAAAAAAACTTTTTTTCTAGGGACAGAAAACTGTAGGTAGGGAGAGTGTGTCAGTTTCTTTCACTGTCAAAGTCCTTGTTTCAAGGGACAGAGAAGGACACCTGAAGGTAGCCCTTATTGCTTTTTTCCCATCTCCCTGCAGGCCATCTATTAGAATGTCTGGAAGGCAAACAAGGAGAGGCAGACAGTCAGGAGGCAATAAAAGAGGGCAAGCAGGCTCTGTGTCTGGGGGCAACAGTGCTGGTCGTGGACGCGGTGCATTGTCATCAGCACATGGCCATGGGACACGCTTGTCCTTCTTTTCGGCAGCTGGACATGTTGAGCCACATCATGCCGAAGACTTGGTAGAGTGGATGACCAAGCCCTCCTCCTCCTCCTCATCCTCTCTCACCCAGGCTCAGGGTACTGGAAAAGCAGCTGCCAAAGCGTCCTCTTCCCTGGTATCAATGTCAGACTCATCATCAGTCACTCCTTCCCTAGACCCACCATGTCCTCCTCCTGAGGAGTCCCCCGAACTGTTTCAGCACAGTGTTGGGTACATGCTCCAGGAGGATGCCCAGCGTTTCGAAGGGTCTGATGATGAAACCCAGCTACAGGAAGGCAGTAGCGTGAGAGCAGACAGAGGGGATGCTCAAGAAGGACACCAATCTGGCAGTCATGTTCCAGCAGCTGCAGCATACTGCCAGATTGGCTCCAGTGATGAGGAGGGAGGTGATGATGAGGTCACTGACTCCACGTGGGTGCCTAATAGGAGAGAGGAGGAGGAGGAGGATGAGGAGGAGGCACATCTCCAACGAGGCAGGATGCCCTTTGGTGGCCAGCGTAAGGGCAGTACACCGACGGAATCACACCGCAGAGCTCCGCCTGTGCAGGGCGCTGCCTCTGCCCGTCATTCAAAAAGTTCTTTGGTGTGGGCCTTTTTTGAGGCTAGTGCATCAGATCGCACAGCTGCTGTTTACAACATATGTCTCAAGCGTATATCGCGTGGCCAAAACATCAGCCGCTTGGGTACCACATGCCTGACCAGACATATGTTGACCTGCCATGCAGCTCGTTGGCAAGCCTACCTCAAAGACCCACACCAAAGAACAAAGCGGACCTCTCCTTGCACCGCATCAGCTGGGATCTCCAACCCCACTATAACTTCAGTCCTCTCTGAAACATGCACTGAGAGGAATGAAGGTGTAGAATTAGGTGTGTCACAGCCAAGTACTTGCGGCCACTCTGCTAGCAGTACACCGACGTCCGATTCTAGCAGGCAAATTTCCCTGCCCCAGCTGCTGGACCGTCGAAAGAAGTTCACTCCCAGCCATCCACATGCCCAGCGGTTGAATGCTAGCTTGGCTAAATTGCTAGCGCTTCAACTGCTGCCTTTTCAGTTGGTAGACTCGGCCCCCTTCCGTGTGTTTGTGCAATGTGCGGTTCCTCAGTGGCAGGTTCCCAAACGCCACTTTTTCTCACGGAAGGCTATTCCGGCTCTCTACCGGCATGTGGAAGGCAATGTCTTGGCCTCGCTGGACAGGGCGGTCAGCGGTAAGGTGCATATTACCGCTGACTCATGGTCCAGCAGGCATGGACAGGGACGTTACCTTTCTTTCACGGCCCATTGGGTCACTCTTTTGGCAGCTGGGAAGGATGCAGGACAAGGTGCAGTAGTGTTGGAGGTTGTCCCACCGCCACGCCTCCAAAATGCTACTACTGGTTGTGACACACCTCTCTCCTCCACCCCCTCCTCTTCTTCTTCCTCCATGGCCTCTTCCTGTGGTTTGTCCTATGAACCAGCGGTGCTCCGTAGCCGTTCACGGGGCTACGCAAGTACGCAGGCAAAAAGATGCCATGCCGTGCTTGCGCTGGTGTGTTTGGGGGACAGAAGCCACACTGGGGCAGAGGTCCTGTCTGCTCTGCAGGGCCAGGCCGAGAGGTGGTTGACGCCACGCCAGCTTAAGCCAGGAATGGTGGTTTGCGACAATGGCACCAACCTCCTCTCCGCCCTCCGACAGGGACAACTGACCCATGTGCCCTGTGTGGCTCACGTCCTTAACCTGGTGGTGCAGCGGTTCTTGGGCAGGTACCCGGGCTTACAGGATGTCCTGAGGCAGGCCAGGAAAGTCTGTGTGCATTTCCGCAGATCTTATAATGCCAGTGCTCGCCTGGCTGAGCTGCAAAAGGAGTTGAACCTGCCCAAGAACCGCCTTATATGTGACATGCCCACCAGGTGGAACTCAACGTTGGCCATGTTGCAGCGGCTGCACACGCAGCAGAGGGCCATCAATGAGTACCTGTGCGACTACGGCACCAGGACAGGGTCAGGGGAGCTTGGTTTTTTTTCTCCACGCCAGTGGGGCATGATCAGGGATGCATGCACTGTCCTGGCACCATTTGAGGAGGCCACGAGGATGGTGAGCAGTGACAGTGCATGCATCAGTGACACTGTACCTCTTGTCCACCTGTTGGAGCACACGCTGCGTGGAATAATGGACAGGGCACTTGAGGCAGAACAGAGGCAGGAAGAGGAGGACTTCCTTGCCTCTCAAGGCCCCCTTTACCCAGACAGTGTTCCTTCTGTCCCACCCATCGCACAGGAAGAGGAGGAGGAGGAGGAGGAGGAGGAGGATTGTGTCAGCATGGAGGTGGAGGCTGGCACTCAGCATCATCAGCAGCAGTCTTTTAGGGATGATTTACAGTCCCAAGAAACCAGTGGACTTGTACGTGGCTGGGAGGAGGTGGCTGCGGATCATGTCGTCCTTAGTGACCCAGAGGACTCCGGAGCGAATGCCTCAGCAAACCTACGCTGCATGGCCTCCCTGATCCTGCAAAGTCTGCGGAAGGATCCTCGTATTCTTCGGATCAAGGAGAGGGACCATTACTGGCTGGCCACTCTCCTTGATCCACGGTACAAGGGTAAGGTTGCGGACCTTATGTTACCGTCGCAGAGGGAGCAGAGGATGAGACAACTCCGGGAGGCCTTGCAGAAAGGTCTGTGCAACGCGTTCCCAGAGACTGGGAGGTTACAAACTCCTGGTCCTGGACAACGAGTTGCTGAGGCTTCGGCCAGTCAAAGAAGGAGCGGTGGGGAAGGTGGCCGTCTGACCGATGCGTTCAGACAATTCTTTAGTCCGCAGCCCCAAAGTATGATCGGTTCCAGCAACCATCGCCAGCGTCTGATAAACATGGTGCAGGAATATCTAGGGGCAAGGTCAGACTTGGACACCTTCCCCACCGAAAATCCTCTGGCTTACTGGGTCTTGAGGATGGATCACTGGCCAGAGCTTGCACAGTATGCAATTGAGCTACTGGCCTGTCCTGCATCCAGCGTTCTTTCGGAACGCACATTCAGTGCTGCTGGAGGATTTGTCACGGATCACAGGGTGCGCCTGTCCACCGACTCGGTTGATCGACTGACTTTCATCAAGATGAACCAGTCTTGGATCACCACCAGCTACCACACACCTGATGCTGATATAACAGACTAATTGATTTTAACATGTCACATCCCTTCAAGACTGATGCTGATGCTGAGTGCCTGTGCTGTTATGTTGACTGGCTATCCTCCTCCTCCGAGTCCTCAATGATACGATTGATGATGATAGCTTGGAAGATCATTTTTGTTTATGGGTGCCGCCACCAGTGGCTAAGGCCCAATTTTTCAGCCCCTGTTTTACAGGGGCGTGTAATTACAATTTTTTTAGCAATAATTTGCCATAGGGCTCATTGCTGTGCTCCAAGTACAGTATCTGTGAGGGGTTGGAGTGTTGTGGCACCAGTGCCTAAGGCCCAATTTTTCAGCCCCTGTTTAACAGGGGCGTGTCATTACAATTTTTGAAGCAATACTTTGCAACAGGGCTCATTGCTGTGCTCCAAGTACAGTATCTGTGAGGGGTTGTAGTGTTGTGCCACCAGTGCCTAAGGCCCAATTTTTCAGCCCCTGTTCAACAGGGGCATGCAATTACAATTCTTGATCTAATAATTCACAGCAGGGTCCATTGCTGCACCCACCAAGAGTAACTCTGAGGGCTTACAGTCTTGTGGCAACGCCGCCACCACCACCACCACCACGAAAGGCCCAATTTTTCAGCCCCTGTTCAAAAGGGGCATGTAATTACAATTCTTGATCTAATAATTCACAGCAGGGCCCATTGCTGCACCCACCAAGAGTAACTGTCAGGGCTTACAGTGTTGTGGCACCAGCACCACCATCAAAGCCCCAATTTTTACTACCACTGTTCAACAATTATATGTAATTAAAATTCCTGATATAATAGTTGACAGCAGGGCGTTCCAGCACCAACCAAGAGTAACTGAGTGCTTACAGTGTTGTGCCAACACCAACAACTAAGGGGCCTATTTCTGCAGAGTATATACGGCAGGTCCCTACTTTCAAACATCCAACTTACAAACGACTCCTACTTGCAAACGAAAGAAGACAACAGGAAGTGAGAGGAAATCTACCCCTAGAAAGGAAAATTCTCTCCTGTAAGAATAAATATGGGAGAAAGGGGTCTCATCTGTACTGATGCTTTATCAGCAATCCTTGTTTCAAGAAAAACACCACATTTCAAAAACAGTTGTCATTGGGACGGAAAGTGAGGTGAAATGTTCTGAACAGGGGCACAGACAGCAAAACAAATGTTACAGGGGTGATAACCCTTACCTATGTTTTCCAAAAAGTTTAAAAATAGATTTTTGGGCTGGAGCTACACTTCAACAATGTACCTGTTCAAAATTACAAACAGATTCTACATAAGAACAAACCTACAGTCCCTGTCTTGTATGCACCGCCTGTATACGGCTGTTCAGAGTATATAGGGCCTTTTTTATTTTATGTGCGGGGTTCCCCTTAATATCCATACAAGACCCAAAGGGGCTGGTAATGGGCTGGGGTGGGGGGGGGGGTCATGGGGTAGCTATGCCATTTTTCTTAAAGAATTTCATCCATATTACCGGGACCAGACATTACATTAAAGCCGCAAGCAGTTTTAAATGGCTTTTTTTTCATTTAGAAGTGTCATTTTGTGCAGGGACAGTTCTAAACACGGGAAACACGTGGCACTTCACAGGCATACTTTAGACACCCCCCAGGTACGATATTTAAAGGAATATTTGACTTTTTTTTTTCACTTTATGCATCATTAAAATGACTGCTCCCGAAAAACTACCGTTTTTAAAACTTCTTTTTGCATTGATACATGTCCCCTGGTGCAGAACCCGGGTTCCCAAACCCTATTTATGACAATAACATGCATAATAGTTGTTATAATTAGCACTTTAGAATTCGAACGTTCGCATCCATTGTATTTAATAGGGTTCTAATGTTCGTTCGAACTTTCGGTCCGTTCGCGGGTTCTGGTGCGAACCGAACCCGGGGGTGTTCGGCTCATCACTACCGCCGAGGCGATTTCGTCACTAGGCGATTCGCAAGGGCCCCTGGGATAGCGGCGTCATGTATCCCAGGAGTCCTTGTGAGTCGCCTAGTGACGAAATCTCGCGATGATTGATGGAACTTCCGCCGCCGCTATTGCAACGTGTCAGGACTCAAGAGGATGGAGCGCCGTACGGTGGCATTACTGCACAGGCGCGAGATGTGGAAATGCATGCTGCACCGATTCCCGGGAAATGGATAGAAGAGCGCTTCAGATGCCCACAGTGGAGATGGACCCTGCCAGCTTCCGAGATCTTTTCATTTATGTTTGAATAGAAAAAAAGTGAGTACTAGAATAACACTATCTAAAGAGTGCCTATAAAGTGGATCAAGTTGAAGTGGAGTCTTCAAAAAAATTGAGCTGGGGGACTAGACAGAATTAATAAAGACCAACATCTATATGAATATATATCAACAAATAAATAAAGACCTACATTCTTCCTGGCTGCTAATCCCCCCCACACCTTGGACCAAGTCTGGATGTGTAAAGATACATTTTTCGACTACACCATCAGAGCACCATCAAACCAGAATAGATTACAGCAGGACCTGGGGCTCCATTCCGCACACTTACCTTCATCACCAACTCTTCCAAACTGAAAACAGGTTCATCGTCCCCCCGATTAGCAGATGTCTTTGGAGACTCGGGTTCAAATCCCAATACTGAAGGTCCATTTATTCTGCTCATATTGCGCAAATTTAATAATGGAAAAAATACATCCCATTCCTAACAGCTTTCTTATGAGTTTGCTTTTCTGATGCAAACACCAAGAGCCCCCCTCCCAACACAGAATGTTAGCAGTGATCACTTTATTTTTTATTATGCAGATTAAATATTTACAGGGCTGACTGCTGAACCAATGCCGGCTTGGTTCACACTGCCGCAACCTGAAAGATGTGCGACTTGCAGTGCGACCTCGCCGAAGCAACTTCAGGGAACGCCCTATTTAATCTTCCTATAACGTCGGATTTAAATCACATCAATATAAATAAGGATCTGACTTGGAGGCAACTTCCATTAAAGTCTATGGATAGAAGTCACTTGAAGTAGTACAGGAACCTTTTCTAAAGTCGGAGCGACTTCAGTAGTGCTAATTGAGACATCTCTCATTGACTAACATGGGATTTCACATGTTACACGACTTGGGGTCTCTCAAGTCGGATCCCAAGTCGCAGCAGTGTGAACCGAGCCTATAAGAAAAGTAAAATAAAAGTCCCACTTTCCACCAATCCAGGTTCAGACAGATCAGTCCAGATATTAGTGCTGGGAGAGGCTCCAGCAAGAATATTGGATCACCTGGCTCTGATCTTCATTAGTTTGATAATTACGTGATAAATGAACACATTATTCAGTGATCATTTTATTTACTGTCTTGAGGTTCAAAAGACAGGCTGCTAAATTACTGAGCCAGAGCTCATTTCCAGTCCCATAAATCAGAAAAATATTCTAAGTCCCATTTTTCACCTCCCTGGGCTTTATATAATTGTAATTAGCAAATTTTAAGTCAATAAAAGGGCTGTCTGTGAATCAAACTTTTAAACCATAGCTGTTCCCTAGCTCAGTGGTTTAGAAGCCAGCCCATGGCCCTCCAGAGGCTTTTGAGTTGCTGGTTCGAATCTTGGCTCTTCTATTTGGCGCTGTGGTCAATTTATAATCCTGAAATAGGAGAACGAACACAGAATTTGCTGAGTGGAGGCGAGTAGCTCAGAGGATAAGAGTGTTGACCCAGAATGCCAACGACCTGAGTTCTAATCCACATAATCTCTGCAGACCCCCGAGGGCAAATACCTGAGAGCAGCGCAGCAGACCCTGAGCTCAAATCTCAGAGTGAAAGTCTGGAGGCCATGGACAACCCACCAGTCTGCTCCAGTCCCAGGTCCCCACAGGCCTGTAACATGTGTGGGCATCACATTAGGTTGTGGACACCCCGCCTCTTCGGTCCACAGTCTGTGACATCACTGCAACATATATAATTAGAATGGGCTGTCTTACCAGGGCAGCCCATTCCAAAAGTAGGGACTTAGGTTTTTATTGCCTCACCCCCAGGTACTGCACAGTACCTGAAACCTCTGGTGATGGGACAGTGGGTCTGAAATATTTCCACTGTCCCATTCCACCAGCAGAGGTTTCCGGTACCACACAGTACCTGGGACACACAAGGCTTTCCCTCAGAGGGATTTGAACTCAGGTCTCCAGCAGACCAGTCAGAGCTCTTACCCTCCAAGCTATCGCCTGTGCTCAAACCTTGGTGTGTTCGTTCTTCTATTTCAGAAGAAGGCTGAATTTACACATAAAAATATATATATATATATATATATATATATGACAGATAACTTCCTATTTCACAAATACTAGTAATTTTCAGAAAATACCCAAACAAGGGATTCCAACTCAAACTTTTAGCTGCGTTCTGTTTCTGCTCCGTCATGACCAGCTCTCATTGAGTGCTTTGTGTTTATTTGCTTATTTCACAACCATAAGTGTTCACCAACCAGAACTGAGGCAGGTATCTCAGATCTTCAATCTATCAGATCTCTCAGTCCTAGAGTGAGGGGGGGGGGGGGTGCAATGCATATGTGTAATGAACATTGCAGTGCTTTAGTCTTTACAGCTGGCATTATGAATGAACCCCCTTAGGGCCCTTTCACATGGGCTGTCCGATCGGGTCCGCCTGTCAGTTTTTCAGGCAGACATCATTGGACCCTCAAGTCTTCTCTATGGAGCGGAGGATGTCAGCACATGTCCACTGAGACCCGGCGCCATCTGATCTGATCCTGTCCACCAAAAACAGACGGATGGTGGTCCTATTTTCCATACGTCTGGCGGATCAGATCCGATTTCCCCATAGAGGAGAGCAGGACTGGTCCATGTCCGCTCTGCACAGCGGTTCCCCATTGAGCAAGCAGATTCCATTTAGCTGAGCCGCCAGGGTATTATATACCGTATTTATCTGCGTATAACACGCACTTTTTTCCCTGAAAATCAGGGGAAAATCGTGGGTGCGTGTTATACGCCGATACCCACATCCCTGAGCAGTCTCCGCTGTCTGTGAGCGGAGCGGAGCGAGATACACATAGCCGAATGTACTCGGCTATACTCGGCTTTTCTCGGCTCCGCTCACAGTCACGCCCAGTCCCGCCATTGGACCTGTGTTATGTCCATCATAGGGCGGGACTCGGTGTGACTGTGAGCGGAGCCGAGAAAAGCCGAGTATAGCCGAGTACACTCGGCTATGTGTATCTCGGCAGCGGCTCCGCCCAGTCCCTGCGTCCCTGCGTTCTCGGCGTTCTCAGCGGCGTCCGCACAGTCTCGGCGCCAATTTTAAAATGCTGCACGGCAACTCTGGGGCAAGGCTGCACGGCGACTCTGGGGCAAGGCTGCACGGCGACTCTGGGGCAAGGCTGCACTGTGACAAGGCTGCAATGGACACTGACAGGGCTGCACTGTGACAAGGCTGCAATGGACACTGACAAGGCTGCACTGTGACAAGGCTGCAATGGACACTGACAAGGCTGCATTTAAATGTAAGTTATTTTTCCTTAAACTTCCCTCCTAAAAGTTTTTTTCCCTAAAATTTCCTCCCAAACTTGGGGTGCGTGTTATACGCCGGTAAATACGGTAATTGCAAATGAAAATTCATATGAAAAGTCGTTGGAAAAATTCATATGAAAATGCTCAGTACATTTGAATGTCATTAGAAAGTAGTTCCAAGTTTGTTTGCTTTTGGAACGAATAGACTTTATTTAAATGAAAACCACATACATTGGTATTCGTACAATCAAGAAAAACTTTCCACCCTGCTCCTTCGAATTTCCTCATTTTTCTGATCCAAAAACGAGCGTCAATTTGACTTTACTAATGATTAAAAAAACGTTCTTACAACAAAAAAATGCCGAATGAAATTCTACTAGTGTATACCTAGATTAAAGTGGTTCTAAAGACATTTATTTCTTTTTTTATCTCAATGCATTCACTACATTAAAGTGGATGTAAACCCCAATTTTTTTTTTTTTTTTGCTGTCACAATGTAGAGTATAAAATTTCCTATCATCTGTGCCCAGTCTTGCCACAAAGAGTTAATCCAGCTCTGAGCAATCCTCTTTTCAGTGAGATAAAAGGGACAAACAGGAGAACTTTTGTCCGTTCCGCCCCCTTGCTGTGAGTGACAGGTTATTTACATATCTCGTGCACTAAGCCTGAGACAGGCATTATTTTTTAATTCCCACCCCCACGCCTTTTCTGAAGTCATGTGGTTACTTTTCTGGATTTTGACTGGATGTTAGTGATCATAGCAGAAGGAATACACAGGAGAAAATGCATGTTGACAAGGGGAGTGTAGAGGTGGGCGGGGAGTCTACTGACATCACGACTCCACCCACTGAGCTCCAGACAACAGAGCCACCCACAGAATCTGCAGTTTTTCAGTTCTTATAACAGACAGAGGGGAGACATTTGACAGATAAGGATACATGCAGGAGGCCTCTATATCCTTATAGATCAGCACTATGGCAGTAGTTTAGAAAGGATGAGAGTGGGTTTACATCCACTTTAAGGTAAAAATGTCCCACTATTTGTTCCTCCGCCCCCCCAAATACTAAGCGGAGTCTTCTCTTAATTCAGTGCTGTGCCCATCTGCTCTCAGTTCCTCTTCTCACAGGGCACAAAGGCACTAAGGCAGAAAGGGGAGCCATTGGCTTCTTTTTGCTGTAAGTCAAATCCTCACTTTTCACATATTTATTTGTAAAAAAAACATTGAAAACCATTTATAATTTTCCTTCCACTTCACAATTATGTGCCACTTTGTGTTGGTCTATCACATAAAATCCCATAAAATACATTTCCATTTTTGGTTGTAACATGACAAAATATGGAAAATTTCAAAGGGGTATGAATACTTTTTCAAGGCACCGTATACACAAACTATTTCTAATTACATATCAGTCAACCAATCTACTGTATCTATTATTTATCTAATCTCATTTCTACCATTTATCTATATGATCTCACATCTATCTACCAAGCATTTACATTTCTATCATTTATCCATATGATATAATATCCATATATATACCAATCCATCTATCTCTATCATTTATCAATATGATCTCAACTCTGTCTGTCAGTCTATCTATCTAATCTCATATCTATTTATCATATGTCTATTAGTATGTTTATCAGTCTGACACACCGCAACACCGATCTCAGTGATCCCACGTAATCAGCCGTGTCCAATCAGGGCTGATCACGATGTAAACAGGAAGAGCCGTTGATCGGCTCTTCCTCACTCGCGTCTGACAGACGCGAGTAGAGGAGAGCCGATCGGCAGCTCTCCTGACAAGGGGGGGCTGCGCTGATTGTTTAGCAGCACAGCCCCCCCACGGATGCCCACACTGGACCACCAGGGAAGCCGCCAGGATCACCAGGGAAGGGAGCAACATGTGGATGGCCAGGTATGTACCCCATGGCCATCCACATAAGAAAAAATATTCACAATAGATACAAATCAGTCCCCACAAATGGGCACTGACTGACATAATTATGGACAAGTTAAAAAAGTGATGCCCAGCAATGCCACCCATCAGTATCATCATCGCCACCCATCAGTGCCCATCTGTGCCACCTATGAGTGCCCATCAGTGCCGCCTATGAGTGCCCATCAGTGCCACCTATGAGTGCCCATCAGTGCCACCTCATCAGTGCCGCCTTATCAGTGCCCATCATTGAAGAAGGAAACTTACTTATTTACAAAAAAAATTAACAGAAACAAAGAAAAACGTTATTTTTTTCTAAATTTTCGGTCTTTTTTTTATTTGTTGCGCAAAAAAAAAAAAAAAAAAAAATCGCAGAGGTGATCAAATACCACTAAAAGAAAGCTCTATTTGTGGGAACAAAATAATAAAAAAATTGTTTGGGTACAGTGTAGCATGACCGCGTAATTGTCATTCAAATTGCGACAGCGCTGAAAGCTGAAAATTGGCCTGGGCAGGAAGGTGCGTAAGTGCCTGGTATTGAAGTGGTTAATCAATCAGTCATTTATACATCAAATCCCGTAACTATCTATCCTCACATTTATCAATCTACTTATCAATCAACCAATCTATTATTTATATACGTGGTCCCATCCATCGATCTATCTGATCTCACATCTATCTATGCTCATATTTTGTCAGTCTATGTATCTCTCATCTGTACGCATTGTACCGCCCGTGTTGCGGTGCGTTGTGGTGGAATCATTCTGAATAGCTCCTCAGATCACATACAGTTTAGCAGACCAGCAGATGTTGAACATTTGTATGTTGTGATGTGGCCGTTAAAATAAAATAAAAAAGTTACAGGTCTATTTATTTTGTGATAAAATGCTTCCCATGGGACACTGCTCACACCTGCCAATTGGCCTCCTAGGCAGTGAGTGGTTGTGACGGATCTCGGATACCCCAGGTGGGCACATCCGCCAGACCTGTGTCTCCTGTCCTCCAAACACACCTGCAGCCTGCAGATTTGCCATAACCAGCCCTTAACCAACACAATTAAGCACAGCAACAAAAGGGGGGATGGGGGAGAAGGGATGTAGCATTACATAACATTACATTATCTCAATGCCAGCTTGTCCTCAAGTCTCCCAGTCTCTTCTGGGCCATAATCTGTGGGTAGGAGGCCAGCCCTCAGTCCCTTCCAAAACACACAATGACAGTGGGTTCTGTCACAGTGTTGCATTGTGAGAAAGCAGAGGAGTGCCTTGGACACGCCCATCCTACTCAGAAGTACTGGACTTTTCAATGGGGCTGCACTGGTGATGGGGGCAGGGAATGGGAACAGCGGGTAGTGATCGAAACACTGAAGGGTGTGTACTGATCAGCGGTGGGGGTTGGCTTTGGAACTTTGATGTAAGTAGAGGTGAGCTTTAATCATAGATGCCAATCACATTCCCTGATATACGGACGACCATGACAGGGTGCGTTTACTAATCTATATACAAAATATAAAAATCACAACTTTAAAGGGTCCATTCACCCTGCAATGTGTGCATTGAGTATGTAAACACACATGCATTAACATGCTGTGTGTTCTAAACCTTTTGTTAACTAAACTGCCACGGACTGTTTATACTCCGGAGACAATGACACCCATTTTTTAAACACGGGTAAAAAAAACGTCCCTACATGGACAGAGTAGGGAAGGGTCCAAACCCATCAAGTTCATATTTTGCTGCCTGTGTCCCATTCCACTTCCTTTCCTGGAGACACAACAGGAAGTAAGAGGAAATCTCTACAGAAGGAGGGAGCTGTGACTGGAGCTGGTGTGTCCCCACTGGAAGGTGACAACTGGAAAACGTTGAATCTATGAACACTTTCTGTCCCTGAAAAAAAGGTCGCCAGGCCAAATAGAGAGAGCGGTTCTCCTTAACGGGACCACAGATGGCAATATAAACCTGACAGAGGCTTCAACCCTTCCCTACTCCATCCAAAACGAAAAATACAAAACAATTTATAAGAGGTCTGAACGGAAAAGAATGCACTTTTTTTCCTTTCTTTCTTTGCATCCAACAAAGCAGATTCGCAAAACCAGACTAACGCATCACTCACCACCAGACCCTATCCTACTCCTCTGATGTTTCATCCCAATAGATCCATTGTCTCCAGACTGTAGCTGTTTGCTTGTTATTATCTGGCCCTTGGGCACTATTTTATTCACTGACACCAATGAAGGGCATATTTCCTTACAATGACACCAACAGTGGGGCACAGTTCCTCCCAATGACATCAACAATGGAGCACAGTTCCTACCGATGACATCAACAATGGAGCACAGTTCCTCCCAATGACATCAACAGTGGGGCACAATTCCTCCCAATGACACCAACAGTGGGGCACAATTCCTCCCAATGACATCAACAATGGGGCAGAGTTCCTACCGATGACAACAATGGAGCACAATTCCTCCCACTGACACTGTGACAGAAGTGACTTTGGGTCGGGGGTTTGTGCGGCTCAGCTTGCCCTGGAGAGTTCTGGAGGCTCCTTGTCCAGGTTTCCCGACGCCTCTTATGTGTAAATCACCCTGTGTCTCTAATAGGGGCACAGGGTGAATGAGAACCCCCACTATGATCTGTGCTAGTCAGATTCAATGCTGTATATATGTATATATAAGGTGTGCTGTGCCATGCTGTTGGACTATTTGCTGTGATGGTTTGGGGTGTGACTATTCTATTGTCTATTGTGGCTGCCCAAATATTATGGGATGTGTAAGTGTGTTTGCTAAGAGGGAAGAGGAATTCCTTCAACAGCCCCCTGCTAAGACTGTTTACTGATGAGAAGTTAAACACACCTGACCTGTATCACCATTGTCATTGGACAGTTTAACCCGCCCTGTTTCCCAAGGGTGGGAGGGATGTGTTTTGAAGAGAGATATCTGTGTGTCCATGTGTGATAATAAAGTTAGTTTGTTTAGCCACTCTACACTGAGGTGTTGTGTCTGATGACTGGGATGGATATAGAGTCTGGAAAAAGTGCTGGTTCCGAACAGAGGAAGCATTGACGGCGGACCTGGATCTGTTTGAGGACAGAGAGTTCGTCACAGACACCAACAATGGGACCCAATTCCTCCAATGACATCCATGATGAGGCACAGTTCCTCCCAATGACACCAACGATGGTGCACAGTTCCTCCCAATGACACCAACAATGGGGCACAGTTCCTCCCAATGACACCAACGATGGGGCACAGTTCCTCCCAATGACACCAACAATGGGGCACAGTTCCTCCCAATGACACCAACGATGGTGCACAGTTCCTCCCAATGACACCAACGATGGGGCACAGTTCCTCCCAATGACACCAACGATGGGGCACAGTTCCTCCCAATGACACCAACAATGGGGCACAGTTCCTCCCAATGACACCAACGATGGGGCACAGTTCCTCCCAATGACACCAACGATGGGGCACAGTTCCTCCCAATGACACCAACGATGGGGCACAGTTCCTCCCAATGACACCAACGATGGGGCACAGTTCCTCCCAATGACACCAACAATGGGGCACAGTTCCTCCCAATGACACCAACAATGGGGCACAGTTCCTCCCAATGACACCAATGATGGGGGATTGTTCACTCCCACTGATGCTGGGACATTTTGTACACCAACTGGCCACAGTCCCCCCGAAGGAAAATAACTGGCCCTTTGTTTACCAAGTGTTGGTTGATTGCAGGAGGCTTTAATTTGGCCGTATGCTAGCAGCATTTCATTCAAAATTCTTAATTTTTAAGAACATTCAAATGATTTTCGAATGGTTAGTGGGGTCAAATGGACGTTCGTGTTTATCAGGAATATATTATTTTCTAACGGTGGATGTGGTTTTCATTCTTTAAAGTTAATTTGTTCCAAAATCAGATGGTAAAGTCAAACACAATCTTAAAGTACTCAAAGAAGAACTGCAGTCTGCTCACATAGTTTGTAATAAAAACATCTTTGCCATTCTGAAGCTTCCCTCCAACCACTTTGCATATTATTTTATATATACTGTGATTCTGTACTTACCAAAAATGCTGCAGAAATCTCCCTCCACTGAGTCTGGCTGCAACCATTTTAACTGTGGGCAGCTGAAGATGCTGCCTGTTCACTTCCTGGATTTACACAGACACGCAGAGGCACACCTCCAGCTCTGCAGCTCTCATTGACCCTCTTATTACTCAACCCCCAGAAAAATCTCACCAGAGTGAGAGAGAGAGAGAGCTGTGCATGATGTCATAAGCCTAGGCTAATGACCAGACAAGAAACCGGAAGTGGCTGTATAAGGGTTGTACTGTCAGAAAAAAAAAATGTTTTACTATCCAAAGTTAAAACAACAACAAGAGCAGAAGATTTAATAGATGGAAACATGAAAAAATGACTGAAGATCCGCCTTAAATGTACTCAGAATTTTCATACAGATATTCAAACGAACATTTGTTTGAAAATCCGCTAGTGTACGGCCTTTGTTCGGCTCGCGGGAAGGACCACCGTTACATTCAACCAACATCTCCTTTGTTATTCATGGGCCACAGAAACAGAAGAAACAGAACATTGACAGCTTATTATTCTACCCCAGGCCCAATCGTTATACAATATTACTCTTCTAGACAGCCCACTGGCAATGATGGGTGTGACTTGTGGGGGCCGTGTGCTGCAAGAAACAGAAAGTTCTGAGATCATTTATGAAGCCCATCGTTTGGAAGATTGCGTTTCCAAAGTCGCTCAATTTGCAAACCCGTTCATTAGACAATGACAATAGACAACAGACCGCCATCCAAATCCACAAGGAGTATCCTAGTAAATCTATCCCCCCCCCCCCCCCCGTATTAAGGGTTAGGAAGACGGATGTGAGGGATAAATGTACAGGAATAAGTTAACAATCATTTTTTTTTCAAACTTTTATTGGCTGATTATTCATGGTCATAACATCCACAAGGGCATGTTCATCCACTGATGGGAAATTTCCATATATTACTTGGTGCTGGCTGTTAGGAAAACGCTTCATATCCTGAATACTGTCATTCATATGCTGAGCTCCTTTTCATTGGCTGACACCTCTAGACACCACCTTCTCCCTCCCATTTGTGTCTCTATGCCAAAATTGCACTTTTTTTTTTTCTTTTTTACCTTAAAGTGAATGTAAACCCACTCTCCTCCTTTCTAAACTCCTGCCATAGTGCTGATCTATAAGGATATAGATGCCTCCTGCATGTATCCTTAAGGCCCCTTTCACACTGAGGCGTTGAAAAAACGCAAAAAAATAATGACATTTTTTACCGCGTTTTTACCGCGATCGCGGTAAAAATAGCGCTAACGCCTATGCGGTTTTACCGCGATTTTACCGCGTTCGCGCTAAAATTTGCGCGAACGCGGTAAAAACGCATAGGCGTTAGCGCTATTTTTTTAACATAACGCTTATGCCTATGCGTTTTTACCGCGAATCCCATTAATTTCAATGGGGATAGGCGTTTTTACAGCGCTATTTTATGCGCCCTAAAGTTGCTCTAAAAAAGCTGTTTGCAGGATTTTTTTCAACGCCCAGCCAGCAAAACGCCTCAATGTGAAAGCCCTCAGAGATTTCACATTGAGAATGCTGGGGCAGGATTATTTCAGGCGTTATTACAGCGCTATTTTTACCGCGAAAACGCGGTAAAAACGACTCAGTGTGAAAGGGGCCTACCTGTCAAATGTCTCCCCTCTGTCTGTTTTCTAAGAACTGAAAAACTGCAGATTCTGTGGGTGGGTCTGTTGTCTGGAGCTCGGTGGGTGGAGTCGTGATGTCAGTAGACTCCCCGCCCACCTCTACACTCCCCTTGTCAACATGCATTTTCTCCTGTGTATTCCTTCTGCTATGATCACTAACATCCAGTCAAAATCCAGAAAAGTAACCACATGACTTCAGAAAAGGAGTGGGGGGGTGGGAATTAAAAAAATAATGCCTGTAACCTGTCACTCACAGCAAGGGGGCGGAACAGACAAAAGTTCTCCTGTTTGTCCGTTTATCTCACTGAAAAAAGAAAAGAGGATTGCTCAGAGCTGGATTAACTCTTTGTGGCAAGACCTGGCACAAGTTATAGGAAATCTTATACTCTACATTGTGACAGCAAAATTTTTTTTTAAAATTGGGGTTTACAACCACTTTAAAAATTACAACTTAACATAAGATGTGATGAACAGAGCCATTTATGAACACATGACAGCAAACACCGATCTCACAGGAGATAAGAAGTGCGAGATCTGCTCCAGCTGAAATCATGAAAATAGGTTTAAACACGCTAAAAATATTCAGCAAAAGTGCATTTCCAGATCCTCGCTCGCTTGTCACATTATTCTCTCCACTCTGATTGCTCTTCATTGTAAGTTCCCACAAGCAGAGCCCTCCTAACCCTCTCCGTATTGAATTGTATTGTAACTTCACTGTCTCCTTTTATTTCGTAAAGCGCTGTGCAAACTGTTGACGTTATATAAATCCTGTATAGCAATATAATAATAATAATAATAATAATAATGCTCTAATACATATTTTGCAAAAATACTGTAACACTCCAAAGGCACAATGTGCAAAAGCTCCATACCAACAGCAAACCCCTTTTTATAACAGAATAAATTAATAATAATTAAAAAAATATATATATAAAAAAAAAGAAGGACCATGGGAGGCCAAATGTAAAACTGCAAATGACAAACCCCCTTTTTCTTTTTAAATAATAATAACAATTATTATTATTAGTAGTAAAATAATAATAATACATAATAATAATAAAAAAAGATCACGAAAGATCAAATGTAAAACTGCAAATGGCAAGCCCCTTTTAATTTTAAAATAATAATAATAATAATAAATACATAATAATAAAAAGGATCACAGAAGACCAATTGTAAAACTGCAACTGGCAAACCCCCTTTGATTTTTAAATAATAATGACGATTATTGATATTATTAATAAAATAATCAATACATAATAAAAAAGATCACGGAAGGGCAAATGTCAAACTGCAAATGACAAGCGCCTTTTTATTTTAAAATAATAATAATAAAAATAATAATACATAATAAAAAGGATCAAGGAAGACCAAATGTAAAACTGCAAATGGCAAACCCCATTTAATTTTTAAATAATAATAATAATAATAATAATAAATACAAAATAATAAAAAGGATCACAGAAGACCAATTGTAAAACTGCAAATGGCAAACCCCATTTAATTTTTAAATAATAATAATAATAATAATATTAATAAATACAAAATAATAAAAAGGATCACAGAAGACCAATTGTAAAACTGCAAATGGCAAACCCCATTTAATTTTTAAATAATAATAATAATAATAATAAATACAAAATAATAAAAAGGATCACAGAAGACCAATTGTAAAACTGCAAATGGCAAACCCCATTTGATGTTTAAATAATAACAATTATTAATATTATTAATACCATAATAATAATAAATACATAATAAAAAAGATCACGGAAGAGCAAATGTAAAACTGCAAATGACAAGCCCCTTTTTATTTTAAAATAATAATAATAAATACATAATAATAAAAAGGATCACAGGAGACCAAATGTAAAACTGCAAATGGCAAACCACTTTTTATTTTAAAATAATAATAATATTAAAATAATAAATATATATTAATAAAGAGGGAATATAGGAGACCAAATTTAAAACTGCAAATGGCAACTCCCTTTTTGTTATAAAATAATAATATTAATGACAATAATAGGTAACATTAATAAACCCATAATAAATAAGGATCAGATGAGACCAAATTTAAAATTGCAAATGGGTATATTGTATAATATTTTTTTCTTTAGTTTTTAGGAGAAGTTTTCGCCAAGACTTATTTAATTTGCTCAGTGCAGTTGGCCTCCTCTAAGGCCGGATTCACACCTATGGCATTTTTAGCGCTTTTTGCATTTTGCACTACAGTCCATGTAACATGGTTTCCTATGGAACACGTTCTGTAGAGCAAATCTGCAAAAAGCACTAAAAATACAATAGGTGTGAATCAGGCCTAATACCCTGTAAGTAAACCTAACACTTGTCTATAGTCAAGCTACTTGACTTGCACCAATCAATGCTATTGCATTCAGGATGCAGTCGCTGTTCGGATGATCATTTTCCACCCGGCTTCTCTGATTATAAATTGGACATTTGTTGAGCCGGAAGGGCCACCCATGGCTCAAATTTTGTCTGAAATTTAAGTCGTGGATGGCCAGCTTTAGGGCATCTACTAAATACAATTTATCCCCTAAGGGTGGGACTTTGACGGCACAGAGTGGTGACAACAATTTATAAAAAATTTAATTTTAATGATATCAAAAATAGTAGGTACTGTACATATAGAAACGACAATAAAAAAAAAAGGTCGAAATAGAATAGGCTAATAATTGTAGAAAACAACATGCAGGGGTCCAAGGGCCCCCAAACCAGGGTTGCCAACCTCCTGGGGCATTTTTTTTTACTGACAAAACATGTCAAATTTACTGGCGGAGCACATTTGTTTTACTGGGAACAATGAAAGGTATCCTATTAAAGATGAAGATAACTGATATGAAAACGGTATAAACACAATATGGAAACACTGACAATACCCATAAGAAGTCATTTGTCTGGTTTACACTTAAACCCAACACAGCGTGACAAATGATCAGCCTCTGATATTTACAGACAGTGGTAATAAATCACTGATTTTTACAAACTGACAGTAAATTTACTGACAGTTGGCAACCCTGCCCCAAACAAGCACTATTTGGCAGGGTGGGCACCAAGGGGTGTAGAAGAATTTGAATAATGTGCCCCCCCCCCCTTTATATAATTTATTTAGTGAACTGCTGCACCTCTTAGTGCTCTTTTCATAAAAAAAGCATTTATGATCCCTTATTAGCAAAACATACAGAGTATAAAATATGATGAGATGCAGTATATATATATATATATACACCGGGGACAGGCCGAGAGGTGACAGGTGATGTTCTGGTCCCTCGGCGCGCCTGTCCAGCCTATCACAGGAAATCTCTCCAACCACACAGATACACAGGAAACACACCCCAAGGTTCAAAGTAGCCAATGATAAATAGGCTGAGTGTGGAGGGGGGGGCAGGGTGCTGCTTATAAACTGAGATGTAAGCTTAGAATGTGACTGGTGAGAGAACGTGAGACCTACCCGACAGGTAAGTACATGACATTTTCCATCCGTTACGGAAGGCGGTTTTTATGCTTTAAATAGGATACATAAGTAGATGAATGGATAGATTAGAAAGATCGAGAATTTACATAGAGATAAAGATACATTGTTTTTGTCTAATTTTCTTTTGCAGTCAAAGTAAGCAAATTGATGCAGAAAGTACAGGTGGGTGTTAGAGAAAAGACTGACTTGTTCCTGAATTCTACACCCTGATGTTGATTTCCCTTTCCATTCCTGAATGACTGAACATCCCTCTCTACGCATACAATAAATTTGAATTAAAAGTGGAGGTTCCCCCCTTAGACCCCTTTCACACTACCGCGACTTCAAAGTCCTGCGATTTTGTCGCGATTTTCAGGGAAATATGGACTCGCGTCAAAGTCGGACCAAAGTAGTACAAGGATATGAATAGTACTCATTGGAAATCATAGGGTACGATTTGTGACGCGGCTTTGCAGTCCAAAGTCGCAGGACAAGTCGCACAATTGTGAAAAGGGCTTTGAACATTAAAGCGCCATATAACGTATTTACCTTGATAAGTGTATAGCACCACGTGTGGCGTCTGCCCTCCCTGCGGTGGTCCAGCAATCAGCATTGGAAACTGCCAGGCCTTTACCAACTCAAGGGGGGCTATTTACGAAAGGGAAATCCACTACACTGGTAGTCAAAAGGAAGATTCCCAAATGGCAGAGTGCACTTGAAATTGCACTTGGAAGTGCAATCGCTGTAGATCCGAGGGGGACATGCAAGGAAAATAAAAAACAGCATTTTAGCTTGCACCTGATTGGATGATAAAAATCAGCAGAGCTTCCCACGAATTTCAGATCTTCCCCTCAGATCTACAGCGACTGCATTTCCAAGTGCACTTGTAGTGCAAAGTGGATTTGCCTTTCGTAAATAACCCCCATGGTGTCGCTCACCCCCCCATCATGCTACCTACATTTGGGCTCGTTCACATGTGCGGCAGCCCTCTGAAAAGCCATCTGTGGTGGATTGCTTTTCAGAAGGCCTTTGAAAGACGGTGGGGATCCTTTACCGCTTCATTTAGCCCTGTTGAAGTTATTACCTTCCTTAGATGACCCAGCTTAATCCCCCCCCCCCGACTCCTTCTCTATCTTCTCCCACTCTTTTTTTTTTTAATAAAAATTTGTGGCCCCTGATTGTGAGATATTATCATAGGTGTGCGCACAGGGTGTGTCAGGTGTGCCCAGGCACACCCTAATCACTCCCTGCAGTGCAGATTTCCCCTGCTGCCCGGTGCCCCCTCTAACAGCATGGCTGGCTTTCCTCCTCTCCCATTGGCTACTGCAGTGGGCACACCATGGGCGTCCGCTGAACTTTTTTCAGGGGGGGGGCATCATTTTAAGGTCATCCACTCTTCTTTGGGGCAGTGAAGCAGCGCTGTATACACCACTCCTCCACCGCCCATTGAAATAAATGGGCACCGCTGCCGAAGCGCCTGCAAAGCGCTTCGGCAGCGGCGATACACAGTTGCATTTAACCCTGTCTTTGACCACTAGCTGGGGTTATTGCAACACAGGGGGCAAGTGTCTTCACTCTGACTTCAACACTCTTACGATTCCAGGGGGGGGGCAATTCACCCCCCTTGCCCTATGGAGCGGACGCCCATGGTGCACACATAGATGATATTTCAGGATGAGTGGGGGAAGGGGTAATGTCATTTACCGGCCCCTTCCCTTTCTGAATGAGCACAGTGAGAGATCGGTACCGTGTTTTTGAGCTTTCAGGTGCACACCCTAATGCAACAGGCTGCGCACACCTATGGATATTATCCTCATATTTGACTTACCTTTGCACTTGTGATGAACTGGATTCACACCGGCTTTTGTCTCATCATCACTCACCTAATATTCCCTTCTACTTTTCTTTTTTCTTTTAATTTTGTATTTGTTATAACGCACAGAACTTTGATGAATTGATAGTCAATAATACTTATTGATTCTTTTCAGTTTGGATTTGTTACATTTAATGACTGACATCTTTATTTATTTTTTTGCGGTGCCACATCTTCAATAAACATATATTTAATATATATATATATATATATAAAAATAATAAAATACTGTATCACAATCGCAGTTGTGGCGTGGCCCCATAGACTTGCACTGGTCACGTTCGGAAAGCGGTAACACCCACTAAATGAGATTTGCCGCTTAATTTTTGCTGTGGCATGTGAGCAGTTCCGAGTGGCTGCATGCCCTGGTTGCCCCCGGGGGGCAGTAAAACTGCTGCATGTTTTCTGCTCAAACAGCAGCTCTCCGCCCCTTTTAGTTGAAAGATGCCCGACAAAAAAAAAAACACCTGGCAAAGCTGCAAAAACGTGCGATTCTGCTCCACAAAAACACTTGAGAACGTGACGTTTAGATGTGAATTGTAGTTTAGAGCTCCCTTCAAAAGCGGGCTTTTTTTGGAATTGGGGCAGAATCATTGCAATTCTACCTGCGATCTCAAAAATGCACTACAATTGCTAAAAACGCAGGTTCAGGTGCCATTATTTTCAAAGGCACTGACAACGCGGGTGCCGGTTTTGCCCGTGATTTATCGCGCGGCAAATCGCACCACGTGAAGCTTGTCGCCCACAAAGGGAGCAGGAGTTTCTTTTGGGTGACAAGCTTCACGTGATTTGCCACAATTGCCACGCAATAAGTTTCTGAAAAAACGCACACCACGTTGTCAAGTGCCTTTGAAAAGACTGGCACCTGAACCGGCGTTTTGCAATTTCAGTGCGTTTTGAGATGGCCAGGCAGAATGGCAGCGATTCCGCCTGGATTCCTCCGGGTGTGAATGGTGCCTAAGGCTTTGCAATCACAAAATGTAGATAACATGGGGGGGGGGGGGGGGGGATTAATAAAAAGTGTCTCAAAGATTGTCTCAACTGGAGCGCAGCCAATAAGCTTTTACATTTTCATGTCCTAATCTGGGTGGAAATTTGTGGGCAACTCCACCAGTTCAGAGAGAATTTTTCTCAGACACTTTTTATTTTTTTATTTATTAAAAAAAAAAAAATATTAATCCCATGGTATCGCTGGTAATTGACTGGCATTTCTAATGCCGATTGCGGGACAACCAGAGTGCGGACACAAGGTATCAAGGTACATGCGTTATCTGCTTGTTTGATGTTCACAGAGTCATTCTTATGCCGCGTACACACGATCGGAACTTTCCGACAAAAAGAAAACCGTGGATTCGTTTCCGATGGAAATGTGGCTCAAACTTGTGTTGCATCCGCACGGTCACACAAAATTCAAGAACTTTTCTTGTCGGAAAATTTGAGAACCAGCTCTCAAATTTTTCGAGCCTACACACGGTGCCTTGAGACTCTCCATCATTTTTAAAGGGTGTCTTGAGACTCTCCATCATTTTTAAAGGGTGTCTTGAGACTCTCCATTTTTAAAGGGTGTCTTGAGACTCTCCATCATTTTTAAAGGATGTCTTGAGACTCTCCATCATTTTTAAAGGGTGTCTTGAGACTCTCCATCATTTTTAAAGGGTGCCGTGACTGAAAAAAAAGGTTAAGAAACACTGATTTAAAAGGATAAGTTCACCTTTTAGAAAAAAAATAATAAATCCAAATTTTGTTTGCAGGTAAAGCATTGCGCCAGGGATCAGTCAGTGTATCCGTATGCTTGTACATCCGGTAAGGGCAGGCAGACACACTGACAGGAAGAAATCAATGAACTACCACAGAGCTCCACAGCACCATGATAGTTCATTGAGAACTACAAGCTGACAACCACAAAGGATGTCGGGGGTTTGTAGTTCATTCACAGAGCTGTGTGAAGGAATGATGCGGCCATGTGCGTGGAGCCCCTCTAGTACGGGAAACATGTCACATGTTCCCAAAGGTGAACTTATCCTTTAATGGACAGCATTTAGAAGATTGCAGAAGAACACCTCACAGAGAGAATAGTCTGGTGATAGATTCATTGGAACATAGAGCAGGGCAGGAGTGGGCAGGAGGGGCGGCTGCCCTGGGCGCAGTGGAGATTTTGGGGGTTTGTGCTACAATGGCTGATTTGGAGGGAGGGATTTATACTAAGAGAGTGGATTTCTGTTAGGAAAGGGGGATTTGTTCTAGTAGGGCTGATCGAAAGAGATTTTTGGTAGAAGGGGAAACGGGGGAGGGGGGTGTGAAAGTAAAAGGAGAAGGGATTTTTGGAGAAGGGGGAGGATTTATGGTCAGAGGTGAAATTTGAGTTGGAGAGGGAGAGGATTTGAGCCGGGAGAGGAGATTTGTACTAGAACTAGAGAATTATTTTGGGGGAGAATTTTGTCTTGCAGAGGGAATTCATGCTCAGGGGGTAAGTGTGACGGTGAGTGCTAGAATTATTTTTGGCATAATGCTCATTTTTTTTTTGGGTGGGGGGGCCCAGTTTTGCATCTTCGCCCTGGGCGCACTAGATAAATATGTCCTTGTACAGAGGAACATATAGTATGGTATAGAGCAGGGGTCTCCAAACTTTCTAAACAAAGGGCCAGTTTACTGTCCTTCCAACTTTAGGGGGGCTGGACTGTGGCCATTTGGAGCAGAAAATGCCCCAGCATCAGCGGGAGTAAACAATGCCCCATCATTGGTTTTAGCGGAAGGAAGACTGCGCTAATGTTGGTATCAGTGGGAGGAATAGCACCCCAACATTGGTGTCAATGGGACGTAATTGTGCGCCATCATTAGTGTCAGTTGTGGATTGAATAGGGCCCCAAGGGCCAGATAGAGGCAAGCAAAGGGCCACATCTGGCCCCAGGGCTGCAGTTTGGAGACCACTGGTGTAGAGCAACAGATATGCAATTGGATCTGCAGAGCTAGTGTGTTGATTTGTATTGGGACCATTCCTAGCTTGCTAAAGATTTGAAAAAATGTCCTGTTTGCTGGTCATTTATTCTTTCTTTTTCTTTTTTAAATGTGTGGTGTACCCCCCACCCACTACATCAGCCTGGTCATATAGGCTGCCATCCCCTCAGCTAAAGGCCTGGGGACATGCTATGCTGATCAGATCCTGGTGTATCGAGATCTCCCCAGGGGGTATAAATTGATTTGGTATAAGGGGCGTGCTGGGCTGGTTTCTGTAGAAATAATCTTTACATATTTTTAAATTTAAACAAGAGGTTTTTTTTATGTGTAATTTCCTTATTTTCCAGAAAAAGTCAGGTTACAAAAGGCAAGTAATAGAAGTTAGCTGGGGTAAACAATATTGGTTCATGATGTATAGACCAATAACAACGCCTTGTGGTCTCCAAACTGCGTCTCTTGGCCCAGATGTGGCCTTTATCCGGCCTTTGGGGCACCATTCTATCAACTGACACCAATGATGGGGCACCATTCCATCCACTGACACCAAAGATGGGGCATCATTCCATCCACCGACACCCATTATGGGGTACCATACCATCCACTGATACAATTGGTCACTATTCTTCCTATTAAAACCAATGACTGGGCATATTCTACTCCCACTGGCTAAAGTCCGGCTCACCTAAAGGCTGAAGGACCCTTTGTTTAGAAAGTTTGAAGACCCCTAACACAATTCCACATAACACAATAATGTCCAAGATGCACTATTAAAAAAATACCTAAACCTGGTATATAGAAAACCCCAAAATACGAGAAGATAGAACTTAAACAAGAGTTTAAATAGTATCAGCTGGTGGATCTACTGGACAACCCAGGACCGCAGGAGTTGTCGGAAAAAACAGCAGACGATTATTTAGCCACTAATCTTTCTTTGCAATAAACAGATGATTTACCCAAGGCTCTCGTGCAAAGAAGGTTTTTTGAAGAGGTGTGGCCGTTTTCCGTTGTGGCCACAAAAACGAGCCGTTGAAGCAACACCCAAACCATATTTTTACATTTGTTTCCACGCTGTGAAATTAATGTGCCTATTAATTCATGCTATTGCATTTTTTGTTTCTTTATTTACATTGCTTTGAGTCCCACCAATCATCTTAGACTTATCCATCAAAGCGACATTGGTTGTGGAAAACCACACTGAAAGAAAGAGGGATCTGACGACCAACCAGGTTTGCCAAACAAATATAGTGTGTGTGTGTGTGTGTGTGTGTGTGTGTGTGTGTGTGTGTGTGTGTGTGTGTGTGTGTGTGTGTGTGTGTGTGTGTGTGTGTGTGTGTGTGTGTGTGTGTGTGTGTGTGTGTGTGTGTGTGTGTGTGTGTGTGTGTGTGTGTGTGTATATATTAGGGTTGTCCCGATACCACTTTTTTAAGACCAAGTACAAGTACCGATACTTTTTTTCAAGTACTCGCCGACACCGATTACCGATACTTCTTTTTTTTTTTTTTATGTTATGTGTCAGTATTTTTTTTAATTTTTTTTTTTTTACTATTTTTATTTTTTACAGTGCTTTATTTATTTTAAGGGGGGAGTGGATTGTGTCAGTGTGTTTATTTTAATTTTTTATTATTTTTTACAAAACAATTTTTTTTATTTCATTTTTCTTCCCTTTTTTTTTTGCGCTGTTGGAGGGCTTTGGTGAGATTTCAGGGGTCTTTACAGACCCCTGACATCTCCCCTATGAGACAGAGAAAGGGACTAGGGACACAGATTCCCCAGTCCCTTTCTCTGCAGCCTCAGCTAAAATGAATGGACAGGAGGCTCCTCTCCATTCATAAACTAAAGCATCGTAAACATAGGTTACGATATTTCAGTTATATGAATGAACAGAGTCAGTGATCACTGACTCTGTTCATTCGAAAAGGTAGAAGCCGGGTTTAGCGGCTCCTACCTCCGCTCTCCATCCTGACAGATCGAGGACAGAGGGGGTGGAGGAGGACATGGTGGGGGGACTCGGAGCGCGGAGGGGGAGAGCAGCAGGAGGGTGACATGGAGTGCGGACAGCACGGAGGGGGCAACGAACCCCGGAGAGGGAGAGCAGCACCGAGGGGGACACGGAGCACGGAGGGGGAGAGCAGCAGGAGGGTGACACGCACCGAGGGGGACACGGAGCACGGAGGGGTAGAGCAGCAGGAGGGGGACACGGAGCACGGAGGGGGAGAGCAGCAGGAGGGGGACACGTACCGAGGGGGACACGGAGCACGGAGGGGGAGAGCAGTAGGAGGGTGATACGTACCGAGGGGGACACGGAGCACGGAGGGGGAGAGCAGCAGGAGGGTGACACGGAGCGCGGAGGGGGAGAGCAGTACCGAGGGGGACACAGTGTGGAGGAGTATAGCAGCAGCAGCACGGAGGAAGATACAGACAGTCAGCGGTGATCGGTGCGGCTTTGGGGGGAGTTACAAGCACCGATCACCGCTGTATTAATTTCACTAAAGCAGCTGAAAAGGGGGGGGGTCCGGGGAGAAGCTGTTAGGCTTTATTGAAATGTATACAGGCAGATCACTGCTTGTAACTCTCCCCGCCGCACCGATCATCCCTGACTGCCCAAGTATCGGGTGAAGCATCAGAGCATTTCCCCCGAGTACAAGTACTCAGGGAAATGCTCGGTATCGGTACCGATACCGATTCTAGTATCGGTATCGGGACAACCCTAATATATATATATATATTGTGAGGGGGTTAGCTCGGTAGCGGGTGTGTGTGACCCCCTGGATGGGCTCCCCACACAAAAACAGGCCCAGCAGACGGAGGTTGTGGTTTTCAAGATCAAAAGGTGCGGTTTATTTCTCTATTTACAGTGACAAAAACACAGCAAAGCAAAAAGAAACATAAACAAAATAAATCCTGGTCAGCTTGACCTCTGACTAAACATGCAGGTTTCCCTAACTAACAACTGGGATCAGCCTGGTGCTGTCCTAGTCCCTAAGTCCCTGGTTTAGTAAATGTCCAAACAAATAGCCACACAGGCTTTGTCTCACCGCACATGGGTTCACTCTCCCTAGACAGTCCACACAGGTCTGGTTCCAGGCATGAGCAAACACCTAATGAAGCTGGGAGTTTTTATAGAGGCCTTAAACGAGCTGACAAGCTTCAGCTGGTCTCATCAACTCCCTGCCTGCACGACGCCCAGCACTCTCCCTAGAGGTATGAATCATCCATGAGCCCACTAGCCTCAGCTGGGCTTCATCAACTCTCTCCCTAGTTGTATAAAGCCTGAATCTGGGAGAAATATACCTACCCCCCTGGATGCAACCAGGTGACTTTACCTTCCTGCTGTCACAATATATATATATATATATATATATATATATATATATATATATATACACACACACACACACATACACACACGCACACTGTATACCCTTTGCTTTCAAAACAGCACCAGTTCTTCTAGGTAGACTTGCAGTTGTTGAAGGAACGCGGCAGGTAGGTTGTTCGAAACATCTTGGAGAAATAAGCACAGATCTTCTATGGATGTCGGCTGCCTCCAGTCCCTCTGTCTCTTCCTGTAACCTCAGACAGACTTCATGATCGTGAGATCAGGGCATTGGCGTCCGCAGGTAGGGGCAAGGGGGATCAAGAGCCCCCCCCCTGGAATCAGGGATCGGATCTGCACATTCAGCACAGTGGTGTCGCTATTGGGGTGCGGGCAGCCAGCGGGGTGACATCATCAAGGTGCTGTCAAGCCCCCCCCCCATCAGTGCAGTGTGACTGTGGGCTCTATGTGACTGTGGGCGGCGCTGTGTCAGGAGAAAGGTGAGCTGCGGGCTGTCAGAGGTTTCCCCCGCTCACACCCCCCCCCTATCTCGTGTCAGGGAGAAGAGACGGCGGCTCTCACCAGGTTCTCTGCCCAGCTTCCTGCCTGCTCCGTTCCTTCCCCATTGGCCATAACTGAGGGCTAATCAAAAGGAGACTAGGAAAGGAGAGCATCATGGGACATGTAGTCTGAAGATTGGCGGCCCCGTTTTCCACAGGAAGGAGGCTACAGCTCGATCAAGAGAAAGATTGAGAGACTGCAGCCTGGAAAAAAGCTGAGGGAGTGAGTGCTACAGGACAAAGAAAGAGGTGTGTGCTGAGCGGAAGCCAGAGAGCGAGCTACGCTGCCCAGTGTCACCAGAGAGAGCCACGCTGCCCAGTGTCACCAGAGAGAGAGCCACGCTGCCCAGTATCTTCAGAGAGAGAGCCACGCTGCACAATGTCACCAGAGAGAGAGACACTCTGCCCAGTGTCACCAGAGAGAGCGCCACGCTGCCCAGTGTCACCAGAGAGAGCGCCACGCTGCCCAGTGTCACCAGAGAGAGAGCCACGCTGCCCAGTGTCACCAGAGAGAGCCAAAGGGCGGCGCATGGGTGACCCTAAAATGATACCACCCTCTGAAAAAAGTTCTGCGGATGCCCATGCTTCCAGGAATCCTTGTTCTTCTTTACAAGATAATTCTTAATGACATTGGCTATATGTTTGGGGTGGTTGTCCTGCTGCAGAATACATTTTGGGCCAATCACACGCCTCCCTGATGGTATGGCATGATGGATAAGTATCTGCCTGTATTTCTCAGCATTGAGGACACCATTGATCCTGATCAAATCTCCAACTCCATTTGCAGAAATTCAGCACCAAACTTGCAAGGAACCTCCACCATGCTTTACAGTTGCTTCGCCAATAAACTGCCTCCTGCTGCAGCCAGTCCAGAGCACCTGCTGCTATTTATCTGCACCCCAGTTCCTATGTTGTCGTGCATAGATGAGTCGCTTAGCCTTGTTTCCATGTTGGAGGTATAGTGGCTATTTGGCCACATTTCTTCCACGAAGACCACTTCTGGCCAGATTTCTCTGGACAGTGGATGGATGTACCTGGGTCCTACTGTTTTCACCAGTTCTGTGCTGATGGCTCTGCCTGACATCTTTTCGGATGTGAAAGGGAAGCAAGCATGATGTGTCTGGTTTGAAGCCAAAGGGTAGTTACACCAAATATTGATTTGCTTTCGATTTTTCTTCATTTTGTGTAGTGTGCATTTTGAAAATCGATAAAAATTAACAATTAAAATATATATTGTTGAAAGCATTTTTTCTTTATAGCATTTTTTTTTTTACACCTGCCTAGAATTTTTGCACAGTATATATACATAATGTATTTATTAATTTTTAATACAGTTAGGCAAAACAATTATCATAATGATTTTGTGAAAATGCTATCACTAAAGTGATCACAATGATATGGTCTCATTTTTAGCAGTGGTAGTTTGGTATTTTTTTTTTTTTTTTTACGGTGACTAAACAATAGACCATGAGTATATTATACCCAATACCATGCAATTATATACAATGCAGGAAGAATATTTTTATAGGTGGTAATTTTAAGTGAAAACTAGGTCATGATTTGTTTCACTATAAACTGCTAGAGCATGTTTGGGCAGTCACAATGCAGGAATAATCTTTTTTTTTTTATAGATGTTACTTTGAAGTGATAACTTTACTAGTCATAGTTTGTTATATTATAAACTGTCAATCCCTGGCTAGTTGCCAACCCTAATAGTCATGTCATATTCCCAACAAACACTTCCACCCAGTTTTGCACAACTACTATTTATTTTAATTTTTTTATTAGTAGAACTGATTTTATATAACATATATAGCTATCATTTCTTGTTTCCTGGAGCCAACTTCCTGACTTTCTATTCTTGCAAAGCTGCTATAGGATTTTTTCCCCCCACCTTTGCTTGCAAAATATTTGAAAATGTTCTTAGGTTGTTTTCTATATGCTCTGTACTGTATATTCTTCAATTCTGACATCTACTTACAGATTTTGTAATAATTAAATCTGCAACTAGCACCAGTTGACACTAGAACACGATGCGAGAAAGGCGCCTTCCATGCTCGTTTCCTGCACCACACACAAACATGCTGTCCTTGCAAGACACGTGTGGGTGCCATTAATTGTTAGTGGCTCCCCAAATCCAATACCATGCAATTTTGTGCGATGCAATTTAGCACCTGCACAATTTTTTGCATGTTCTTGTGCGTTTGGCAGCCCATTGAAATGAATGGGCTGTCAAAACTGGAAAGCAGAAGAACTTGTGCGTTTTAGTGTGAATAGGCCCTTAGCCTAGGTTCCTGCTAGTGCTTCTACAGCATGATGTGTTTTTCAGTACGTTTTTGTAGTGGCACTTGTGCTACCCTAAGCTTAGCCTCTCAATCCTAATGCCACCCTAAGCTTAGCCTCTTGATCCCAATGCCACCCTAAGCCCTAAGCTTAGCCTCTCGGTCCCAATGCCAATCTAAGCTTAGCCTCTCGATCCCAATGCCACCCTAAGCTTAGCCTCTCGATCCCAATGCCACCCTAAGCTTAGCCTCTCGATTCCAATGCCACCCTAAGCTTAGCCTCTCGATCCCAATGCCACCCTAAGCTTAGCCTCTCAATTCCAATGCCACCCTAAGCTTAGCCTCTCAATTCCAATGCCACCCTAAGCTTAGCCTCTCGATCCCAATGCCACCCTAAGCTTAGCCTCTCAATTCCAATGCCACCCTAAGCTTAGCCTCTCGATCCCAATGCCACCCTAAACTTAGCCTCTCAATCGTAATGCCACCCTAAGCTTAGCCTCTCGATCCCAATGCCACCCTAAGCTTAGCCTCTCGATCCCAATGCCACCCTTAGCCCTAAGCTTAGCCTCTCGATCCCAATGCCACCCTAAGCTTAGCCTCTCAATCCCAATGCCACCCTAAGCTTAGCCTCTTGATCCCAATGCCACCCTATGCTTAGCCTCTCGATCCTAATGCCACTCTAAGCTTAGCCTTTCAATCCCAATGCCACCCTAAGCTTAGCCTCTCGATCCCAATGCCACCCTAAGCTTAGCCTCTTGATCCCAATGCCACCCTTAGCCCTAAGCTTAGCCTCTTGATCCCAATGACACCCTAAGCTTAGCCTCTCGATCCTAATGCCACCCTAAGCTTAGCCTTTCAATCCCAATGTCACCCTAAGCTTAGCCTCTTGATCCCAATGCCCCCTTAAGCTTAGCCTCTCAATCCCAATGCCACCCCAAGCTTAGTCTCTCAATCCTAATGCTACCCTAAGCTTAGCCTCTCAATCCTAATGCCACCCTAAGCTTGGCTTCTTAAACCCAATGCCACCCTAAGCTTAGCCTCTTGGCTTACTGGCCCGAGGCCTAAGGAGTCGAATGCCCCCCTATCAGGGTGGTCCCTTCAATTGGTGTTTATTTACTGAAGAGTTTGATGTTGTATACTTCTTTGTAACAAACCTGAATATCCCTCCCATTGAGGCGAGATCACCATCGTCTTTGTTTATGTATAATAAGCCTGATCCTACCAGTTATTAATGTGGGGTTGATTTACTAAAGGTGGAGAGTTTAATACCTGGTGCAGCTCTGCATAGAAACCAATCAGCTTCCAAATCTTAATTGAACAAGCTGAAGTTAGAAGCCGATTGGTTTCCATGCAGAGCTGCACCAGATTTTACACGCTCCAGTGTGTGCAAATACACCCCTGTGTTCTGTGTACTTTAATGTATGACCACTGCTTATGTTTTATTTTTGCTTTACTTTTTCTAAATAAAAACTTTTGTGGCCTAAAAAAAAAATAAAGTGCATTTTTGTTGCTTTTCCAGTCCATGGAGCCAGAATTGCACTTTTTCAAAAAAAAAACGTGCTGCAGCTGTGTTGCATTGATGTGAACAATCACCATAAAGAATAATGTATTTTCCTTCGCAACTGCAGGGAAAAAAATAAAATAAAAACGCACCAATGTAAACAGGGGCTTCAAGAGCTTCTGCAAATAGTAAAATCAATAAAATATTATTTGACTAGAGCTGACTGCTGCAACATTTCCTATGAGATATAACATATTGATGTGTATGTTTTATATACCGTACATTTGGTTCAAATTTTTCCAAAACTATGGTATGCAGTTGTTTTCAAGAATTTTTTTATATTGTTCAAATAAAATCTATTTTTGATACATTTCTGATCGTTTTAAAATGTTTCATGCCTCACAAAGTCCCATAGAGGAAAAAAATTCCCATTTTTGTTGTTAAGAATTTTTTTAGGCCAAATAAAAAGAGAGGTGACTGCACAGGTTCGATTTTTCCCAAATGTTTTCAATAGGGATGTGAAGCATTGGTAATTAGATTTTTTTTTTTTTTCTATTGATCCCCCCTCCCGTTAGACATAGTCCACAAAAGTCCTCAAACACCCAGTTCTCAGATGGTATTACATCCAGAGGTGTCCCAACTCATAATGCTTTACACAATGCAGCCCCCCTCAGACTAGAAAACCTGCGACGTTCTGAGAAAGGGGGCATTACCCCCGAAACACGTCAGCCTACCAACCTTGACATTTGCGGTCAGAGAACATTGAATGATTATTTAAAATGCCTGTTCCAGTTTATATATGTGCGTCGGTATTCTGAGTTTGGTTTAATAAAAAGCGGTGTTGGTAATGCACTTGGCGTTTGCGCCCTCCTGTGTCTTTGCAGTTATTTATCTGATCCAGTAGTACCGTTTTCAGTAAAGATCCGAGGACAGCAGGAGCAAGGAAAAGAGGTCTGGTACCAACAACTAGTTTTATACGCTTGAATACAAGAAAGGAGCTAAGTTGTGTTAAAAGTTTATAATTGTTCAAGTACCCAGGAGAACACAAGAAGGTGGTAAGAAGTGAATGTACTGTTATCGATAAACAGATCAAACCACTGACAATTCTACGGAAACATCAGCACCTACAACTGTACATGTCAGTCATTTCCTATATCCTCTGACCTGTTTTTTTGTTTTGTTTTTGTAGTTGAGAAACAGATAAAGGAGAATATTACCTGCTTCCTTAACATTTAAAGTGGTTGTAAACCTCAGACATGAAATATGAAAAAAGCATAACCCTCTATCAGTGGCGGCTGGTGCTCAAAATTTTTGGGGGGTGCAAACAAACTGAAAAAAAACCCACATCAATTGCAGCCACTGTGCCCATAAAACGCAGCTACTGTGCCCATCAATTTCCGCCACTGTGCCCAAGTGCAGCCACTGTGCCCATCGAGCGCAGCCACTGTGCCCATCAAGCGCAGCCACTGTGCCCATCAAGCGCGGCCACTGTGCCCATCAAACGCGGCCACTGTGCCCAAGTGCAGCCACTGTGCGCATCAAGCGCAGCCAGTGTGCCCATCAAGCGCTGCTACTGTGCCCATCAATTGATGACACTGTGCCCATCAATTGGCGCCAGTGTGCCCATCAATTGCCGCTACTATGCCCATCAATTGATGACACTGTGCCCATCAATTGGCGCCAGTGTGCCCATCAATTGCCGCTACTATGCCCATCAATTGATGACACTGTGCCCATCAATTGCCGCCAGTGTGCCCATCAATTGCTGCCAGTGTCCCCATCAAATGCTGCCAGTGTGCATCCCCTGCCCGCCTGGCACTTACCTGTCTCGTGGGGCAGCGGGTCACGGCGGCGATGTCCTCTCCCGTCCTCTGCTATGATTGGACACCTGATAGGCGTCCAATCACAGTGCCTGTCGTTTCAGCCAATCAGGTGACAGGTAAAATACCCGAGCACCTGATTGGCTGAGAGGCGGTTCAGTGTTAGTAAAGCGAATATTCATTCGCTTTCCTAACACAACGCTGAATGAACTGCGAGCGCCCAGCATGGCACCCGCTGTTCACCTTTTTGGACGCCTATTAGAGCCTATGGCTCTAATCAGGTGCTTCCAAAAAATACCCCACCGCTGTAATTCAGGTGCCCGGCCCCTGACAACGGGCCGGGCACCTGAATAGGGGGTGGCAGCGGCGATCATAAATAGATTCATGCGATGCATGAATCTATCTATGGTGATAGACAGGTAGCAGGAGAGAGGGGGCGGCACCCGTGCGCCCCTTATGGACGCACTGCCACTGCCCTCTATAGCAGGGATCTTCAAACTACGACCCTCGAGCTGCTGTGGAACTACACGTTCCCATGAGGCATTGTAAAACTCTGACATGATTAGGCATGATGGGAATTGTAGTTCCTGAACAACTGGAGGGCCAAAGTTTGAGGACCCCTGCTCTATAGTGTGTACTTGTCTTAATCCAGAGCACTGTGTCATTTCTGTTTGCAGCCTCCTTCCTCTGCTATCAGCTTGAGTCACTTCTGACAAGTTTTCCTGACACCGAGAGAAAAATGGTGACAGGGGAGGGACCTCTAGCTGATTGACAGCCTCAGCTCTGTTCCTGTTTGGAAGGGGGCATGTCCCTTCCCTCCAATCAGCTCTCATGGCTCTCCTCACTGAGCTCTGCAGAGTGTAATTTCAGCTTTCCACCTCCTTTTCTTTGAACTCTCAGATGGTCGGTTGGTCCGTCGGTAGCACTTCCTCCATCATCAGCGGCCTCCCGTTCTCCACAGGCCCTCACGGCGACTTATGTTTCCTCCATCCTCCTCGGCGGCCAATCGGGAGTCTTTTCTTTTTGGCCAATCGGAAAACAGGTCTCACACCCGCTTCTGATTGGCCGGATAGAGGGTCAGTGATTCAACAGCGAATATTCATTCGCTGTTGTAACACACCTGGGTGGGATCGGAGCGCGCATTCTCTGCGACCCAAGCCCACCCTATTTTGAAGCCTATTCGATCCTCTGGCTCTGATCAGGTTGATCAGGTACCCCGGCCGCTATAATTCATGCACCCGGTTGCCTGAAAGGGGGTGGCCGTGACGACCGTGGATAGATTCATGCATAGTATGAAATCTATCCATTGCATATAGGGGGGTGGCGCCTGGGCGCCCCTAATGGACGGGCCACCACTGCTGATGACGTCATTGGTCATTAGGATGGCAGTGTCTAGTCGTAATGGCGCATAATGAAAGCCCATGGCTTTGTGTAACTAAAAGGCAGGCTCCATCCACCTGCAGACAATTTTTGATCAATTTTTAGGCATTTTGCCAAGACCCCCCCCCCCCCTGAAGAAACCTCAAGGTTGAAAAAGGCTCCAGTAGATAAACAGATACAACTTATTTAGGAGGATTTGTTTAATCTCGGTGCATCACCTGAGGCCAGTCACATTACTAAGTATATGGAAGGGTTTGAAGCCACTTTAATATAGTTTATGAAACAGTTGGCTTGTTTTGCTCTCATCACACCTTCTTACCAGTTACATTTTCATTTTCTTTATGCGGTTTAGAATTTTTTTAGTTTTTAAATCTGATTTTTTTTTCTCCACCTCTTCCCCTAGGTGAATTTTTTGCAATGTCTCCTCTGGTCCCATCACCTCTACCTGAAGTCCAGCAGCTGAGAGATGTCCCTAGGACTGTCTGACCTGAGAATGGTGGAATATAATGGTCAATCTCAGGTTCGTCAGCCCATGGAACATTCCTTCATGCACGGCGGATACTTCTGACCAAAGGATCTTCTATCACCCGCCAGATACGGACTGTTCCTAACCCGACTCTTACAGCAAAACCTTATCTAAAAGGGAATGTGTTACCGTCATGAAAAAAATTGTGATTGTTTTGAAATACAATGAAAGCTGAAATAATATCTATGAGGAGAGCGGGAGGATTAGCTCCAGTACACACAGAACATCCGCTGCCATAGCAGTTGGGCCAGACTGATAAATGAGATACCTCACCGCTAAGATCCCCGACATATAGACAAAAGATCATGTAAAATAACCAATACACCCTCCGGAAGATTTACCCCCCTTCATGACCAGCTTTCTGGCACTGCTTTATTTTAACGGACAATTCCGCAGTCATGCAACACTGTACATAAAAAAATATTTTTATTCTTTTTCCCACAAAAAGAGGTTTCTTTTGGTGGTATTTGATCACCTCTGCGTTTTTTATTTTTTGAGGTATAAACAAATGTAGCGGGGGTCTAAATTTAGGGGGATACACCTGGGTGGTAGTATGACCCAGGTGTGTGTAAATCATAGAGGATTTAGACCACTTTCAGTCGTGGAGGACTTTGGTGGTGTACTATTCTCCTTGGCCTGGGGTGGTGGTGTTCCCACAGGTCGAGGTAGAATCACTGCCGCAGTGCTGTCCTTTTTGTCCCGTTCCGGCGGTGGTACAGCGGGGGCGGAGAACCTGCTGTGGCGTCACGGGAGGAGATAAAGGGGAGAGACGCCCTCGCCACGAGGTCTTCTTCTCGAGCGCGCGCCCAGGCACCTTAGGCCTGGGTGCGGGCGATCCGGAGTTCCAGCCCAGGCGCCCTAGGCCTGGTCGGAGCGGAGTTGGCATCCATCCCAGGCACCTTAAGCCTGGGGTGAGGTACTACACCGGAGGCCTAGGGCCCAGTGACTTCGACTGGGCTCCGCAAGGGCGGATGAGTCCAAGGGACCCTGAGGTGGATGGGGCCCATGTCTGAGGTGAGGAGGCCGGAGAGGTTACCCATCTGAAGAGTCCGGAGCAGCATCAACCCGGTGACGGAGGTGCCTCTGGTAACTCCCTTGGAGGGACATCTTCCCCCTGACAGGGGCCACAACGCAGCGAAGGTACTCCATTCATGTTCTTCGGAGTCGCTGGTAGAGACTCACAAGTTTCAAGTTCCTCTCTCTAGCCAATGGCTATAGCAACCGCTGGTGAAACCACAGTGGTTTAGTTTTATCATTAGGACAGTGCCTCGACCTGCTCACCCCACCGTATTGAACTGTTTATGGATCTCAACCAGTTGGCTGACAAAGAACTGTTTATTGTGTGTTACAATAAAACAAGTGTTGGATCCTTATCGGTGTGTGGAACTCTGGTTAATGGGAGTGAAGGGGAGTGTCAGCACAGCAAGACTTGGTTGTGAATAGAAACACACAGGCTAGAGAAGAATAACTGGTACTGGCTTTCACCTCACCTGCTGCAATGGGGAGGACATGGGCCATAGCGCATCTCACCCTCACGTACAACATACCCCTAGACCAAAAAGAGGGGGTGAGGCCGCTACACAAAAAAAAAAGACCGAAATAAAAATTAAAAAAAACAGTATTTTTTACTACATATCCAACAGAGCTGCACGATTCTGGGAAAAATGAGAATCACGATTTTGTTCCTTAGAATAAAGATCACGATTCTTGTGGCGTAACATCATCTTTCACATTATACCCCAAAAATTGGGCTAACTTTAACGTGCGCCTACTATGGCTCTTAAAGGAGCCGACGTACCCATACAGCGATTCGCGGGAACGAGCCACTTTGCCGACGTATATGTATGTGAGCTGGTCGGCAAGTGGTCAAGTAGAACTCTAGGCAAATAGCTAAAGGAATTGTATTTCTGTCTATCCAGTCTTGGGATTAATACAGATCTACATAGCCCTGACTAGCAAGGCAGGAGGCCTGATTTTTCATTGCTGCAGTTAAAAACACTTTGAAGTGCTTTCTTTTATGTTTTCAGGCAGATTGGCATATCACCTGATTCAGGGCTCAATATTTCAAGTCCTGAGCTACTAGCCAGGCCTCAAGGGTTACTAGCCACCAGTTGTCCCACGCAATCTCCACCCTGCCCCGCCCCTAAACACACCATGATAAATTATCTCATGAAATTACACCTAATATTTATTTTTATAACCTAATACTGCATAAAGTATTTAACAACTTTATCTGTGCCATAGGCGTGCGCACAGGGTGTGCCAGGTGTGCCTGGGCACACCCTAATCACGCTGTAATGCACAGATTCCCTCTGCTGCTTTGCTGCAAAAGAAGCGACTGGGGAATCTCTGTCTTAAAAGTGAGACATCAGGGGTCTGTTTAGACCTCTGAAATCTCACCAAAGCTCCTGAGTGGAGCTCCTAAAAAACTGTATATAAAAAAATAAAAAATAATATATTATTAAATGAAATAGTAAAAAAATTGAAAAATGTTAAAAAAGTTATGATAAAAACAAAATAATAAAAATAAACTACCGACATCAACCTCTTGCCTACTGACCCTGTCCACTGCTCTACTGAATATATATATATATATATATATATTATATATATATATATATATACACACACACATACACACACGTGTGTTTGAGCTTTGGGTGCACATCCTAATGCCATGGTCTGCGCACACCTATGATCTGTGCCCATCATTGCAGCCTCACCAGTGCCCACCAATGCAGCCTCGCCCGTGCCCACCAATGCAGCCTGCCTGTGCAGGGTAAGAGAGGAGAGGAATTGCCGGTCGGATGATCAGAGCGCCGAGGAATATCACAGCTTTCATTTCAATTGCAGTGTGTTCCCACCGCAATTGGGGGAGACATTTGAAAGGTAAGGATACATGCAGGAGGCATGCATATCCTTATAGTTCAGCACCATGGCAGTAGTTTATAATTGATGAGAGTGGGTTTACATCCACTTTAATTACCACTGGGTTCTGATTTTTTCCTAAACAAACTAAAAAAGTCTGAACATTTTGAAAAAAAAAAAAAAAGTTTTTCTTAGTTTCTGTTACAAAATTTTGCAAATAAGCCAATTTTCTTCTTCACTGATGGGCACTGATAGGCTGCATTGAGAAGCTGCACTGATGGGGCTGCACTTAATAATCAGTGTGTTCTGACAGCTTTGCTGGTTATCGGCTTTCCTTTCCTCACACAGAGACAGTGTGTGAGGAAAGGACAGCTGTTAACCAGCAAGTCTGTTTTCATGTGATCAGCTGTGATTGGACACAGCTGATCACATAACAAAGGGCCGCTGTGCTTGGCCCTTTACCACGTTGGCTGATCAGCTGTGTCCGCAAGACAGCAGTCACAGAGTGCGCCCAATGTGCACCCCAGGGGGCGGGCGCACGGTTATAGGCGGACCTTGATGGACGACCCTCCCAGAACAAGAGAGCCGTGCTGTAGCTGTCTTTCAACCATGGTGCAGTATTGAAGTGGTTAATCTTGTCTGTACTATGCTGGCAGATCTTCATTATCAGTTGTAAATTAGATAGACACACTGTCTGTCCTAACAAAGGGTTAAAATATCAATAAAAACTGTCCCTCAGTCTGTCCCCGTATTGCACATTACCATCTATTCCAAACATTAGAAGCTGCCTATAAAGTGCTATGTATAATCCTGCTCCGAAGAAATAAGTGGAAAGATAAGATACATAATATATCTATATATTTGTAGGTATGCTGTGCGAATGGGAACACATAACAACTATATAGAAGTGGTTTCTCAAATCTGACTGCAAAAGTGGAAATCCACTTTAGGAAAAGGCTGATTGAAATACGAGCAACTGAGGAACTATCCAGGGTGCTGAACTTCAGACTAGCAGTAGTCGAGTAATGTGCCGGGTTAGCCATTGATCGATGCAGAAAGTTTGCAGTTTAAGTGATATCCTATATTCGCTAACTTAAAGAGGAACTGCAGTCTGCTCACATAATTAGTAATAAAAACATCTTTGCCTTACTGAAGCTTCCCTCCAACCACTTTGCATATTATTTTATCAGAGGCGTTGTAAGGGGGGAGCGGGCCGCACCCGAGTGACACCCACCAGAGGGGTGACACCTGGCACAACACAGCATTGAGAGGCGCAGCGCCGACCGCGGCTCTCTCCTCTTCCTCCTTTCCCTGCGCCCGGCGCCCGCATGTCCTCCGGCAATCAGCACTGCGATCGGCAACGGCAATTGTGACAGGCAGGCGGGGAGAGGACACGGTGCCAGTGTCCTATCACAATTACACTCCTCAGACCCACGATGCCTAGGCTCCTCCTCCACACTGACAGTATATCCACAACAGGAGGAGGAGCCTAGGAAAAGGGACATTCGTGTGTACAGAGCCGTGCTGATCTGAGGTCTGTAAATGTAGGGAGGGGAGGTATACAGAGGGGGCGTTACATTAGGGGGATTACACGGGGGGGGGCATTACATTAGGGGGATTACACAGGGGGGGCATTACATTAGGGGGATTGCAGGGGGTAACATTAAGGGGATTACACAGGGGGGGCGTTACATTAGGGGGATTGCAGGGGGGGTAACATTAGGGGGATTACACAGGGGTGGCGTTACATTAGGGGGATTACACAGGGGGGGTGTTATATTGGGGGATTACACAGGGGGGGTGTTATATTGGGGGATTACACAGGGGGGACATTACATTAGGGAGATTGCACAGGGGGGGCGTTACATTAGGGGGATTGCACAAGGGGGTTACATTAGGGGATTACACAGGGGGGCAGAGCTTTGCTGATGCGCTAGCCTGCTCAGTGCCCCGGATTGCTCATGCTCAGTGACCGGGGGGGGATGTGACACCATATTTTACCGCACCACTGGCACCAGGTGACACCAACCCTAGTGGCGCCACTGTATTTTATACTGTATTTTAACTTTCTAAACAAAGGGTCAGTTTATTGTCCGTCACACTTTATTGGGGCCTGGACTGTGGCCAGTGTGAAGAGAAAACACCCCAGCGTCATTGGGATTAGACAATGCTTTAGGCTTGGTGGTCAGTAGTAGGGATGAGCTTCGTGTTCGAGTCGAACATACGTTCGACTCGAACATCGGCTGTTCGATCGTTCGACGAAGATCGAACGATTTGGGCCGTTCGCGCCAAATTCGAGTGACGCGAACGGCCCACAATGCACTACGCCATCGCAGTGTCATCCAGGCGCTGTGATTGGCCAAGCATGCACTGTGACCCCGCATGCTTGGCCAATCACAGCGCCGGCAGCGAGGAGAGCAATGATTGGCCACAGGCAGGATGCCTGTGGCCAATTATTGCTGAGGGTGTTTAGTACACGCCCCACACTATAAAAGGCCGCCAGCACGGCGGCCTAGTGTAGTGTGTTCCGGAGCAGGGATAGAGCAGCATAGGCAGGGACAGTGACTGTTATTTCTTTCTTGCTTAACCTGGATTCCTTTAGTTTAGGGAAAGAGAAGGATAGGTAGGGAGAGTGTCAGTGTGTTTTGTGCTTGTGCTATAGTGTGCTTAAAAAAAACATTTATTCTAGGGACAGAAAACTGTAGGTAGGGACAGTGTCAGTTTCTTTCACTCTGCAAGTCCTTGTTTCCAGGGACCTGTAAGGACAGTGAGTGAATTGTCCTTGTGCTATATTTTGCTTAAAAAAAACATTTATTCTAGGGACAGAAAACTGTAGGTAGGGAGAGTGTCAGTTTATTTCACTCTGCAAGTCCTTGTTTCCAGGGACCTGGAAGGACAGTGACTGAATTGTCCTTGTGCTATATTGTGATTAAAAAAAACATTTATTCTAGGGACAGAAAACTGTAGGTAGGGAGAGTGTCAGTTTATTTCACTCTGCAAGTCCTTGTTTCCAGGGACCTGGAAGGACAGTGAGTGAATTGTCCTTGTGTTATATTGTGATTAAAAAAAACATTTTTTCTAGGGACAGAAAACTGTAGGTAGGGAGAGTGTTTTTTTTCTTTCACTCTGCAAGTCCTTGTTTCCAGGGACCTGGAAGGACAGTGAGTGAATTCTCCTTGTGCTATATTGTGCTTAAAAAAAACATTTATTCTAGGGACAGAAAACTGTAGGTAGGGAGAGTGTCAGTTTATTTCACTCTGCAAGTCCTTGTTTCCAGGGACCTGTAAGGACAGTGAGTGAATTGTCCTTGTGCTATATTGTGATTAAAAAAAACATTTATTCTAGGGACAGAAAACTGTAGGTAGGGAGAGTGTCAGTTTATTTCACTCTGCAAGTCCTTGTTTCCAGGGACCTGGAAGGACAGTGACTGAATTGTCCTTGTGCTATATTGTGATTAAAAAAAACATTTATTCTAGGGACAGAAAACTGTAGGTAGGGAGAGTGTCAGTTTATTTCACTCTGCAAGTCCTTGTTTCCAGGGACCTGGAAGGACAGTGACTGAATTGTCCTTGTGCTATATTGTGATTAAAAAAAACATTTATTCTAGGGACAGAAAACTGTAGGTAGGGAGAGTGTCAGTTTATTTCACTCTGCAAGTCCTTGTTTCCAGGGACCTGGAAGGACAGTGAGTGAATTGTCCTTGTGTTATATTGTGATTAAAAAAAACATTTTTTCTAGGGACAGAAAACTGTAGGTAGGGAGAGTGTTTTTTTTCTTTCACTCTGCAAGTCCTTGTTTCCAGGGACCTGGAAGGACAGTGAGTGAATTCTCCTTGTGCTATATTGTGCTTAAAAAAAACATTTATTCTAGGGACAGAAAACTGTAGGTAGGGAGAGTGTCAGTTTATTTCACTCTGCAAGTCCTTGTTTCCAGGGACCTGTAAGGACAGTGAGTGAATTGTCCTTGTGCTATATTGTGATTAAAAAAAAACATTTATTCTAGGGACAGAAAACTGTAGGTAGGGAGAGTGTCAGTTTATTTCACTCTGCAAGTCCTTGTTTCCAGGGACCTGGAAGGACAGTGACTGAATTGTCCTTGTGCTATATTGTGATTAAAAAAAACATTTATTCTAGGGACAGAAAACTGTAGGTAGGGAGAGTGTCAGTTTATTTCACTCTGCAAGTCCTTGTTTCCAGGGACCTGGAAGGACAGTGACTGAATTGTCCTTGTGCTATATTGTGATTAAAAAAAACATTTATTCTAGGGACAGAAAACTGTAGGTAGGGAGAGTGTCAGTTTATTTCACTCTGCAAGTCCTTGTTTCCAGGGACCTGGAAGGACAGTGAGTGAATTGTCCTTGTGTTATATTGTGATTAAAAAAAACATTTTTTCTAGGGACAGAAAACTGTAGGTAGGGAGAGTGTTTTTTTTCTTTCACTCTGCAAGTCCTTGTTTCCAGGGACCTGGAAGGACAGTGAGTGAATTCTCCTTGTGCTATATTGTGCTTAAAAAAAACATTTATTCTAGGGACAGAAAACTGTAGGTAGGGAGAGTGTCAGTTTATTTCACTCTGCAAGTCCTTGTTTCCAGGGACCTGTAAGGACAGTGAGTGAATTGTCCTTGTGCTATATTGTGATTAAAAAAAACATTTATTCTAGGGACAGAAAACTGTAGGTAGGGAGAGTGTCAGTTTATTTCACTCTGCAAGTCCTTGTTTCCAGGGACCTGGAAGGACAGTGACTGAATTGTCCTTGTGCTATATTGTGATTAAAAAAAACATTTATTCTAGGGACAGAAAACTGTAGGTAGGGAGAGTGTCAGTTTATTTCACTCTGCAAGTCCTTGTTTCCAGGGACCTGGAAGGACAGTGAGTGAATTGTCCTTGTGTTATATTGTGATTAAAAAAAACATTTTTTCTAGGGACAGAAAACTGTAGGTAGGGAGAGTGTTTTTTTTCTTTCACTCTGCAAGTCCTTGTTTCCAGGGACATGGAAGGACAGTGAGTGAATTCTCCTTGTGCTATATTGTGCTTAAAAAAAAAAATTATTCTAGGGACAGAAAACTGTAGGTAGGGAGAGTGTCAGTTTATTTCACTCTGCAAGTCCTTGTTTCCAGGGACCTGGAAGGACAGTGACTGAATTGTCCTTGTGTTATATTGTGATTAAAAAAAACATTTTTTCTAGGGACAGAAAACTGTAGGTAGGGAGAGTGTTTTTTTTCTTTCACTCTGCAAGTCCTTGTTTCCAGGGACCTGGAAGGACAGTGAGTGAATTCTCCTTGTGCTATATTGTGCTTAAAAAAAACATTTATTCTAGGGACAGAAAACTGTAGGTAGGGAGAGTGTCAGTTTATTTCACTCTGCAAGTCCTTGTTTCCAGGGACCTGGAAGGACAGTGACTGAATTGTCCTTGTGCTATATTGTGATTAAAAAAAACATTTATTCTAGGGACAGAAAACTGTAGGTAGGGAGAGTGTCAGTTTATTTCACTCTGCAAGTCCTTGTTTCCAGGGACCTGGAAGGACAGTGACTGAATTGTCCTTGTGCTATATTGTGATTAAAAAAAACATTTATTCTAGGGACAGAAAACTGTAGGTAGGGAGAGTGTCAGTTTATTTCACTCTGCAAGTCCTTGTTTCCAGGGACCTGGAAGGACAGTGACTGAATTGTCCTTGTGCTATATTGTGATTAAAAAAAACATTTATTCTAGGGACAGAAAACTGTAGGTAGGGAGAGTGTCAGTTTATTTCACTCTGCAAGTCCTTGTTTCCAGGGACCTGGAAGGACAGTGAGTGAATTGTCCTTGTGTTATATTGTGATTAAAAAAAACATTTTTTCTAGGGACAGAAAACTGTAGGTAGGGAGAGTGTTTTTTTTCTTTCACTCTGCAAGTCCTTGTTTCCAGGGACCTGTAAGGACAGTGAGTGAATTGTCCTTGTGCTATATTGTGCTTAAAAAAAACATTTATTCTAGGGACAGAAAACTGTAGGTAGGGAGAGTGTCAGTTTATTTCACTCTGCAAGTCCTTGTTTCCAGGGACCTGGAAGGACAGTGACTGAATTGTCCTTGTGCTATATTGTGCTTAAAAAAAACATTTATTCTAGGGACAGAAAACTGTAGGTAGGGAGAGTGTCAGTTTATTTCACTCTGCAAGTCCTTGTTTCAAGGGACAGAGAAGGACACCTGAAGGTAGCCCTTATTGCTTTTTTCCCATCTCCCTGCAGGCCATCTATTAGAATGTCTGGAAGGCAAACAAGGAGAGGCAGACAGTCAGGAGGCAATAAAAGAGGGCAAGCAGGCTCTGTGTCTGGGGGCAACAGTGCTGGTCGTGGACGCGGTGCATTGTCATCAGCACATGGCCATGGGACACGCTTGTCCTTCTTTTCGGCAGCTGGACATGTTGAGCCACATCATGCCGAAGACTTGGTAGAGTGGATGACCAAGCCCTCCTCCTCCTCCTCATCCTCTCTCACCCAGGCTCAGGGTACTGGAAAAGCAGCTGCCAAAGCGTCGTCTTCCCTGGTATCAATGTCAGACAAATCATCAGTCACTCCTTCCCTAGACCCACCATGTCCTCCTCCTGAGGAGTCCCCCGAACTGTTTCAGCACAGTGTTGGGTACATGCTCCAGGAGGATGCCCAGCGTTTCGAAGGGTCTGATGATGAAACCCAGCTAGAGGAAGGCAGTAGCGTGAGAGCAGACAGAGGGGATGCTCAAGAAGGACACCAATCTGGCAGTCATGTTCCAGCAGCTGCAGCATACTGCCAGATTGGCTCCAGTGATGAGGAGGGAGGGGATGATGAGGTCACTGACTCCACGTGGGTGCCTAATAGGAGAGAGGAGGAGGAGGAGGATGAGGAGGAGGCACATCTCCAACGAGGCAGGATGCCCTTTGGTGGCCAGCGTAAGGGCAGTACACCGACGGAATCACACCGCAGAGCTCCGCCTGTGCAGGGCGCTGCCTCTGCCCGTCATTCAAAAAGTTCTTTGGTGTGGGCCTTTTTTGAGGCTAGTGCATCAGATCGCACAGCTGCTGTTTGCAACATATGTCTCAAGCGTATATCGCGTGGCCAAAACATCAGCCGCTTGGGTACCACATGCCTGACCAGACATATGTTGACCTGCCATGCAGCTCGTTGGCAAGCCTACCTCAAAGACCCACACCAAAGAACAAAGCGGACCTCTCCTTGCACCGCATCAGCTGGGATCTCCAACCCCACTATAACTTCAGTCCTCTCTGAAACATGCACTGAGAGGAATGAAGGTGTAGAATTAGGTGTGTCACAGCCAAGTACTTGCGCCCACTCTGCTAGCAGTACACCGACGTCCGATTCTAGCAGGCAAATTTCCCTGCCCCAGCTGCTGGACCGTCGAAAGAAGTTCACTCCCAGCCATCCACATGCCCAGCGGTTGAATGCTAGCTTGGCTAAATTGCTAGCGCTTCAACTGCTGCCTTTTCAGTTGGTAGACTCGGCCCCCTTCCGTGAGTTTGTGCAATGTGCAGTTCCTCAGTGGCAGGTTCCCAAACGCCACTTTTTCTCACGGAAGGCTATTCCGGCTCTCTACCGGCATGTGGAAGGCAATGTCTTGGCCTCGCTGGACAGGGCGGTCAGCGGTAAGGTGCATATTACCGCTGACTCATGGTCCAGCAGGCATGGACAGGGACGTTACCTTTCTTTCACGGCCCATTGGGTCACTCTTTTGGCAGCTGGGAAGGATTCAGGACAAGGTGCAGTAGTGTTGGAGGTTGTCCCACCGCCACGCCTCCAAAATGCTACTACTGGTTGTGACACACCTCTCTCCTCCACCCCCTCCTCTTCTTCTTCCTCCATGGCCTCTTCCTGTGGTTTGTCCTATGAACCAGCGGTGCTCCGTAGCCGTTCACGGGGCTACGCAAGTACGCAGGCAAAAAGATGCCATGCCGTGCTTGCGCTGGTGTGTTTGGGGGACAGAAGCCACACTGGGGCAGAGGTCCTGTCTGCTCTGCAGGGCCAGGCCGAGAGGTGGTTGACGCCACGCCAGCTTAAGCCAGGAATGGTGGTTTGCGACAATGGCACCAACCTCCTCTCCGCCCTCCGACAGGGACAACTGACCCATGTGCCCTGTGTGGCTCACGTCCTTAACCTGGTGGTGCAGCGCTTCTTGGGCAGGTACCCGGGCTTACAGGATGTCCTGAGGCAGGCCAGGAAAGTCTGTGTGCATTTCCGCAGATCTTATAATGCCAGTGCTCGCCTGGCTGAGCTGCAAAAGGAGTTGAACCTGCCCAAGAACCGCCTTATATGTGACATGCCCACCAGGTGGAACTCAACGTTGGCCATGCTGCAGCGGCTGCACACGCAGCAGAGGGCCATCAATGAGTACCTGTGCGACTACGGCACCAGGACAGGGTCAGGGGAGCTTGGTTTTTTTTCTCCACGCCAGTGGGGCATGATCAGGGATGCATGCACTGTCCTGGCACCATTTGAGGAGGCCACGAGGATGGTGAGCAGTGACAGTGCATGCATCAGTGACACTGTACCTCTTGTCCACCTGTTGGAGCACACGCTGCGTGGAATAATGGACAGGGCACTTGAGGCAGAACAGAGGCAGGAAGAGGAGGACTTCCTTGCCTCTCAAGGCCCCCTTTACCCAGACAGTGTTCCTTCTGTCCCACCCATCGCACAGGAAGAGGAGGAGGAGGAGGAGGAGGAGGAGGAGGAGGAGGAGGATTGTGTCAGCATGGAGGTGGAGGCTGGCACTCAGCATCATCAGCAGCAGTCTTTTAGGGATGATTTACAGTCCCAAGAAACCAGTGGACTTGTACGTGGCTGGGAGGAGGTGGCTGCGGATCATGTCGTCCTTAGTGACCCAGAGGACTCCGGAGCGAATGCCTCAGCAAACCTACGCTGCATGGCCTCCCTGATCCTGCAAAGTCTGCGGAAGGATCCTCGTATTCTTCGGATCAAGGAGAGGGACCATTACTGGCTGGCCACTCTCCTTGATCCACGGTACAAGGGTAAGGTTGCGGACCTTATGTTACCGTCGCAGAGGGAGCAGAGGATGAGACAACTCCGGGAGGCCTTGCAGAAAGGTCTGTGCAACGCGTTCCCAGAGACTGGGAGGTTGCAAACTCCTGGTCCTGGACAACGAGTTGCTGAGGCTTCGGCCAGTCAAAGAAGGAGCGGTGGGGAAGGTGGCCGTCTGACCGATGCGTTCAGACAATTCTTTAGTCCGCAGCCCCAAAGTATGATCGGTTCCAGCAACCATCGCCAGCGTCTGATAAACATGGTGCAGGAATATCTAGGGGCAAGGTCAGACTTGGACACCTTCCCCACCGAAAATCCTCTGGCTTACTGGGTCTTGAGGATGGATCACTGGCCAGAGCTTGCACAGTATGCAATTGAGCTACTGGCCTGTCCTGCATCCAGCGTTCTTTCGGAACGCACATTCAGTGCTGCTGGAGGATTTGTCACGGATCACAGGGTGCGCCTGTCCACCGACTCGGTTGATCGACTGACTTTCATCAAGATGAACCAGTCTTGGATCACCACCAGCTACCACACACCTGATGCTGATATAACAGACTAATTGATTTTAACATGTCACATCCCTTCAAGACTGATGCTGATGCTGAGTGCCTGTGCTGTTATGTTGACTGGCTATCCTCCTCCTCCGAGTCCTCAATGATACGATTGATGATGATAGCTTGTAAGATCATTTTTGTTTATGGGTGCCGCCACCAGTGCCTAACGCCCAATTTTTCAGCCCCTGTTTAACAGGGGCGTGTAATTACAATTTTTGAAGCAATACTTTGCAACAGGGCTCATTGCTGTGCTCCAAGTACAGTATCTGTGAGGAGTTGCAGTGTTGTGCCACCAGTGCCTAACGCCCAATTTTTCAGCCCCTGTTTAACAGGGGCGTGTAATTACAATTTTTGAAGCAATACTTTGCAACAGGGCTCATTGCTGTGCTCCAAGTACAGTATCTGTGAGGAGTTGCAGTGTTGTGCCACCAGTGCCTAAGGCCCAATTTTTCAGCCCCTGTTTAACAGGGGCGTGTCATTACAATTTTTGAAGCAATACTTTGCAACAGGGCTCATTGGTGTGCTCCAAGTACAGTATCTGTGAGGAGTTGCAGTGTTGTGCCACCAGTGCCTAAGGCCCAATTTTTCAGCCCCCGTTTAACAGGGGCGTGTCATTACAATTTTTGAAGCAATACTTTGCAACAGGGCTCATTGCTGTGCTCCAAGTACAGTTGCTGTGAGGGGTTGCAGTGTTGTGCCACCAGTGCCTAAGGCCCAATTTTTCAGCCCCTGTTCAACAGGGGCATGTAATTACAATTCTTGATCTAATAATTCACAGCAGGGCCCATTGCTGCACCCACCAAGAGTAACTGTCAGGGCTTACAGTGTTGTGGCACCAGCACCACCATCAAAGGCCCAATTTTTACTACCACTGTTCAACAATTATATGTAATTAAAATTCCTGATATAATAGTTGACAGCAGGGCGTTCCAGCACCAACCAAGAGTAACTGTGAGTGCTTACAGTGTTGTGCCAACACCAACAACTAAGGGGCCTATTTCTGCAGAGTATATACGGCAGGTCCCTACTTTCAAACATCCAACTTACAAACGACTCCTACTTGCAAACGCAAGAAGACAACAGGAAGTGAGAGGAAATCTACCACTAGGAAGGAAAATTCTCTCCTGTAAGAATAAATATGGGAGAAAGGTGTCTCCTCTGTACTGATGCTTTATCAGCAATCCTTGTTTCAAGAAAAACACCACATTTCAAAAACAGTTGTCATTGGGACGGAAAGTGAGGTGAAACGTTCTGAACAGGGGCACAGACAGCAAAACAAATGTTACAGGGGTGATAACCCTTACCTATGTTTTCCAAAAAGTTTAAAAATAGATTTTTGGTCTGGAGCTACACTTCAACAATGTACCTGTTCAAAATTACAAACAGACTCTACATAAGAACAAACCTACAGTCCCTGTCTTGTATGCACCGCCTGTATAGGGCTGTTCAGAGTATATAGGGCCTTTTTTATTTTATGTGCGGGGTTCCCCTTAATATCCATACAAGACCCAAAGGGGCTGGTAATGGGCTGGGGTAGGGGGGGGGTCATGGGGTAGCTATGCCATTTTTCTTAAAGAATTTCATCCATATTACCGGGACCAGACATTACATTAAAGCCGCAAGCAGTTTTAAATGGCTTTTTTTTCCTTTAGAAGTGTCATTTTGTGCAGGGACAGTTCTAAACACGGGAAACACGTGGCACTTCACAGGCATACTTTAGACACCCCCCAGGTACGATATTTAAAGGAATATTTGACTTTTTTTTTTTCACTTTATGCATCATTAAAATGACTGCTCCCGAAAAACGACCGTTTTTAAAACTTCTTTTTGCATTGATACATGTCCCCTGGTGCAGAACCCGGGTTCCCAAACCCTTTTTAGGACAATAACATGCATAATAGTTGTTATAATTAGCACTTTAGAATTCGAACGTTCGCATCCATTGTATTTAATAGGGTTCTAATGTTCGTTCGAACTTTCGGTCCGTTCGCGGGTTCTGGTGCGAACCGAACCCGGGGGTGTTCGGCTCATCACTAGTCAGTAGGATAAAAAAAAAAAATACATAGTGCCTGTGGTTAGTAGGGTAAGGAATATTGCCCCATTGTTGGTGTCAGGGGGGATGGGGGTGTCGGGGGGAAAAGTGCCCCATTGTTGGTGTTAATTGCAGGTATTATGCCAAACTGCTGGTGTCAGTGGAAGGATTGGTGCCTCATCATTGGTGTCAGTAGGAGGAATAATGCCTTGTATTAGTGGAAGGAACAGTGCCCCCAAGACCTGAAAAAGAGGGGGGGGGGTGGTATTGCCCCATTGTTGGTGTAATTTGCAAGTTCTATGCCAGACTACTGGTGTCAGTGGAAGGGCCGGTACCTCATTACTGATGTCAGTTGCAGGTATTATGCCAGACTGCTGGTGTTAGTGGAAGCATTGGTGCCTCAACGTTGGTGTCAGTGGGAGGAATAGTGCCTTGTAACAGTGGGAGGAACAATACCCCATGGCCTGAAAAAGACAAGCAAAAGGCTGCATCTGGCCTACAGGCTGCAGTTTGGAGACCCCTGTCTTAGCATAAACGACTTCTCCTTGGCTCCTCCACCACTCTATTCAGCATCTCGAGCCAAGGAAACCATCCAGCCCTATTTAAACTACGAATCAAGGGTCATTCAGGACTTTGATTCAATCCTAGCGGCCTCTGTCTTGTGAGCAAAAGTGGCTGGATTTGGTAACAATCTCATGTCTGTGGATGCCTGCAGACATGAGCGTCCGCTGAACTTTTTTCAGGGGGGGGGGGGGGGGGGCATCATTTTAAGGTCATCCATGCTCGGTCCCTTTTTGACAATGTCATGAAGGGGAGGGGCTTAGTCATTATGACATAAAGCGCAGGCATGCAAAGGTTTGAGAAACCAGATGCAAAAGCTTAATAGAAGGATCAAGCTGCCATTGTCTGAATAGCAATTTCTATTTTTTTTTAAACCCCCCCCCCTCTAGCGGCCGAATAGCACCACTAAAACGATGGTAAAGCGCCACTAAAACTAGCGGCACTTTACCGATAACGTGGCCAGCTGGCAGTGTGAAATAGCTCTTGAGGATAATTCCGCTTCACTTCATGTCCATATAAATATAGTGTGTATCCAGGGGGGGGGGGCAATTGACCCCCCTTGCCCTATGGAGCGGATGCCCATGTCTGCAGATGAGACTGAAAAACAAGAAAGTGATGACTTTTTTCCCCTGCATTGCTCCCCCTCCCCTATCCGCTGACATATTCCTGCCGGGTTGACATTGCTGTTTAGGTCCCTTATTCCAGCCACCTTGGAATTTCCTTCTGGTTCAATAAAAAACTCAGAAAGTCTTAAACCTTCAGGTTATACTGCTGTCTACTGGAAAATCAGACACTGGCGAAAAAAAAAAAAAAACTGTAGGCCAGCCAATGCCCTCCTACTACCAGCATACCTTAGTTTGTTACTAGTGTTCTAGGAGGATGTCTGTCTTTTCTACAGCTCTGCTATTTTTTTTTTGTTAGCACTTTTTTCTTTCGATCAAGAGTCATCCCAACATTGCTGCTGAAGCTTTGTCTCTTTGATCGCAGCTTTCTGGTACAAAGTACCACGGGCAGACCCTACTAGATTAGCCAAGAAGTTACCTTTTGGCCACTGGGTTCTGAGTAGAGCGCTTTCCAGACTCTGTTTTGGAAAAAAACTAGCTGATAGAGCACTTCTATGTTATAAGACGGAGTAGGCAGGTTGGACCGAGCAGTGGGAGCCAACGTAATTTGTTTCTGCTGGTTTTTGCAATGGAAGGGATTTATGCTGGGGGGACAGAGCGCTGATATCATCTGCAGCTCGCTGCACTTCCTTTCCACTTCATAGCTTTGAGGAAGCATCTCCCAGATGCTGCTCATGATTGGAAAGAGCCACATAGAACTTTGATCTTCAATCCATTCCTGCTGCCTGCCTACAGTGACTTTCGTCACTTCTGGCCATCAGATCCTCACCTGCTACCAGCTGTTTAGATTTTGTAGATACCTAAAAAGCCTTTTCCCTTACCCTGAGCCTTAAGCCTGGTGCACACAATGAGATTATCGGACAAATGATCGTCCAGGTTCTTTTTTGCACGCTAGTCTCAATACCAAAAAAGAAGAGGTTACCCAAGTATAAAAAAATCAAGTACAACAGAATAAAAATTCTGAAGTGATGTAATGTATTGTATTGCAATTGTATTGTATTTTCGGATAAAAACTGTACTGATTAAATGAAAATTGTACGATCTCTGGTATCGTCCGAGAATTTTTTTTTTTTGGTTGTCCCTTCAGATAATTTTGGACGGAAGCTGTGTACTAACGATCAGATTATCGTACGATCGTTTAGACGCAGGGGTCTCAAACCTGCGGCCCTCCAGCTGTTGCGGAACTACAAGTCCCATCATGCCTCTGCCTATGGGAGTCCTGCTTGTAACTGTTTAGCCTTGCAATGCCTCATGGGAATTGTAGTTCTACAACAGCTGGAGGGCCACCAGTTTGAGACCCCTGGCTTAGAAAGTGGTATTTTTCATCCAAAATTTCTACTCGTGTGCCACACGTTGAAATTTGATTCTAGACACTAGATGCCCCCAGCCTACACTCTACTAATGGTTCAGTAGCTCCTGACGTCGTTTTAACGTCTGTAGCCTGGAATCATGTTATCCCCCATCCTCTGATCTTAGAGTCAGTTCTGTTCTCTGAGTCCTCCTTGGCTCTCTCAGGTGTGGCTTGGCTCTCTGCCCTTTCATCTTTACCATGATCCATGCAATTTTTTTATGACTCAAATTATCCAATTTTTTGCTGACTGATGACAAGAGCTACATGCATGCTCCCATGCCCCCTCCTGCAGATTCTATATCCGATTTGGCCGTGGCCTTAGCAGTTTCCAGTTGCATGATTCTAAGTCGCTCTAGTCCTTGAATGATGGACTTACCCCTAAGGAGTCAGTCTTATGCTATCACTCCCAAATTAAAGGAAACCATTTTGGCCCTTTTAATGTAGTGCTCACTACTCTGAAACGGAATGATCAGCCTATTTTTTCTACTGGTGCTGTCTCCAGCATTGGGCCATTTAAAACTCCCAAGGCCACAAAGACTTTCTATTTGTGTCCACTTTTCCAAATATTTCTTTGTCGAGATTGGAAGCATCCTGACAAGCTGTTTGCACCCCTTTAACACTTATTAGCATGGTCTTTCGAGAGACAGCACTTCTTCTGACCAGCTCCTGACAATATAATCACTGATGCTACTAATGGCAAGATCACCTATCTTCTTCAGTGGAAGAACCTTAAGGGACAGATGCTAAGTCATCTCCCTCCATATCTCTTTTGTTTTTCTATTCCCTCAACCTCCACATTGGAGCTTGGCTCTCTGTCCTCTTGCTAGGTCGGGCACTCGAAGTCTGCCAAATACCGTATATACTCGAGTATAAGCCGAGTTTTTCAGCACATTTTTTTGTGCTAAAAATGCCCCCCTAGGGCTTATGCCGCGTACACACGACCATTTTTCTCATCGGGAAAAATAATTTTTTTTCTCTTTGACGAGAAAAACGACCGTGTGTGGGCTTTTGATCATTTTTGCAGATGAGAAAAACGGCATTAATCACGACGAGAAAAATTAGAACATGCTCTAATTTTTTTCGTCGTGATTCACAGCATTTTTTTCCACTGCAGTTTTCCCATAGGGAAACACTGCCCGGTAGCCCACACACGGTCGTTTTTCTCGACCAAGAAAAAAAATGTCGGGGAAAACCGGCTGTGTGTAAGGGAACAAGCCGTTCCTCATTTTTCACCGTCGAGAAAATCGATCGTGTGTATGCGGCATTATATTCAAGTCACCTTTTTGCACCTGATCTCCCGGAATTTGGGGACCCGGTACTGGCACACATGTAGCCCCACTCTTCCTCTACAAGTATGCAAAGTTTGTTGTCTGGGGGACCTACAGCCAGGGAGTACCGATTTTTCAAAGCCGGGCACCTCTTCCATAGACTCCTATGTTAAACGGTCATTTCTCCGGTGATTTTGGGGACCCGGTACCGGCTAGTCGTAGGTCCCCTGGTCCCGTAACTTGACACACATGTAGCCCCATGTCTTCTCTACAAGTGTGCAAAGTTTGTTGTCTAGAGGACCTACGGCCTGGGGAGCACCGATTTTTCAAATCCGGGCACCCCTTTCATAGACTCCCATGTTAAATGTCAGTCTAGTCATGGACACAGTGAGGCATGGACACAGTGAGGCATGGGCACAGTGAGGCATGGGCACAGTGAGGCATGGGCACAGTGAGGCATGCACATGGACACAGTGAGGCAAAGTGAGGCACAGTGAGGCATGCAGATGGACACCCTAGGCTTATACTCGAGTCAATACTTTTTCCCAGTTTTTTGTGGTAAAATTAGGTGCCTCGGCTTATATTCTGGTCGCTTATACTCGAGTATATACGGTACTCAGACGAGCCTTCCTCTGCTGCTCTGCATGAAGGTGTGCCCCTGTTTCTAGAGTAGGGGTGTATTTTTTTGCAGAGGCTTTTTGCAGAGGCTTGGACAGCTTGCACCCCAGATGCTTGTGTGTGGGAGGTGGTAGCCCAGGGCTACAAACTGGAGTTTTGCTCCCTGCCCCCTCCTCAGTTTCTCACCTCCAACATTTCCATGTCACTGAACAGATTAAGTTCAAAAATTCTGCACGGAACCTTTCAAATCATCATCTCCCATTAGCAGGGAGATTCTGTGGGCATCAAAGATGTTCACTTACATATCTCTATTTTTCCAGTGCATCGGCAAGTCCTACACTTTGCCGTGGGGCCCCTGCACCAGTTTGTGGCCCTGCCTTTTGGACCCTCATCTGTACCTCTGTATTCATCAAGGTGCTGGCCCCTGTCCTAGCCTTGCTGCATTCTCATGGCATCTCCATTGTGTGGTACTTCAATGACCTCCTGTTGAAGGAGCAGTTGGTGTAAGCTTTTCGAACCACGTCAAGTTGACCCTCAAGATGTTTCAAAGATTCAGATGGATACAGAACTTTCAGAAATCATCACAGGAACCAACACACTGTTTGTCATAGCGTTCTATCCACAGGAGAAACTTTGAGATGCTCTAGTCTCAGATTCTCAGCTTTGGCATGAGTCCTAAGTCTGATGGTAGTTGACCAGGTCTTTGGACAGACCAATTTATCAATCACCAAGGACCAGGTTGTCCCTGTCCTGGTGGCTCAGGAATCTGGCTCTGAAGTTGGAAAGTCTATTATCCAAGATTATGGTCTCAAGGATAGGTTTCCCCTTTTCCAAACAGGGCACACTCTACTAGATCTCTGATTGATTCTTGGGCTTTTTGGCATTAAGCAACTGTTTTGCAGAATTACAGGGCTGCCACCTGGTCTTCTGTTCACATGTTCTCTTTTATCGGGTGGATGTTGCGACTCCATATAATGCCCAGCTTCTGACATAACGTCCTTCAGGTGTTACTTTGGGCTTTGGACAGTCCCCAAGTTTCTGTTGTTTTCTTGGTCTTGTTGGCAGTTATTTGCTGTGTTGCACACCTCTCAGTTGGACTTCTTTTGGACTTCCTGAGGTTTAAGATATCCTGTGTCCCTCAATGGATGGGAAAGGAAATATGACTTTTTACTCACCATAAAATCCTATTTGTGAAGTCCTTTGAGGGACACAGATCCCACCCCTGTGGGTTTATGAACATACTTTCACTACTGATGTGCTACAATTGGGGAATACTGGTTGTGAGAGGGATTACCAAGGGCTTGCCTTCAGTTTTTTTGTTTGCCAATGGCCAACCCTCTTGTAGGTGTCTCTCTTTTTTTTTCTATAATTGACAATTTTTATTAAATTTTAAAAGTTTCATTACCAAAATACGAAACACAGATACAAGGGGGTGGGGGGACTAGTGGGGTAAAACAAGTACAGAAGGGGAAAAAGGGAAGGGAAATGCTAAATAAAGCATCAACAGACATCCATTAGTGGTGTGAATACATCCTGCAATTATCAAACATGAGGCTTAGCCGGTTGACCGAACGGGATTGAGGCACGGCTCTAGAAGAGCGCAATCCCAACACAATAGCAGTTCCTAAAGGCCTATATGCAGTGCCCGGTCATCATTTAAACATACCGTGAGGAAGAAAAAATTTCTGTACATACATAGTCTGTAAATCTAGAACAAGAAAAGGGGGATAGTAAGAGAGAAGAGATAAAAAAAAAAAAAAAAGGAGGAAAAGGGTAATGGAAAGTAATGCCAACCAAGTAGACTCGTCATTCGAGGATCCTGCGCAGACATAGACGTGGACCCCACAGAGGGTATGCGCCCCGGACAATTAAGGAGGATCAACCCCGAAGGTACCAACCCTCCCATACTGCTGTGTGTCTGGCCATGCGATTTTCTAGGCGGGCCAACATAGACTCCATAAGCTCCACATCTTTAATTCTGGGTTTGAGAGAGTTGGGGGATGTCGATTCTGCCAGTGTAACGCCACTAAGCACCTTGCCACTGTGAGTATGTGTGTTGTAGGTGTCTCTTAATGGACTCCAAGAAAAGGAATTTTAAGATGAGAACAATGATCCTATTTTCACTGCCATGGGCCAACACAGACAGAGCGTTCTCCTAATATTTGGAGCGAGCCAATGTGTGGACTGTACAAACTTCACTCAGGAATCACTAGGCCTTACTGGTGACTACCAGGGTTCTGAAAGTTCTGCTGTCACTGACTGGCTCACTGTTAGTTTTGCTAGCCATTTTAAACGGGCCAACAAAAATACCCAACATCCATCCATATTAGTGATTTCTGTAGCTCCAGAGTTATTTCTTAAGTGCTTGTCATCGGTAAACCAGCCAATGGTCAAGAAGAGCAATGATCCATAATCAGTCATAGAATCTATTTTATACTACCCTCCCACATAACCGCTCATTAATCTGTCGCAAAGTACCATACCCAAGTGATAAACCTTGGATGGAACAGCTAGCCGGTTGGGCTACATATTAGTTCCAGGGCATTGAAGCTGAACCTGTTTGGCTTCATCTTGAATAAAGTTGGGGCTAATATGAAGGGGGAGTCAGAGAATGGCGGTTTTCAACTTCTAACATGCCGCTGTAGTGATATAGGTGGCAGTAAGGGAAAGAACAGCATGTAGCAGGAGAGCAAGTATTCGACACACCCGGAAGTGTCAGATAGCATTGGAGGCCGGAGATCTGTAACACTGCTAACTTTTAACACAGGGCCCACTGGAAAGGTGAGTATACATCTTCTCCATTTATAGGTTGGCTTTAGTTTAATTACAAGCAGTTAGTGGCAGGGTCATGGTAAAGTTGAACCCCAGGTAAACAGCTAAATACGCAAATAAAATGCATATATGAGATCTGTTGTACCTTTAAAATTATTTGTATTCCTGTCTATCCAGTCTTGAGAGTGAAAAATGGCCTAAAAAAAAATTAGAACATGCTCTATTTTTTCACGTCGTTCTTTTTAATGTCATGAAAAACGGTAGTGTGTAGGCTTTTACGAGGGGAAAAAAAATGCGCATGCTCAGAATCAAGTATGAGACAGGAGCACTCCTTCTGGTAAAACTAACGTTCATAATGGAGATAGCACATTCGTCACGCTGTAACGGACTGAAGAGCACGAGACTGAAAAGCGCGAATCGGCTCTCACCAAACTTTAATAACACGAGGATCAGCAAAAGCGTCCCAAAGGGTGGCGCCATCCGAATAGAACTTCCCCTTTATAGTGCCGTCGTACGTGTTGTACGTCACCGCGCTTTGCTCGAGCATTTTTTTTCACAATAGTGTGTATTTCCTACAGCCTTGAGCGGAAACACGAAAAATCACGTCGAGAAAAACTTTGTTTTTTTCAATGACATTAAAAACGGCCGTGTGTACGCGGCATAACACTTGAATACTTACCTATTCCAAAGTCTGCGTGATTCGTGATTCTGCAGGGTCCTCTTCATCTTTGCCTATTCTCTAGGCTGGGTGGTCCATACTGATGCTGAGAACAGCGCTGACTTTCTGCACCAATACATTGTGAATGAAGGCCGCTATGTGACGGCCTCTGGAAGGGTGGGATCATAGCACCCTGCACTCACAGTCCTTAGTCTTCCAGAATGAGGGATGCTGGGTGCCATTAAACCCAAGAGACTGGGGACATTTTGAGTAGAAGAAGAGGTACTGTGTGTGGGGGCAACTCCAGATTGAGGGTAAGTATTGTAGCCTGAGCTGCTTTATTTAAAACACCTGAAGAACATTAAAAAAATAATAACTTAGTCTGGAGTTGGGCTTTAAAGCAATAATAAACTCTTCCATATACCCAGTGAAGTGACTAGCCTCAGGTGATACACAGAGGTGAAACAAATCCTCCTACTTAAAGAGGAACTGCAATCTGCTCACATAATTTGTAATAAAAACATCTTTTCCATTCTGAAGCTTCCCTCCAATAACTTTGCATATTATTTTATATATACTGTGATTCTGTACTTGCCAAATGTGCTGCAGAAATCTCCCTCCACTGAGTCTGGCTGCAGCCATTTTAACTGTGGGCAGCTGAAGCTCCTGCCTGTTCACTTCCTGGCCTCTTATGACTCACCCCCTTCCCTTCCTGGCAAACTCTCACAAGAGTGAGAGAGAGCGCTGTGCATGATGTCATAAGCCTAGACTAATGACCAGACAAGAAACAGGAAGTGGACTGTATAAGGGATTTACTGGCAGAAAAAAAATGTTTTACTAACCAAAGTTAAAACAACAAGAGCAGAAGATTTATTAAAGGGAAAGATGAAAAAATTACTGAAGTTCTGCTTTAAGTTTCCAACTATGGGGGGGGGGGGCGGAAGGAGGAGGGGCCAGACATGGCGTGCTTTGCTTTCAGAAAGTGCGGCAATCTATGCCCGAAAGTGGGAGCAAATACCAGGATTTGACAGATATTTGCTCCACCCTCCCCTCTGAAAGGTGCCGAATGTGACACTGGAGAGGGGGGGGGGGGGAATCCGATAAGCAGAAGTTCAATTTCCGGATGGAACTCCGCTTTAGCGACCACATTTCCAGAGCACCCGATTGCCATTACATGAAACACTTCTGTATACAGCTACTTCATTTTTGGCTCGGTTCACACCTATGCGTGTGTGCGGGCCACATTTGCTCGGGCACAGCAGCCCAATCATTTGAAAGGGCTGCTCTGCCTGCGTTTTCTGCAGAAAAAGGTGCATGCGCCTTTTTTAAAACGCGGTCTGCAGGGAAATCACATGGCCATTTTGATAAAGCGATTTCCCTGAGTTTCCTGCACTCGCAAACATGCTGCGATTTTATATACATGGGTGGTGTTGCCCATTGAGAGCGTGTTTTCACTGCGGATGCAGGAACCTGTGAAATGAGCGCTAATGACATTTTCACATTTACAATTACATTCTGTGAACAATCTACATTGCTCTCCATACTCTAAATAGAAATTTACCTGTGTTATATCTCTGGAGTGCAGAAGTTGGCTCCGCCCACCGCGTGCTGCCAATTACAACTCAGCAAATCTCTCTTCCAGTCCGCTGTTCATGTGAGGTCAGCAATCTCCCTCCTCCACAGCCCCGGCTGTACTGGTCTCTGTAATCTCACAAGAGGTTGTGAAATGATGAATCAGGAAACCTTTTATCTCCAAGCCGTGTGAGGCCAGAATACACACCTACACAGAAAATGGGAGGAATGTATGGGGCAGGAACCATCTTCTCTTGGACAGTGCTGGGACAAGTTCCTTTAGCACCTAATGTGAGAGGGTAAAAGTACACCGCCCCATGTCCAATTTAAAAATTAACATGTCCAAGTCAGAGGTATGACTACGACTCAAATTAACGCTTTAAAAATGAATTTTAAGTTTAGATGGACCTATACAGGCCTCAAATACCTGGGCACATTGATCCCACCTAAATTGGACCAAACCTTTGATTTGAATTTTCCACCTCTACTGAGTAGAGTGAAAGTCTTATGTCGCGTACACACGACCGTTTTTAATGTCATTGAAAAAAAACAACGTTTTTCTCGACGTGATTCTTCTCAAGCCTGCCTTGCCTACACACTATCATCAAAAAAAATGCTCGAGCAAAGCGCGGTGACGTACAACACGTACGACGGCACTATAAAGGGGAAGTTCCATTCATATGGAGCCACCCTTTGGGCTGCTTTTGCTGATCCTCGTGTTAGTAAAGTTTGGTGAGGGACGATTCGCGCTTTTCAGCCACGCGCTCTTCAGTCCGTTATAGCGTGACGAATGTGCTATCTCCATTACGAACGCTAGTTTTACCAGAACGAGCGCTCCCGTCTCATCACTTGCTTCTGAGCATGCACGTTTTTTTCACGTTGTTAAAGCCTACACACGGCCGTTTTTCATGACGAGAAAAACGACGACGTGAAAAATAAGAGCAGGTTCCAAATTTTTAATGCCCATTTTTCACGTCGTGAAAAAATGCTCTGGAGCCCACGCATGATCGTTTTTAATGACCAAATTAAAAAATGGCATTTTTCTCGTCATGAAAAACGGTCGTGTGTTCGCAGCATTACTTTCTAAATGGCATCAGGGCCTTTTCTCTTGGTTCGGTAGATGGATCTTGGTTCGGTAGATGTAACATAATAAAAATGTCAATATTGCCTAAATTTTCCTATCTCTTTCAAACGCTACCCATTCATATACCCCCAGAATTCTTTAAACAGACCAATAAGATGATAACGGAGTTCATTTGGGCCCATAAAAGGCCCAGAATTCAACGCCGTCTAATGACTAGGCCTAAACAATATAGGGGGGTAGCGGTACCAGATATGCAGAAATATTGTCAGGCGGCTCATATGGCGCGACTAGTAGACTGGTGTAGGCATGCAAGTTTTAAAATATGGCCAAAGATCGAGCAATCACAGTGTGAGGTCCCATTGCGTTGTGCGGTTTGGTGCTTTGGAGACCTGAGTTCAGCTCTCAAAAAGCACCCAACCTTGGGCCCTACCCTGCGTATTTGCTCACGAATATTCTCTACCACTTTATTGTCATCTGTCAACTCCCCCCTGTACCCTATTGTAGGGAATCCTCGTTTCCCCTCCGGGACTACAGTAGGGACCTTTCAGGAAACTCTCAGACTCGCAGTGTTTTCAGGCCTCGCATTTTATACAAACAGCAACCGGGACATGGCCCTCATTACCTGAGCTAACCTCATCCAATGACCGTTTCTGTCTTGATTTCTGGAGTGGAGCTCAGTTGCGACATTTCCTTAACACGCTTCCACCTCCGGACAGATTTCAACGAACATTGACACCCTTAGAACAACTATGTGAGGGGACGGGGCCTTGCTCCCACTTAATCTCGCAAATGTATGCACTACTGGTTGCCCCCAAAGAGGACTATGTCCCTCCATATACAAGGAAGTGGGAAATGACATTAGACAGGACGTTCACCCAAGGCACAACATAGGCAGATAGTTGAAATCTGCAATATCCACAAGAATCCAAGAAACAAATTTTAAAATAATGACAAGATGGTATCGTACATCTTCACTACTTAATAAATTCTCCCCGGAGATCCCGGACAAATGTTAGAGGTGTCAGGAGGAAAGAGGGACTCTACTCCATATTCTTTGGTCCTGCCCAAAACTGGAGTACTTCTGGAGGGAGATACGGTGGATAGCACAGAAATTTACTGAGTATAACCTCCCAGAAGATCCAGCCTTATTTTTGTTACATGTCTCAAACATACCGGGAAAAAATTTAGTAATTAAATTTTGCGCCATCTTATTAACGCTGCTAGATCATGTATCGTACGGCAGTGGAGAGATACGAGCCCCCCACAATTCTTACATGGGTCACACGAATTGAAGAGGTTAATAGGATGGAGGATTTGTTATTATCGGCTAAAAATCGAAAGGAGACATATTTAAAAACTTGGGGCCAATGGAACACATTTAAATTCTCTGAGGAAGGGAGTTCCCTCTTTGCTCCTGAGAGTACTTGAAAAAGAGACCTTCAATTCCGACTCCCCCTCCCCTATCAGTGTGTTTTTTGTTTTTTTTTCTCTCTCTCCTTTTCTCCTTCTATCATTTTTCTCTTTACATCGCCCCACTTTGAGCTGTTAACCATTAGAGCAGCATAGGTGGTGCCCCGACCTGCTGAAGTACCCAATGCCGTCAGCTCTTCTCCCTCCCAGACATGGCCCTGCTCGTGGAAGCTCTGGTGAAGAAACCTCTTTTATTCCCTGGCCTGAACACCTGCCATGGTCAAAATTAAAGAGCTTCATTATTCCAATTTTTTTGGTCTTATACGGTAGAAAAAAAAGGTTGCGAGTAATGCGGTTTACAATATGTTTCACAATACGAGCTGTTTTTTAAAAATCCTGACTCGGTTTGTGAGTGTTGTCTCGCAAGACAAGCAGGATTCAAGCCTCTGGGGTGTGCAGTACAGCATTTGGCCAGAGGTGCGGGGGCGCCGGTGACGCTTGGAGACACTGGGAAACACTCAGTTCACGAGTGTCTCTGGCGCCCCCCACCTCTGGCCACATGCGGTACTGCATAGACAAGCAGTGGCTGTGGAACGAATCATCTGAGTTTCTATGGGGAAACTCGCTTTGATTTACAAGCATTCTTCTGGAACGGATTATGCTCGTAATCCAAGGTATTACAAATAGGACAAGTATTTTAAGGAGGCGACAGCTGCTTGCATTAAAATAGTTTGACATCACAAACTTTTATGTACTATATTGATTAAAGATTTTTAACTTTTTTTTTTTTATATAGATGTGTACGTTCACATATGTGTAGCATTCACCCCCGCAAGGGCCACTGTATCTTTGCCCAGAGTTCATTCCAATAGTTGCACTGTAGCCAAACACACGATTCCAGTAACTCTTTGGGCTCATCAACCATTCTAGGGGTATGCTTTCTTTGGTACATTAATAGAACTTTGAACTTGGATAGGTAAAGGGTGACTGTAGGATACTCCGTTAACTTCTGGCAACCACTTGAGGACATTAGTCTTCCTCTTATGAATGAACTCATGAGTCCTTGCTTGCAGCAAATATTGGACTGACCTTTTCAGGAACGTATATTACATTCCCTGTAGATAGAATGGAGATAAGCTGACTCTATTGCAAGGGGTAGCAGCTACACACAGGTCTGTACTCCTTCTCCAGTGATACCAGACCAGATCCTCAAGGAGAACAAATCCTCTTGGACAGCTTCAGCAAAATTACTGTAGGATGAATCCCCAGACCAGCGGGACTGAGACCTTGATGAGCAACAGAAAGCAGAACCACAAGCTGGCTGCTCAGGAGGGCAGCATTCCCTCAAGGCTGGACTTCCCCTCTCCAGATCTCAGACTATTTAAACCCTTTCCCAGCAGCCACTTGTACAGGGCTTCACCAGGATTGGCTGAAACGGTATAAATATTCATGCTGCCTATTACCATTACTCCATACGAAGGATGGGCTCAGGCATGTTTGCAACTGCACGTGCAGAGCCCGCCAGGAAGTTGGCACTGCACATAGCTTATCACAGCCAGTGAGAGATTTTCCCGATCCGCAGCTGCAGATTGGGAAATGTCTCACTGGCTGTGATTAGCGCTGTGCAGTGTCGACTTCCTGGCGGGCTCTGCACTTGCGGTTGCAAAACACGCCTGAGCCCATCCTTATGCCATACCCATGTTCCAGAACTAACTAGAGAGTTCTGACAAGACAGGGGGAGAACAATCAAACAAGCAGCCTGTGAGAAACAGAACACAATATCTGAGCCTGCAGCTATACTGACTACAGTGAGCTATAACTACATTTGCATAGCACAGGAGTCTCCGCCACACTGATTACAGTGAGGAACACTAAATTTACCCAACAACTATCTAATCCCAGCACCTACCTAGGAGGGTGTTACATATGTGTATTTTATGAATCAAAGTCCCTATTTCACCAGAAGCACCTGGTTGATCCTGCCAGTCACTTCTTGTTCTAAACTGAACACATTCAGTGCCTTGAAAAAGTATTCATACCCCTTGAAATTTTCCACATTTTGTGATGTTACAACCAAAAACGTAAATGTATTTTATTGGGATTTTATGTGATAGACCAACACAAAGTGGCACATAATTGTGAAGTGGAAGGAAAATGATAAATGTTTTTCAATTTTTTTTTACAAATAAATATGTGAAAAGTGTGGGGGGCATTTGTATTCAGCCCCCTTTACTCTGATACCCCTGACTAAAATCTAGTGGAACCAACTGCCTTCAGAAGTCCTCTAATTAGTAAATCGAGTCCACCTGTGTGTAATTTAATCTCCGTATAAATACAGCTGTTCTATGAAGCCCTCAGAGGTTTGTTAAAAGGACCTTAGTGAACAAACAGCATCATGAAGGCCAAGGAGCACGCCAGACAGGTCAGGGATAAAGTTGTGGAGAAGTATAAAGCATATAAATTTCAAGGGGTATGAATATTTTTTCACAGAATCTGATCCGTGTTAGAGTGATCAGTTTTCATCCTCTAACCAGTCAGAGGTACAGGAGAATGTGCAAAAACATAGCATGCCTACATTGGGTGGTTTAATCAGCCACCACGCAGGCAGCAAAAACGCAGCTCAGTGGCTTCTTTGCTGCCCTTCTAGACATCAGGCCATCCTTCAAAAGTCTTCTCCTCACTGTGTGTGCCGATGTTCTCCCACCTGACTGCTGCCATTCCTGAGCAAGCTCTGCACGGGTGGTGCCCCGATCCCGCAGCTGAATCAACTGTAGGAGCTGGTTCTGGTGCTTGCTGGACTTTCTTAGGCACCCCAAAATATTCTTTACAAATGCAGTGGAAATGCACACCTAAAAAAGGACCCTGAGAGTGGTCCTCTTTTACAAAATGTCATATGTAGACAGTCCAGTACCTGTATATTAGGAGATATACCCTGGCAGGATGCTTGATGAGTCCAGTGCAGTTCTCAAAGAACATCATGAGAACGGGGAAACGGCTTTTATTTGCCAACTTGCTTGATCAGGGGTAGCGCTGAACGTTTCTGGCTAAAATGAGAATCACAATTTTTTTGCTTAGAAGATAGATCACGATTCTCGCAGCGTAACATCATCTTTCACATTAAAACAAAAAAAAATTGGGCTGTTTTTTTTTTTTTTTTTTTTCATTGAACTTTAGTTTTTCCCCAAAAAATAGCGTTTAAAAAACCGCTGGGCAAATACAGTGTGACATAAAATATTGCAGGAATTGCCATTTTATTCCCTAGGGTCTCTGCTAAAATATATATAATGTTGGGGGGGTTCCAAGTAATTTTCTAGCAAAAAAAATAGGATTTTTGTACTCACCGTAAAATCCATGGACGGACACAGCTTCCTTAAATCTTGACATTTGGGTTATGTTCCGTCTATCAGGAGAGGACTAGGCAGACATGTAAATGGTTAAAACATGTAATCTTTAGCAAAGCTGAACAGCCCCGTCCAGGGGGCGGTCCCTCTGGTCATAACCCCTCTCACTGCAGTGAGCAGCTCAGTTCGTCAAAAAGCAGTACCAACTTAGAAATGAGGGGTGGGTGCGGTGTCCGTCCATGGACTTCAGAGAAAAGGATTTTACTGTGAGTACAAAAATCCTATTTTCTCTTTCAAAATCTTGACATTTGGGACGTCCCCAAGCAGTGTCAGAAAACAAGGGGTGGGAACAGCAGTCAAACAAACTTCACCCCAAACAGAGTTCCTCAACGGAGGAGTTGCAACCTTTAACAGCCGCCTGCAAAACCTTGCGGCCAAAGCCAGCATCCGCAGATGCATGCACGTCACTTTGTAAAACTTAATGAAGGTGTGAACGGACGACCAGGTCGCCGCCTTACTCACCCGTGAAACAGACGCTTAATGTCGGAAGGCCCAGGAGGCACCAACTGCCTGGTCGAATGCGCCGTGACAGGAAAGGGAGGCGCCCGCAGGGCAGAAGCCTGATCACAAACTGTCTGATCCACAGAGAAATGATGGTCAACGAGACCGCCAGGCCTTTCTTGACCAGTCACAGAGACAAACAGTGAGTCTGACCTCCGAAACTGAGCCGTAGCAGACGGATACACCCGCACATCACGTACCACGTCTAAGGAATGTAACGCAACCTCTTTGGGATGCGACGGCCGAGGACACAAGGATGGAAGTACAATGTCCTCATTCAAAAGAAAAGCCGAAACCACATTCGGAAGAAACCAAGGCTGCGGGCGTAGCACCGCTTTATCCTTATGGAGGATCAAGTAGGGGGACCAGGGCCGCCATCACGGGGGTACAGGCAGTACACCTGTAAGAGGCCCGGAGGTCCCCAGGGCCCCGGATAGCAACCCCCCTTTATTTAATGTTTTTATAAAAAAAATATTAATTCTTTTTTTTATTTGTTTTATTTTATTTTTTGTAAGGGTCCCCAGAGGCCCGGAGGTCCCCAAGGGCCTGGATGGCAACCCCCCCAGTTCTCTGCTCCAGGGGGCCCATGCCTGAAGCTGTGTAAGGGGCCCCAAAATTCCTGACGGCGGCCCTGAGGGGGACTTTCAAGACAAGGCCCCCAACTCAGAAACCCTCCTGTCTGCTCTTGTCTGATGTAATAGCCACCAGAAAGGCAACTTTCTGAGAGAGTTTTAAAAGAGGAATCTGTCTGACGTTCTCAAAAGGGAGGTGTCGGACGTACCGAGAGCACCAAATTCAATCCCACGGAGGTGGTGGTGGCCAAACCTGGGGAGCCACATGTCGAACCCCTTGCACAAACGTACTCACCAGTGAATGAGCCGCCAAGATTTGTGGGAGCAGCGTGCTCTGAACCCCAGTGATATTTCTTAATAATGTCATCCAGCAAGGCTCCAAATAGCCTCTCACCCTTAAAGGGCAAATCCGCCAGAGCTTTCTTGGAAGTTTGGTCCGTGGACCAACACTTAAGCCAAATCAGGCAACGTAGTACCACAGAAGATACTGATGCTCTGGAAAGCAAGGGAGCTGTATCCAGGGCTGCATCGCAGACATACTCAAGTCCATGCACTAACTGGTTGGCCAGTTCCACACAGACCGGGGAAGCCTGTTGCTTCTCCAACTCACAATGCAAGATTTTTGCCCATTGTGTAAGAGTCTGTGACACCAGGGCCATGGCCAATACTGGTCGCAAGGCTAACTCCAGCATGGTGAACATGGACCGGGTCACAGCTTCGGACCGCCTAACTGTAGGGCCCTGAAAAGCAGGGGTCCCCTCCACTGGAATTGTGGTGAATTTGTTCAATCTGGATACTGGTGAGTCCACCACCAGAGGAGAAGCCCATTTGTTCAGAAGGCTCTTTCAAAAGGGTAACGGACCGCCATGCGTTTTGGGACCGAGAAGGCCCGCTGCGGTCGTTCCCATTCCTTGTCTATAAAAACGTATAAAAATAAGTTACATAAGGAAACACCTTAGTAGTGCGGGTCGGTTTGTGCGACCCAAATGGGACAGATACTTCAGTAGATGCCCCAGCCGCATTCTTCAGCTTGAGAGTTTCCCGCACTGCAATAATAAGTGCTCCAACAAGCTCTCACCTCCGTGACCCGGACACAGATCACTGTCCGAATGGCCCTGGTCTGCATATTCTGATACTCCAGAACAGGGGTCCTGTGTCACAGCCAGGCCCAAGTCTGCATCAGAACTTTTTTCCCCAGAAGATGGTGTGGGGAGGGGGCGTTTTTTACCACCCTTTCGCCCACACACCGCTTCCACACTGGCAACAAATGACTCCAGGACTGCCAACAGAGCGTCCAGGGGCACCAGTTGCTACCATCGGAATGTCTGGGGAAGAAACCCCAGCTTCTGACGCCAAGCTGACCCACACACCTGACAGCCACTCAGGGACTAAGTCAGGGTATCAAAAAAATGCCCACCCTCCTAGCTGCACAGACCGAGGGGTATTCCCTGAGGACTCACCATCCTGAACCAGGCACTGCTCAGCGCTGTCGTCCGCTCTAACACCTGCACAGTGTGTGTCTGAGGTGTCTCTGAGGTGATCTGCCGTGCAGATGATAAGGAAGCGCTAAAGGCCAAACCAATGTGAAAGGCCAAACCAATGTGAAAAACCACAAAAAGATGGTCGCCGGTTACCTCAGGAAAAGAGCGCAAGCTACATGAAAATGGCTGACGCTGTATAAGCCATAGAAACAGTACGGCTACAAGAAAATGGCCGCCGTTGTATTGGCTATAGGAAACAGCGCGGCCACAAGAAAATGGCGCATGCGCTTCCAAAATGGCGCCGAACGGCGTCTGAGGTAAAAATAAAAAGGGCCACCACTAGGTACAGAAAACAGGGACCCCCTACATCAGAGCGGACCCAGGCACCCGTGCAGCCCCCAGTCAGGACCCGGAACCCCCCCCCCAGTGAGGTACACAGCAGGCCCAGCTAAAAGCATGGGGAGGAGGAATGGACTGGGAGAGAGGAAAGGGAGGACTAGAGACCCACTAATCGACCACCCCGGGAATGCCCAGCCAATCCATCCTGCTGAAGCAGGGGGAACTGCTACTTACCCGTCCTGCGTAGACTGCTGGAAGCATTCCTGACAGACCTATCACCCGAGCAGTACGGCGTGGCTGTTGGCCTGGCACACTGTGACACAGACAGTAATAGGCCGGTCATATGTGTGCCCCGGAGCATGTAGCTCACCGGCCACCCCTGGAGCAATGGGGCATGTCGTGGCCGACCCAGCGCGTAGCTAAAGGTCTGCACGCGCTCGATGGCTGAACTGGGGAGACTACAAGGATGTAGGATATCCAGCCTGTTACCCAGTCGGCAGTTGATAGTAGATCTCAGGATCAAAAAGTAGAAAAAATCTCCATGACCAATGGGCACACAGGGAGCCAAGGTCCTTCTCCTATGCTAGGCAGAGAAAAACTGAGCTGCTCACTGCAGTGAGAGGGGTTATGAGAGGGACCGCCCCCTGGGCGGGGCTGTTAAGCTTTGCTAAAGATTACATGTTTTAACCATTTACATGTCTGCCTAGTCCTCTCCTGATAGACGGAACATAACCCAAATGTCAAGATTTAAAGCGGAGGTTCACCCAAAAGTGAACCTCCGCTTTTTGGAAAACCCTCCCCCCCTCCAGTGTCACATTTGGCACCTTTCAGGGGGGAGGGGGTGCAGATACCGGTATAAAACAGGTATTTGCACCACTTCCGGGAGCAGACTCCCGTGGGAGTCCCGCCCCTTCGCGTCACCCTCCCGTTGTGTTCTGGGAAACACTCAGCTCCCAGAACACAACGGGAACCAGTGAGGACAGCGCAGCGCGACTGGCGCATGCGCCGTAGGGAACCGGGCGGTGAAGCCGCAGCGCTTCACTTCCCGATTCCATCACCGAGGATGGCGGCGGGGGAAGCCGAGAGCCGAGCGGTAGCTTAGCTTTGGCGGGCGACCTGGACCGGTAAGTGTCCTTTTTTTAAAAGTCAGCAGCTGCAGTATTTGTAGCTGCTGGCTTTTAAAAAAAAAAAAAAAAATTTCAGTGAACCTCTCCTCTTTAAGGAAGCTGTGCCTGTCCATGGACGATAGAGAAATATTGATTTTAACTTAAACAAGTGTCAGAAAAAGATTTAGACTTTGGTTAAACTTCCTGCATTTACACACAGAAGTTTATCCCTTTGATCTAAGAAGGAAGCATTAGTTACAATGTTTCCTGTTAAAAACTTGGCAGACTGGCCGGATATTTTCTTTTGACAGCCGAGTGAGCAGATAAGTCTCTCCACTTATTATATGAAAGGATCGGCTAACTCTGCAATAGAGATCGTCAGGGGGGGGGGGGGGGGGGTTTAAATCGAGATCACGATTTTTTAACGATTAATTGTGCAGCTCTAATCAGAGGGTCAGTTTTTTTTTTTAGAAGCTACTACTTTAAAATGGATAAAGACAGACAAGATTGGCCCATCAATTCCAGCAGGGAAATAACACTCTCGCTGTGCTGGTTTCCCACTCAGATCATCTGTTGTACAAGGTGTTTGTTAAATATTCCCGTTTTCAGTGCCAAACTCCCACCATCGGCTGCTAAACAGATAGAGGGCCTGAGTGAAATGATATGTGCTCGACAGCCATGTTTTAACAGAAATTAGCAAATCAATTTGCAAATTGAGTGAATCGCCAGAACATGTGCAAGCAATGTGCGCTTAGTTGGGTCGCTTATGACCCCCAGATCATTTTGATTTAAAAAGGGTTACCGTACTAAACCCATGACCCTGCATTCACTATATCTGGTCTCCCACAGTAGACAGAAAATGGAAATGCAATTATTTTTAGTAAATATAAACAACTAAATATCTTTTCTCATCAGCAGTATATAGCAGTCTTGGGACTCATATCAGTGTCTGGTTAAAGCGTGTTGGAGGAGTTTTCGTTCTCCCCCAATTGTCCTATGAGGCTGCAGGATCCGATTCTCTGTCTGGACAGTGCTGATTGGCCCTGTGCTGATCACATGCACTCTCCCAAGACAAAAACCTCCACCAAACTGAGCATGTGCAGAGTGCCTCCAAGGCCCCGTCTTATCAGGAGATGGATTGAGGAGAGTAAAAGAAGAGGAGGATCAGAGAAGACAGGATCAAAGAGCCTATTAACACAATGCAGAGGATTAAAGTGGATGTAAACCCAAAAAAATGTTCGTTTTTTGCTGTCACAATGTAGAGTATAAGATTTCCTATCATTTGTACCAGGTCTAGCCACAAAGAGTTAATCCAGCTCTGAGCAATCTTTTATTGTTCAGTGAGATAAAACGGACAGAGAAAATCCTTTGTCCGTTCCGCCCCCTTGCTTTGAGTGACAGGTTATTTACATATCTCGTGCACTAGCTTTAGACAGGCATTCTTTTTTAATTCCCACCCCCACTCCTTTTCTAAAGTCATGTGGTTACATTTCTGGATTTTGACTGGATGTTAGTGATCATAGCAGAAGGAATACACAGGAGAAAATGCATGTTGACAAGGGGAGTGTAGAGGTGGGCGGGGAGTCTACTGACATCACGACTCCACCCACCGAGCTCCAGACAACAGACCCACCCACAGAATCTGCAGTTTTTCAGGTCTCATAACAGACAGAGGGGAGACATTTGACAGATAAGGATACATGCAGGAGGCATCTATATCCTTATAGATCAGCACTATGGCAGTAGTTTAGAAAGGATGAGAGTGGGTTTACATCCACTTTAACCCCTTAGGTTCCACAGTGAGTATAAGGGCCAGTTCACACCAGACGCAGTTCCGTGCGCATTTTCTCAGCACTAAAAATGCACGCAGTGTTTTCCATGTATTTCAATGGCTCTAGTTGACACCATGCAGTCAGTTTCCGGTGCAGAAACTGACCGGCAACTGACTGCATGGTGTGAACTAAAGCCAACTAGAGCCATTGAAATACGTGGAAAAGACTGTGCATGCATTTTGTGCAGAAAAAAAGCACACGGAACTGAACGGAACTGCGTCTGGTGTGAACTGGCCCTAAAGCATGCTTTACTGCACATTAAGACCGTTTTTACGGTTGTGGGTTTAGTAACACTTTAAGAACTACAACGTTCTCTGCATATTGAATGTACTCAGGAGAATTAGTTTGTGATTGGCTGGATAAATGAAGTGCGACTCTGCGGAACAAAAGAATGCATCAAGTTAAAAAAATAAAACAAAAACACAGCCCAGAGAAGTTCCTGCACTGAAACATTTATTTTACAGAAGTGGTTCTGATAACTTAGCATCCTTCTTTGCTTTGTTTCACGTTAGGCAATATTCAAACATACATAATGACATGCTACAAACGAAAACATTTTTTTTATTTATTTTTTATTTTCTCCTCTGTAAATGGTCAGAGGGACCTTGAACGTCGTCACCCCCGGCCCTTTCCAGACTCACACCCCCCCCCCCCCCCCAGGTAACTAGACACACACACAGATGCCTGGACTTTGACATTCGCAACATCATCTCCTGGCGGGTGGAGGACAGTGAATGGCTGCTCGTAGGCTGGGCATTAGAAATAGAATGGAGAAAAGATAGTTGGAAGATTCAGCTGAACTGGGAGCACTAAATCCATTGGGACTTAAATCGAATTTAGGTTTTAAAGGGATTGGTCCACCAGAACTGGGGGGTACCCAAAACCTACAGATACAGACACACAAATTAGTTAAAATGCCTACATGTTCCTAATATAGATTAAGGACTCTGGAGCTCCTTGCTCTCCCTCCCTACCATAGAAACGTACTTCTCCCATTGCATTTGTCATAATATATACAAAATTGTCACTTTGTTTTTACCGTAGATCAGGGGTCTCAAACTGGCGGCCCTCCAGCTGTTGCGAAACTACAAGTCCATCATGCCTCTGCCCGTGGGAGTCATGCTTGTAACTGTCAGCCTTGCAATGCCTCATGGGACTTGTAGTTTCGTAACAGCTGGAGGGCCTCCAGTTTGAGACCCCTGCAGTAGAGGCTTTGCAACACCGGGGTCCTGTGTACAAAGACTCCCAGGATCTGCATGGAGTCTGTATTGGGTTTCCACCCATACCTATCAGCTTTGTCAGCCTGTGCCTTGTTATACCCTACTGCAGGCGTGCTCGACCTGTGGCCCTCCAGCTGCTGCGGAACTACAAGACAGTTACATGCATGACTCCCAAAGGCAGAGGCATGATGGAACTTGTAGTTTGAGGGCCACAGGTTGAGCACCCATGCCCTACTGTGAATGACTATGGTAGAGACCATTAAGCTCCTAATTGAGCACGCACTGATGTGAACAGCTTGGCAGAGTCTTATACTAGCAAAAAATTGCGTGCAAAGAATGCGACCCCCTCTCAGGGATTGCAGAGCTGGTAACTGTGATAAGGGAATCGCACCATGGATGTACCCGAGAGCTACATGAGACCAGAATGTGATTCAGCTTGAGGCCTGGTTCACACTGGTGCGACATGCGCTCTGACTTTGAGAGCACATGTTGCATCACAAGTCGGACCCCATTAAGTGCAATGATACAGTTCTAATAGGAGCGACTTGAGTCACTCCGACTTAGAAAAAGGTTCCTGCTCTACTTTTGGTCTGACTTCGGCATTACTTGCATTGACTTTTATTAAAGCAGTTGTATGCAAGTCGCACCAAAGTCAAGCTAGGATGATGTCGGCGCAGCAGTGTGAACCAGGCCTGAAGGTTGGTATCAAAATAGTGAACTACCAGGGTTTGTGTGGGCTAGCCCTGTGACATTTTAGCACATGGGTGCTCAACCTATGGCCCTCCAGCTGTTGCGGAACTACAAGTCCCATCATTCCTCTGCCTTTGGGTGTCATGTTTGTAACTTGCAATGCCTCATGGGACTTGTAGTTCCGCAAAAGCTGGAGGGCCACGAGATGAGCACCCATGTTTTAGCAGATAAGACAAGATAAACTGAAACATAACTATTCAGGTCCCATTCACACCTGAGCGTTTTGTAGCTCTAAAACACTGAACAAGAAAAATCCCATTTATTTCAATGGCCCCTGTTCACATCTGAGCGTTCTGTCCTTTGTAGCAAAATGCCCATCGCTCAAAAAAGTACACAAGCTTATTTTTCAGGCATAAATTGACCTTTTTGTCCTCATAGACTTCAATGGGAATGCCTGAAAACACTTAATTTGATAATTTTTTTCAGGTGTTTTTTTTTTAGCTGATCTCCCCCTAGTGATTTCCATTGGCTAAAACAAAACTTCATCAGGAAAGACGCCTAAAAAACAAACAAAAAAAAAAAAACGAAACGCCTGACATGTTTGCAATTCTACTAAAAAACACTCAAACCGCTTAAAAAACGCACCTGCAAACGCGATGCTCTAAGTGTACTCAAGGCAAACAGCTTAAATTGTTTTACCCTCCTACATGCATGTGATTCTGTTCAGCTAGTCTTGTGGCAAGGCACAGTTAGGCAAGTGCCAAACCAATTCAGCTTTTAGCAACAGGGCCTAGGACAGTGATGGAGAACCTTGGCACCCCAGATGATATGGAACTACATTTCCCATGATGCTCATCCATTCTGTAGTGTAGATGAGCATCATGGGAAACATAGTTCCAAATCATCTGGGGTGCCAAGGTTCCCCATCACTGGCCTAGGATATAAACAGAGTTATCCTGCTTGCTGATGACCGGGACTGCGTAAATCTCAAGACTGTCTGAACAGAATTGCAAACTCTTTGCGTATGTGTATTAGGCCTGTTTCACACTTTAGCTTGTATAACAGCAGTGTGAACAGAAAGCTTTTATGGACCTATCAGCCGAATTTTGCAAAGCTTTTGGCAAGCTTCAAGCAGCTTTCCCCAAGTTTTTAAAGTGCCCTTCAGCTCCTGTTTTGAAATATTATACACAGATATTGATTCCGAGTGCTGTCACTTTAAACAAAGCTACTAGCAGGCTTCAGCAAGTTTTCAACAAGCTTCAATTTGTGCTGAAGCCTGCTAGCAGCTTGTTTAGGCCACCGTTCACACCCGAGCGATTTTCTGCTTGTAGCTCTCAGCGAGCATAATCCTATTCATTTCAATGGCCCCTGCTCACATAGGAGCGTTCTGTTGCTGGAAGCAAAACGCCTGTTGCAAAAGTACATGAGCTTCTTTTTGGCAGATTACAAGCGTTTTTGGCCCCATAGACTTCAATAGAAGCGCCTGATTTGAGCGTTTTAAAAGGATTTTGTTGCACGTTTTCTGCTCAAACAGCAGCTCTCCACCCCAAGGCAGGGGTAGGCAAACTCGGCACTCCAGCTGTGGTGAAATTACAAATCCCATCATGCCCCTACCTCTAGGAGTCATGCCTGCGATTGTCAGGGTCTTGCAAGGTCTCATGGGATTTGTAGTTTCACCACAGCTGAAGTGCAGAGGTTTCCTACCCCTGCCCTAGTGCTTTCTATTGGTTAAACAAAAACGCCGGAAGCTTTAAAACGCTTGTAATACACTTCTAAAAACGCTCAAATAAAAACGGCAGTAAATTGCTACGCTCAGGTGTGAATGTAGCCTAAAGCCTGGTTCATACCTATGGTTGTTTTGGTGCTTTTTGCAGAAACACACTACAGTCCATTTACCATGGTTTCCTATGGGACACATTCACATCTATGCTTTTTTCAGCCGCTGAGTATTTGGAAAGGGACAGGGACTTTTATTAAATGCAAAAAGTTGCAATTTGTTGCTTTTTGGTTCCAGTGACTTCAATGGAGAAGCTGCAGAAAAGCATGTAGTGCATTTTTGCTGCGATTTTCAGTTTTTAATCTGCCCAACAAATTGGCCAATAAAACAAAAAAACAAAATGCAAATCGGGGTAAAAAAATCACGTGTGCAAAAAATGCAAAATGCACTGTAGAAAGCACCAAATCGTAAAGTGCCTAGAAGCGACCCGAGCCTTACAGTGACAATCAGCACTCTCATCAAGATCTATGTATAACATTTCAACAAGCTTGAAATGTGTGCTGAAGCTTGCTAGCAGCTTGTTTAAAGTGACAATCAGCACTTCCACTAAGATCCGGTACTTTAAAAGTGTCAATAAAGCTTGCCGAAAGCTTTTGTTTACACTGAAGCCTGTGTGAAATAAGGCCTTTCAGCTGTCTGCCTGGAGTTCTGCTTATAAAATGACCAATAATTCATATACACGTAATCTTTTCATATATTTACATGTAAACCTTGAGATAGCCAGTACTGTATTTACACTTCCTATGACGGAAAAAAATATCTATAATAAGCATTTTAGGCTAAAGGAGGCTCACCAGAAGCAGTCTTCGAAGTCTTTCAATAGATTTATAGGCCTTAGCTAGTTGTAGGAAACTTTCTCCCCCAAAAGCAGAACTTTAAGCTTTATTATCCTCGGCTCTGAAACTTTCACATAAAAAGTAATCATTATGAACTGCTCTACTTTACTGACCCCTTAAAGGTCCCTAAAGAGGTGCTTTCTTGTATCTGTGCGCAAATCGATAATAAAAGAGACACCAATATAAAAATGCAAGAAAATCACAGGAGAAATCAAGTGTTTTAAATATTCACTTGTAATATTTTCCTTTCCAAAAATCACGTTTTCTGACTAGGCCAATGATGTATTTGCAAGTGAATTAAAAAATAATGATCACCCTCGAAGGAAACAATTTCATAGCGCAGCACACGATTGCTCTCTACTCTTCTAGGAGTTTCTGATTACTATCTGTGCTGGCCCAGCTTCTCTGCCCACAAAAACATATAGGGGAGGAGGAAAGGCGAATGCTATGAGGCCAGTTTCCTATGGGCCTTCAGCTTGTATAAGACCAGTGCGAACAGCAAGCTTTGTTGAAGCTTAAGTACCATTCAGCTTCGGTTTGTAAATGTTGAACACAGATCCTAATAGGAGCGCTGATTGCCACTTTAAATAAGCTGCTAGCAGGCTTTACCCCTACTTGAAATCCTACTAGCAGCTTATTTGAAGTGACAATCAGCACTTCCATTAAATCTGTGTATAAGATTTCCAAACTGGTGATGAAAGGCGCTTTAAAGTCTTAGAGAAAGCTGCTTGAAGCTTGCCAAAAGCTTTCATAAACACTCGCTGTTCACACTGCTCTTTTACAAGCTGAAGCCTGTGTAAAACAGGCCTAAAAGTGTTCCTTGAGGTCTGAGGATGCTGGGAAAACGCAGAGGCAGTCTCGGGGCTTTTGCATATCTACACAAGGGAGGCTTTGACAGGTAAAGAACACGCACCAACACATTAAAGCGGAGCTCCACCCAAAAGGGGGAAGCTCCATGTGTCTGCCGCCTCCTCCCCTCCGGTGCCACATTTGGCATCTTTTGCGGGTACCTGGTTTTGAGACGGCGAAGTGAGACGGAAGTTCGCTCCCTCCTCCCTTCCCCCTGCTGTCTGTTGTTTATAACTCCCTTCCATCGGCAGCTGACCCATTCACAAAATGCTGCAGGATTCGCAAGGCTTCACAGCCTGTTTCCCTTAGCCAAGATGGTGGCGCCAGCACCCAAAAGCCGATTCAATAATCAGCTCGGGTGAGGACCCCGTTGGATGTCTGCAAAAGGTAAGTGCCCTAATAGTAAAAGTCAGCAGGTACAGCATTTGCAGCTGCTGACTTAACTTTTTTTGGGATGGGGGCAGAACTCTTTAAGTGAGCATATAGTCCTGCGGGAGTTTTTTTGCGAAGCTGCCTGGTCTAGGAATAGGGTCACTTTAATCACATCAGATATGGAGGTGGCCTTCATTAATTAATAAAGCCATGAGGAAAGTGCAAACTGCTGCAATGACCATTTAGAAATCTAAATACATTTGGGGGGGATTTACTAAAACTACAGAAGACAGAATTTGGAGCAGCTGTGCATATTAACCAATCAGCTTCTAATTTCAGCTCTGAACTTTAAAAAAGAAACACAGAAGCCGATTGGTTGACATGCACAGCTGCTCCAGTCTTAGTAAAATGCCCCAATGGTCATAGCTTTTTGGCACCACTTTATGGACAGACCCACTCATGGCATTCCGGAATTTAGGAAATAGAGAGACAGCTCAGAACAGATGGCAACCAGCCATTTATTCTTCAAATCTGCACCGACTACCATGTGGGCACTGAAGTCAAGGTAACTCACTCCAAGCTAGGTACAATCATAGAGAAAAAGTTCCTGTGCATTTGTCACCTTAAGGAGAACCAGACTTGTCCCGGCTTATTAAAGAATCTGAATGTTCAATAAAGTTATTTAAAAAAAATGTGCGTATGGCAACACACACCAAGTGCATTGGCGTGATGTGGGTGTCATTCATCTGAATGGCACCTCAATGCATCTTGCCAACAGACACGTGTTGTTAAAAAATGGTGCAAGCAATGCATGTTTGTGCACGTCCGTTGCAAGGTGTGTTTATGTGCCATTCAGAATAAATGGCACTGCAACGCACCAATGCATTTAATGTGTGTTGGCCCACATTACCACAATGGAATGGTGTGAGCAGGCCCTTCAACTAGTTCTAAAATTTGGATAGAGTAGAAAGGGTTAAAACTGCTGTCAGGTTGTTTTTTTTTTTGGCCCATCTGTATGTAGACTCAACAGGAAGTGAAAGAATATCTTTCCAAGGGAATTCCCACTTGTCATGGGAACACATATTACATTTATATTATATTTTTTATCCAAGGCTTTCCTTTTGTAAATATCAGGTGAGCCTTTTGGGGTATTAATATTCCTCTAATATCTGCCTAGTAGCATAGTTCTATTTTTACTTTGACCCCATAACTATACAATTATATATGTCAGGTCATCATTCACTTTTACTTCCTTTTGTTTGGGGGGTTCGGCATGCCTTGCATTACATCAGGCTTGACCTCCTGGGTTCACCTTGGACTCATATCTCCTCTATCTTATGCATGCTTTACTGGGTTCTGTGTAAGTAATCGGACCACCTAGTTGGCTTCATTTTTTTTTTTTTTTTACTATGTTTTTGTGGATACTTATGTTTGTATTCCAGAATATATTCTTTACCACCTGATGAAGGCTGAGTTGAAACGCGTCAAGGTGTTTTTACAGACTGATATTTTAGATATCTGCATTTGATAGAATGTATATATGCTAGATTAACCCTTGAGGTAATCAACTGCAATCTTTCTGTTTTTAGCGGACCAGATCAGATGCCGGCAGGTGACCGCGGACGTATGCCCGCTGACATCCGCCACCCCATAGAGAACAATGGGTGGTCCAATTGTGTCGACCTGAAAAATGGACAGGCAGACCGGATCGGTCCGCTGGTGTGAAAGGGGCCTTAAACTGTTACTATTTTAATAATAATAAAGATATATATTTTTTAGATATAATTTGGAAATGTTTCTCTGGTACCTGTATAAAGTCCCAGTCCATATTTGCATACGAGGAGGAAGTGAAAGAATATCTTTTCAAGGGAATTCCCACTAAGGTGTTATGGGAACAAGTGTCCCCATTGAAAGATGCAAACAAGACAAAGTTTGGTTTGGTATGGCGCACTTTGGAAAGGGCTGTATAGAGGTCTATAACGAAGGAAAGGAGGGGGGAGGGGTAATGCACTGGGTGGAGTTGTGAAAGCTCAGTTATTAATAGTTCAGTAGTAAATATGTATGTCCATGTATGGAAGAAAAGTTTAGGGCGAGATTGCTGAAATTGATTAGATGGCTGCCAGTTCAGATTGGAAGCTAGAAGAGGCTCTGGAACAGACAAGACGAAAAAGGGAACGGCGCCCTCTAAATGCAGCAAGTAAAAACAGTTTTTAATTAAACTGGATGTTGAACATCCAGTGCAGGAAGAGACACAGGATCGGGGACTCCAGCCCAACTGCCCGTGAAACCACCATCACCCCTGAGGATCTGCGGATGAAGTTCCTGTCAACCCCTGACACGCTCGATTACCACTGCTCAAATGTGAGTGTATTTTAACCCTTTAATTAAAAACTGTTTTTACTTGCTGCATTTAGAGGGCGCCGTTCCCTTTTTCGTCTTGCCCATTGAAAGATGCCCCTTCTATTCCTGTTCTGGTGGCAGCTGAAAACTCTGAACCTACCCTTCGCTTTCACTCCCCCTAAAACTGGTGACCAGTACAATTAGTACATTTTCCCAACGGGGACACAGACAGCAATAAAAATCTGACAGGGGTCCTAACCCCTCACCACTCTATCCACATGTGAAATAACATTTGGACTTTAGTTGCTGCTGCTAACCCTGTCAAACGCTTAACCTCACACGTCGCAGCTTGGATCCTAAGTGTGCACAGCACTACCAAAACTCAGGGCCCCATATATAATAAGAAATGTAAACAACCACAGGGCTCTGTTATTTGATACGGTTATGCTTACTCTGGAGCTGGGAGTGGCGAGTACCATGCACCCAATGCTGCAGCACAATTCCACAAAAATTGAAGATTCAGATTCTATTATAAGAACAGTTGTGACCAGATCTCTTTAGGGTATACACAGACATGAGATGACAAATGGAAGTTTTGACCGCCTCGCAGTCGTTCCATGAATAAGCGCTCTTGTATTGCCTGACGGCAAATGATAATGCCCTGAGCAGACAGTGCTAGCTGTATCCTGGGGGCAATACAAAGAATGTGGATGTATTTTATGTATCCTGCACAGCACCCACTACCAAAAACCAGACAGCCCCATGTATGGAGTGATATTACACGACAGCCAGTAAATCGGGACCTGCAAGCCAAAATCTCATAGTAAGGATTACTTGATCTCTCTGCTTAAAACTTGTATCATCCCCTCAACTGCAGAAATATTTTTTTTTTGGCAACTAGTATATCTATATCCTGCATTAGTGGATTCTCTTATCACAGGGATATGCAATTAGCAGACCTCCAGCTGTTGCAAAACTACAAGTCCCATCATGCCTCCGGGTGTCATGCTTGTTGGCTGTCCGAGTCTTGCTATGCCTCATGGGACTTGTAGTTCTGCAACAGCTGGAGGCCAACTAATTACATAACCCTGTCTTATCCTATAAGTGGCAGGCTGGTGGCACAGGGAGGCATGTTGCTTGTCAGCCACAGTCATCCCCTTTATAGAATGTCAGACTGAAAAAAAGCAAAAAAAAAAAACAACACAACCTGGCATAAAAACAAATCCTGCATCCACTACAACCAAAACAGATAAAGTCCACATTGAGCGGAGTTCAGGATAGGGTTAGCAGGTGAACCTCTCAATAATAATAATAATACAGACTAATACAAGTCTGTCACCACACTGATTGCTACATAGACCTATAGTACACAGGTCAAGCGGGGAAGAGGGGGGCGGAGTCTTTGGCATACTTACGAGCACACTCCTGGCACTAGGTATAGCGCTGTGCACACTAGTGACACTATATACAGATAAGTACAGCGCTGAGAAGTACTAAACACATTATATATACACAAATAAATATGGCAAGACCGCCAGCAATACACACCGCACATGGTCACTGTGCCAGGCTTGTACACATACTAAGGGCCTTCACGCTATGGCCTCTCTAACGGAATCCGGCGCTCGCTACGATGAATGAGGGACTTCCCTATGTGCAACGTCTTTTCATTCAATAGAGGACTTCCATTTCTTCAGGCCTTCGCCAAGCTGCTCTCCGGAAACAACAGGCTCAACATGACAACAAAAATAAAACATATCCAGCAACAATGATCGATAAAGTGTACAAATCAGAGGAGCAAACAATCAGATATCAATTTATAAATACCAAAGTACTCTCTTATGTTGACACAAAAGCACATCCATTGTTTGCAGAGGGAATTGTCACTGGGGGGCAACTGACAAGCCACTGGCAAGACTACAGAACCTGGAGACTATGCAAACAGTGCAATATATTTACAGGATGCCAAAGACAAAAGCCAAGCACACACTAGCTGAATGTCGGATGGCATCAGCCGGTTCAATAGAAACTGGGCGACATTTGACCCGTGTGTACTGGAGGAGTCGGGGGTCGGCTTCTGTCAAAGCGGCATGACCGAAAAAGGTCTGCCGATCGGCTCCCAGCCAATGGCTGAGAGCACTGACTGGGGTGTTCTGGCAGAGGGGAGGGTTCCCCTGTCAGAACACAATAGCACAGCAGAGGAGATCACTGTACTAACATCAGGCTGTTAGTACAGTGGCTCCGACCCGCTGGGTTGAATGAAAACAAAAAAAAAAAAAAGAAAAGAAAAACTAGTAGTGTGTACAAGGCTAAACGGTCTTAAAGTTCCTCAATGGGGAAACTGGTACCATCTCCCAATACTCTATATCAGCCATTCTCAACCAGGGTTCCGTGGAACCCTAGGGTTCCTCCAAAGGTGGCTAGGGGTTCCTTGAGCTGTGGCTGGTTTACCTCCTGTTTGATGGCTCCTACAGAGTTCTGAGCCAATTCCACTTGGAGGGGCCAGTGGTATGACACCAATGATCTTTATAGCTCTCTGTAAATGGGTCACTGTAAAAAAGGGCATTCTTCTCACTGACCACCAAATAAGGGGCATTGTTCCCACTGACCCCCAATAAATGGGTTTTATCAGAGGTTCCCCCGAGACCTGAAAATTATTTTAAGGGTTCCCCTAGGGTAAAAAGGTTGAGAAAGGCTGCTCTATATGATCAAAACTTTGTAGACCTGGGACCATCACACCAATATAAGCTTTTTTTGAACAACCCATTTAGAAACCATGGGTATAAGAAGGTGTTGTCCGTTCGCCACCTCCACCCCCCCCCCCCCCCCCCGTTTTGTGACTGTAACAGCCCCCTACTTTTCTAGGAAGACTTTCCACAAGATTTTGTATCGTTTCTGTGGGAATTCACCCACCCCCCCGAGTACCTGACCCAAAAGTACATTTGTAAGGTCAGGTACTGATATTGGGGATGAGAACACCTGCCTCACAATCAGTGTTCCCAACTCATCTCAAAGGAAGGGTTGACGTCAGGACGGCGAGTTCCTCTGCAGCAAATTCAAACACTAAGGTTGACTTACTAAAGGCAAATAGACTGCACTTTGCAAGTGCAGTTGCACTCATTTTCACCAGAGCTTAGTAAATGTGGGGAAGCTCTGCTGATTTCCATCATCCAATCTTGTGCAAGAAAAAAAAAACTTTTTTTTTTTCCTTACACCCAATGGTGTATTTTTTACAAGAAGGTTTACTACATTTACTATGCTCTGGTGAAAAATGAGTGCAACTGCCCTTGCAAAAGTGCACAGTCTATTTACCTTTAGTAAATCCACCCCATTGCCTCTGCTGCACTGAATTCCCAAGAAGCGTCGTCAGCTCTGCCTAAGCTCTCCTCTGCTGGACTATCTCCCTTTAGTAAATCAACCGCAATGTCTTTATATAGCTGGCTTTGTGCACAGAAGAACAGAAAAGGTCTGTCCCAAACTATTGCTGCAAGGTTGGAAGCACACAATTGTCTACGAAAGTGGTCAACAAACCTGTCCTCAGGGCCCACTAACAGGCCAGATTTTATGTATTACCTTGGGGAGATGCAGACTAGAATACTGCAATCACTGAGCAGCAAATGATATCACTTGCGATGTATTTCAGTTATCTTGCAAACCTGGCCTGTAATGGGCCCTGAGGACAGGGTTATTGACCACTGCTCTACGATGTCCAAATGCTGAAGCATTGTAGGAAACCCCAACCATTTGCAGGGAGTCTACATACAATTGATTTTATATGTATAAGCTTTTATTAGTTGTGTCTGGTTCTAAAGCTGTAAGTGCAGAAAATCGTACAGCTTTAGAAACAGGAGTTGATCTGCTGGAACACCCCTCCAGAGTCAGTGCCTAAGCTATATGCCTAGGCACTGATGGGAAGTGAAGGTTATTACACCTGAAAGGTCAAGTTTCACCAGTTATTTGTTATGACACTACCAGCAACATTGATACTGCTGGTTTCATTGTATGGCAAGCCAAAATGGAGCTTTCTCCAACAGCAACAAAGACATAAATAAAAATGCCCCTTTTTTTTTTAGTAGAGTAGAATAAAGCTAAAACCCGTGTCAGTGTTTTCCTGCTGTCTGTGTGCCAGTTACAGATTTCAACTCACTTCTGGCCTGGTGGAGCCCCAAAAAGCAGTAAAAACCCAACAGGGGTTCTAATCTTTTCCCACCCTATCCAAAAATAAAAGAAAAAGCTTTGGCTGGACTTACACTTAAAGTAAAAAAAAAAAAAAAAAGAAGTCAGTCCCATTCAATATTCCCATTTGGGTTGATACTGGTGGGTCAGGATTTTTGTGCCTCTTGGGAACACCGAAAGTGAGTCCTCTGCACCTGAGCTCACAGCCCCGCCCAATAAGGTGTGTTACCCTTTCTGCTGGATCTTAGAAAGCAACAAAAGGATTGCCACTGAGGAAGTGTTGAAATTAAGGCGAGTTCACACTATTGCGAATTGGATGCGGATTCCACCGCATCCAATACGCAATAGCAGGAGAATGTGAATGGTTCTCTATGGAGCCAGTTGACATATCTGAGATGCGGCTCCGGTGCGAATTTGCACAGGGGCCCTGTGCGTCTTTTTGTCCGTTTTAGTTTCGAATTCAGACCAAAATTCGGGCTGAAATCAGACCTGAAAACGGTGAACGGGGACTCACTGGACCCCTGCTGGGAGCCGCATCGGCATTGTGTGGACGGAGCCTAATGGTCCTGGAGATCAAAAAATAGCAGAAAGGGCGATGGTCACCCTATGGCTTACGTGTACATTTTGTGAGGACTGAGCTTTTAAGAAGTCCTTCCTGACAATTTCCAGTGGGGGGGAAAGAAAAAAAAAAAGCTGCATATAAAGGAATGTTCCTCACTAAACAATGAGATTTATAAGAAGTATCACGTACATACAGCAGCAAAAAACGTATTTTCTATAACCCCCTTTCCACGCCAGGAGAAAAATCGGCGGACTAGCCAGCGTCCCGTCACTTGCGCACTACAGAACTGGCTTTGCCGGTCACACACACACACACTCCTTCACACACGCAGACTACAACGTGACACACAGGAGAAATTCTTGAGGGGGTGGTTGTCCAGTAGCCGATGAAACAGGAAGTGATTAAATCGAGGACGAGTTTGCTTCCTGACAAGGCCGACCTGGAATATGGTACACGGGATTGCAAACTTCTCCTCTAGGGAGAGAAGCGGAGGCGAGGAAGCTTGGCGTCCCACGAGGGGTCAAACACAGAAGGGAGGGGTGCAGTAGTAACAGGTCCCCATTACAAAAATATACCCATTAAAAACTAGACTTCAACAAAAAATAAAAATAAATTAAAAAGATTTGATCATGGAGGGTGGGCAGGAGGGTGAGTGGTGAGCATGCGCCTGTCTCCCCAGCGAGGGGATGAGATAATAGCTGGTCAGATGAGGGGTTTGGGAGGGGAGGGGGGGCCATGTTTACACAGGGGGTTGTAGGGTTGAATCAGTTCTCCCCCCCTCCTCTCTAATCCTAGAACCAGGGGCCCCACACACGCTCAGTTGAATGGGTCAGTGCGGTAGCTGGCATGGGAGTCGCTGGTGAGCTGTGTGGTCTCGGTGGCGGAGCTAGGCTGTACCATCACAGGGATATCAGAGGTATCTGGAAAAAAAAAAAAAAGACAAATTTTTAGTCTGTGAAGTTTAAAAAGAATATCTAAACCCCCCCCCAAAAAAACAAACATTTTTACATTGCAGTTTACCTGCCCTTAGATGTGGCTGCTGCAATAGTTTAGATTTTTCAGACTTGTTATACTTGATTTTCAACTGCTGATCCTGCCAGGAACACACTTCCTGTCCTAGGGTGACAACTCTCGCTCACTGTACTATACCCTAGGCTGCTCCCCTCATTTGGATCACAAATGCTGCCCTCTCCTCATCTCCATTACATAGGGGGAAGGGTTTTATAGTTCAAGGAAGATAGCTGAGAAGCCTATTAACATTCTTTGAGATTTCAGTTTAGTACACAGTAAGTGACACAGACACTGGAATTCTGGCAGCAGCATCATGTATTTTTCAGTAATTGAAGAAAATGTACTTAAAGAGGTTGCAAAGTCTTTTTTTTCACTTTGACCTACAGGTAAGCCTATAATAAGGCCTATAATAAGGCTTACCTGTAGGTAAAAAGAATATCTCCTAAACCTGTACGGTTTAGAAGATTTGTCCTTTGCATGCAGCCGCTGACTTCAGCGGCGCGTGCGCTCTAAGTTCCTGGCTGAAGGTCCGGCTGACGCACCAGACCTTGCCGGAAAGATGTTTCCAGCGCGCATGCGCGGGAGTGATGACATCGTGGCACCTACCACTCACAGCGCCAGAGCCGCGATACCCGGAAGACACGCCGAGGGAAAATGTCAACTCCCTCGGCGTGGATCAAGATCATCTGCCGATGCCTCGTTCTAAGGGAAGCATTTCATAATGAGCTAGTATGCGGTGCATACTAGCTCATTATGCCTTTTGCCTTAAAGGTTAAAAAAAAAATAATAATATGCGTGTTTACTACCGCTTTAAAGTGGAATTCCGCCAAAAAAAATAAAAGTCAGCAGCTACAAATACTGCAGCTGCTGACTTTTAAAATATGGACACTTAACTGTCCAGGGCCCGCGATGTCTTCACCAGAAGCCGACCTGTCCCTCGGCTCCCGGGAGGAGGCGCCGGCAACTTCGAAGCCTGGTTCCCTATTGCGCATGCGCGAGCCACGCTGCGCATCCTGACTGGTCCCTTCCGTCTTCTGGTACACCTGTGTGTCTCCCAGGAGACAGCAAAGGGGGGGGGGAGGGGCCCGACATGGCATAGATCGACGCAGATTCTGGGGTGATTTATTGTTGGAAGTGGGAGCAAATACCTGTATTAGACATATACCTGTACTATTATCACACTGAGAGGAGAGGGGAAAGTGTTTGCAGTCCTGTCCTATGGTGATAAGGCTGGTCCTCCACACATACACGGTATGGGGAGTGCCGTCCTCCACACATACACCGTATGGCGAGTGTCATCCTAGGACATAAGAGTGTAAGCCCCCCTTCACACAGAGTCTGATCAGGTCCACCTTGGTATGTCGACACCTTAAGTGTTCACTTCACTGGAGCCAAGCCCAACCCCTGAAAAACAACCCTACACTATAATCCCCCTCCACCAAATGATTTGGACCAGTGCACAAAGCAAGGTCCATAAAGACATGGATGAGCGAGTTTGGGGTGGAGGAACTTGTCCTGACCTCAACCTGATAGAACATCTTTGGGATGAATTAGAGCGGAGACTGTGAGTTAGGCCTTCTCGTCAATGTCATTGCCTGACCTCACAAATGTGCTTCTGGAAGAATGGTCAAACCTCCCCATAGACACACTCCTAAACCTTGTGGACAGCCTTCCCAGAAGAGTTGAAGCTGTTATAGCTGCAAAGGGTGGGCAAAACCCAATATTGAACCCTATGGACTAAGACGCCATTAAAATTCATGTGCGTGTAAAGGCAGGCGTCCCAATACTTTTGGTAATATAGTGTGTATAATATATACGTATACACACACACACAGTGTAAGTGAGAGTGTGTGTGAGTATTTCCTTTTTCTTGGAAATATTGAAAACCTCTAGGTGCCACAGCAATCTTCTAGGTGTGAAATTAAACTCTGTCTGCAATGCTTACATTTCTTTTTGTGCGATATTAATCAGTTGCATTTGGAACATTATGCATGTTTGTGCCGGATGCTTCCAGACTGGGAGCCCTTGTGTATTTGGTAGTTGTGATGTGACCCTTCTGCCTGGGTTCACGCTAGTGCGATCTGATATCGCATGCGATTCGCACCCGCACCTCAGGTGCGGATCACATGCGATGTCTGAGGGAAGCGAGTTCAGCCATAGAGTTGTATAGCTGAACTCGCATTGGACTCGCACAGAAAAAGGTGCAGGGACTTGTTTTTCCCCACACTAAAATCAGATTCCTGCACGAGCTGGCACTGGAATCGCAATGGTTCCCGAATTGCACATATGTGAACCTAGGCTCAAAAATAAAGAATGTTTAGAAGAACAAATGCAGCCACCATATCTAATAACTGCTACGCTGAAATTATCACATTCACTCTACAACAGAAATGTGATATATCTAATTCTTTTCCTTACAGTGTGGCTTTTTTTTATATTGTAGTGACAGTCACTTCAAAAAAAAGGACGTTAGAGCTGGTTGAGCAACTTTCTACATTTACGAGCAAGATGTTTTGCATTCTTGGCCAGACTGGAAGGAAATGCATGTTGTTATCTGATGTTAAGCCATGTAAACGCAGACAATGTTAAAAGTGTTAATGCGCACACAAAAAAAAAACCCAAATTTTTTTTGGGTTGGTGGATATTAATGTGACCCGTCCATGTGGCAGTGCTTCTATTTACATTTTCTTTGTTCCCTGCCATCTCCTTTGGCACTGAGAGTCTAAAGAAACAGTCAGTACTTCTGGGTATGGAGGAGCATGCGACTCCCTCCCTGTGACAGCACTGGGCCAATCAGAGCTGTCACAAGGGAAGTCACTAGCCCTGTACAAGCTGTCTCTGGCGACTTTACACTGGGCTGACCTCCGCTCCTGGAGACAGAACCGAGTGGCCGGGTTGGCAAAAGAAAATTCAAAAATGAAACCTATTGCTTTGCCCTGCGTAGGCAAAACAAAGATTTAGTTTATGTCTCGGTTCACACTGATGCGGTGCGGGAATCCGCATGTGATTCAGACAGGAATCTTATCGCATTCCTGTTCAAATCCCAAGATTTTTTGCAGTGCGATTTGAGCCCATTAAATTTTGTATGGCTCAAATCGCACTGCACGAAAAAGGTGCATGCACTGGAATCGGATTGCATGGGTGCTCACAGCCATGCAATCTGATTCAGCCAATTGCACTGCGTTTTGCGACCTGTTTTTGGGGTGTCGTCAACATACACGCTCTCAGTAGTTCGCATGAACAGAGGGCGATTGTGATGCAGTGTGGGAAACGCACAGGAATCACTGCGAATCCTGCATCGCATCAGTGTGAACCGAAGCTAAAGCTGAAATCGAGGCAGTCAAAAAAATACAAATTATGCACCTTTTGTTTAATACAAGTAGCATACGTACCTTATCCCTCCCGCAGAGCCATTGTGTTCTCTCAGTGGGGAGAACACAGTGATTACTGCTAGCGGCTATAACCACTAGCAATAATCGCATGTAAAATCTGACAGGCTGATTGTACCCAAGTTAATCGACCAATCAACTTTGGTACTTTCAGCCTGCTCATACATGGTCCCTGTTGAACCAGCCGGGGTTCGAAACATCTATGGCCGGCTTACCTGAATTCTTACCTGCATCCGCAATACACAACTTACCATCAGTGCTCCAGCACATCAGGCAGTTGATGTATATTCGAAGCCTGCGTTCTCAGTTAAACAACCAATTTAATCCAACTTGCCATGAGAAAAAAAAGATCCTTCCACCAGCATCACCAACAACATACCCTTTGCTTCTCATCCTCTGGTGGGCAACAGGCAGCAGGTACCGGGTGAATATCTTCGCTCCCAGTGGCCAAATGAGGAGTATGAGCAGCTGGCTGGGACGTCACTAAAGTTTAGGGGTTAGACTACGGTAAGGTTATGGGTCAGAGACTACTATTTTTTCAGGTGTGAGAAATCAATTTTTTGGGTGTGTGTATGATTAATGTGTGACACATGTAAAAAAATAAAGACATGGTAGCAAAATCTTTGGCCCCTTATCACCCCTAGAAAACACCTTCCTCCCCCCCTCCGGTGTCAGATTTGGCACCTTTAGGGGGGAGAAGGGAGCAGATACCTGTGTAATCCAGGTATTTCCTCCCACTTCCGGACATAGGTCGCCGAGGTGACCTACGCCATGTCCAGCGCCTCCTCCGTCCCCCCAGGATGTCTTCTGGGAGACACACAGGTCCCAGAAGACAGCAGGGGCCAGTGGGATAGCGCAGCGCAACTCGCACATGCGCAGTAGGGAACCAGGAAGTGAAGCCGCAAGGCTTCACTTCCTGATTCCCTTAGAGAAGATGGCGGCTCCTCCACCCGAGAGCCAGATAGGCTTCGGGTGCCGACATAGCGGGCGCCCTGGACAGGTAAGTGCCCATATATTAAAAGTCCGCAGCTGCGGTATTTGTAGCTGCGGACTTAATTTTTTTTTTACGGCGGATTTCCGCTTTAAGCCGGCCATAGATGGACCGAATCGTGGCTGCTTCAGCAGGGACTGGCTGAGATTCAATCCAGCAATGGGCAGGTTGATAGTACACAGGTCAATCCATCAAATTGACTTGGGTACAACCAGCCTGCTGGATTTATTTTTTACATAAGATTACCTTTGGCGGCTATAGCCACTAGCAGTGATCAGTGTGTTCTGCCGGCCAGGAAGGCTCCCCACCAGCAGAATACAATAGCGCTGCAGGAGGGATTCCCCCATCAACACTGTCTGTGTCGATGGGGGAATCCAGCAATTTTCTTTTCCTTCCACCCGTAGTGGAAGGAAAGAAAATTGCATCATCTATGGCTTGCCTAACCCAGTACACAAATATTGACTTTCAGCATTGTAGAATATAATGTGGGTGCTTTTTGATAGGTCACCTTTAGGAATCGGCGTGGGGGCGTGTTCGGGACCCCACCTGCCCGATTCCGCCAGGAATCCGGAACTGCAGAACCGCCAATCACAGGCAGCGAGACATTTCCCGGTCTGCAGCTGCACACATCAGGAAATGTCTCACTGCCTGCGATTAGCCATGTGCAGTGTCGGCTTCCTGGCAGGATCGGGCAGGTGGGATCCCGAACAAGTCCCAAACCCATCTCTAGTCACCACATTGCAATGCCTGATGGGAAGGCGAGGGGCTGATTTGGAGGCTAAAGTCAGAAGCAGCTACTGTACAATGCAGGACAATTTTATTAATGGGAGAGTTTGCCAATACTTCAAATTTTTGTAGCATTTAAGCCAGCCATACATGGATTTAAATTTAGACGGCTTAGCAGGGACTGGCTGCATTTCGATACAACCGGCTTGTCCGATTTTTTTTACAAGCGATTACTGCTGGCGGTTATAGTCACTAGCAGTAATCATGTTCTGCCAGCCAGAAAGGCTCCCCCACCAGCAGAACACAATAGACTGCAGGAGGGATTCCCAGATCAATACCGACTGTATTGAGGGGGAAATCAAGCAAATTTTCTTTCCTTCCACCCATGGTGGAAGGAAAGAAAAAGGAACCCATTAGGGGTAAACTGGTACAGGTTATCAAGTATTTTATACTTACGCAAAACCTTTTTAAATCAATGTAACTATGTTGGATACATATGACTAAAGAAAATGACAATTTGTATTGTTGATTAATAACTTTCAATAAAAATGTATTGTTTAAAAGAAAAAAATAATCTATGGCTTACATAACCCAGTACACAAATATTGACTTGTAGCATTCTAGAATACAATGTGGGTGCCTTTGAATAGGCCACCACATTGCAAAGCCTTATTAGTAATGATCAGCTGCTTCTGGTCCACTAATCATGACGACATAAATTGACACCCACTGCAAAATAGATTTCATTCACACCATACACCTCGTTATGATGCGTTTTTCCTTTAATCCCCCTTTTTCAGCAACCTATACTTACCTTTCCTTTGTTCCCCTGCTGTTCGATTCAGCATTGTGAAACAAAGGGAAGCACCCAGTACTCCCGAGTATGTGACTCCTTCCGTGTGACAGTGCCGATTGGCCCAGCGCTGTCACAGGTAGGGAGATGAATGTATTACCTGGATGTCCATAACCTGGTGTAAGCTACGACCACGTAGTGTACACAAGGCTTTCTTTTCACTCCTGGCATGTGAACAGAGTAGCGGGCGTGAGAAAGGAAGAAAGGTATATGCTCCTGAAGAGGATGGGCAATAAAGTGAACCTGTTGCTTTGCCCTGCTGGAGATCAAACACTGGTTTATTTTAATGCCCAATTCCAGTTAAAACTTTGTTTTTAGATACAGCAAGGAGGGGTTCGTTTTTTTTTTTTTTTTTTTTTTTATGTCTGTGTCCCTATTGGAGAGAATTCCCCTCACTTCCTGTCCAGGTATTAAGTGGTGGAAAACCTGTCCAAACACATTTAAAAACACTTTTTTTTTTTTAAAAGGGGAATTTTAAACTTTTTTTTTTTCTTGTGTTAACCACAAAGAAAAAAAATAAAAGCAAATTTGCCCAGCAAGGCACAACAGCGAGACGCAGCTCGGAGTCAAACAAGGAAGAATTAAAACTTCTTGCCTTGCAGTCTGTGCCTTAGGCCTCTTTCACACTTTTGTGACTTGTCCTGCAAATTCGCATGACAAGTCGTACCCCATGATTTCCAATGAGTACCAATTATATCGGTGCGACTTCGAGTCGCACTGACTTCAATGTAGTCCCTGTACTACTTTGGTCCGACTTTGATACGAGTTGAGGTCCATAGACCTAAAGTTTACACAGGTCATCGCTGCAAAATCGCGGCCACTAAATTGCTGTAAAAACGCGTTGAAGTCGCAGTAGTACGATAGGGGCCTTAGTGTCCTAAGGACAACTGCACCCTCACAGGTAAAGAAAGTATTGGGAAATATCCCCAACAGGGTCACAGACAGAAATAAAAAACTTGACATCAATTTTAACTCTTCCCAATTGTATCCAAAAAATCTAAATACAAAAAGAAAAACTGGAGCTAGGCTTCACTGTCCGATAAGGAACTTTGCATTACAGGAGCTGTGCTGTGATTGGATGAAACTGTTTCCAATAATGGATACAATAAAAATCACAATAAGAATAGACAGAGTTAATTTAATTGTAATGACAATTCTTCCACAGAGCTGACTGTTTTTACGAAGCAACTCACCCCGCTCGTCGTTTTGCACCTGTGCCTCCAGGTCTTCGGGCGACACATAGAAGTCTGGATCCTCCGCCTCCGGAGGCCGAGGTTTACACTTCCCGCAGCAGCAATTACAGCAACAGCAAAGACAGCAGCAGCAATAACAGCCTGTGACCAGGCCACAGAACATGAAGAGAGCCTGGGGAGAGAAGAACACACAAAGTACCATGTTAGACACCATCCATGCAAGAGACCAAAAAGAAAATGTTTTCAACTACAACAGCCCCGTCCTACCAGCTAAAACTCTTTTTTTTTTTAGGGCAGACGATTCTTGTTTCTGTCAGTGTTACAATATGGCTACTTTTCCCTTGAAGAGATCCAGTCACTTATCCAGTCAGAATAGAGTAACTGTGAAAAGCCTGCAAGGTTTTAGCTACAGAACTGGGCTTTAAAGGGGTTGTAAAACCCTAATTTAGCGTAGCAGCCCCAAGAACCCCCCCTTTTACTTACCTAAACCCTGTCTTTCCAGCGCTGGAGACGAGCACACCCGCTCCAGCCCGTGTCTCAGGTCCTGATTGGATAGATTGATAGCAGCGCAGCCATTGGCTTCCGCTGCTGTCAATCAAATCCAATGAAGTGGGAGCTGGGGGGCGGGGCTGAGTCCTGCTGTCTGTGTCAATGGACGTAGCAGCAGGACTTGGGAGCGCGCCCGCACAAGTGTCCCCAGGGAAGAACTTCCCAGTGGGGGCACTCGATGTGGAGAGGAGCCAGAAGCTGGACAGAGGGACCCCAGAAGAGGAGGAACGGGGCCACTCTGTGCAAAACTCTTGCACAGGAGGAGGCAAGTATAACGGTTTTTTTTTAAACCCAAAGCTTTACAATCACTTTAACCACTTGAGCTCCAGGCCTTTTCTGGCAATTTTTGTTTACATGTAGCAATCTGTATTTTTTTTCCAGAAAATTACTTAGAACTACAATATTGTATATATTTTTATTAAAGCAGAGCCCCTAGAGAATTTTTTTTATCTATTATTACACTGTCACTTTACATTTTTTTTTTTTTAACACTTTTATTGCTGTCACAAGGAATGTAAATATCCCTTGTGACAGCAATATACATGTGACATGTACTTTTTATGGAGAGATGTGGGGTCTATAGGACCCCAAATCCCTCCTCTGCCCTTAAAAACATCTGACCAAACCAAGATTGGTTTGATTAAATCTATTTAATTTTTTATAAATGGTGTTGTATACTAACCGGAAAGTGATATAAGATCATCGCTTCTGGGTTCCTATATCATAGAGGCGATCAAAGCCGTTCCGATCTTTGTTCATCTCTATGATCAGCCAGCAGAAGCCCGTGGCTTGTCGATTGGGCATCTCGGTGGGACGGGAGTTTCTGGTAAAGCATTGGGGGGGGGGGTTATGTGGGGTGGGTACCTCCTCCTGCTTCTTGTAAAAGCAATCCACAAGCTAGTTAGCTGCTAGGATTGCTTTTAAAAGCGAGCCGATGACGGCTCAAAAAATTGTATCATCCTGGTATAACCACTTGAAGTTTAGCAACGTGCAGGTACGTCGCTGGGCAGTAAGTGCTTAAATCAGACAAGACAAAGCACAAAATTCTTTCAAAAACTCCTCTGCAGGCCGCTAAGAAACTGGAGTTCGTCTTTTTACCAACATCGATAAAGCAATGGGACATTGCGGAACTGCAGACCTATATATCCTACCCAATGAGCCTTCAAACACTGCTCACGTGCTTTTCTACCCCTGCCACTCACCTTCGCCCACCAGCTGGACAGCACAAAGTACGTGTTGACATTCTCTTCCCCGAATTGCTCGGCCACGTAGAGGCCGAGGGACCCGTACTTGTCATAGATGTTGCGCTTTGTGCAGTCTGTCAGGATACCGTGTGCGTTGTTGATCTCCTTGAACTTCTCAGATGCCTCTGGGTTATCCGGGTTCTTGTCCGGGTGATATTTCAGCGCTAGCTTCCTGCAATGTGAACAGGAAAAAGAAATATCAACAAGGGACTTCAATGGGATGCAGATTTTAAGAACAGAAGCTTCCACGTTTTTAATGATGGCTTTACTTTAAGCTAATCACTTTCATACCTATATTAACCACTTCAGCCCCTGAAGAATTTACACAATATTTTTTATTTTTTGCTATAATAAAATATCCCCAATTAAAAAATAATAAATAAAAAAAAAAAATTCTCAGTTTAGGCCGATATGTATTCTTCTACATATTTTTGGTAAAGAAAAGTAACAATAAGCGTATATGGATTGGTTTGCGCAAAAGTTCGAGAAGGGCAACAAAACTACTAAAGGGTCTGGAGGATATTAGTTATGAAGAAAGGTTACGAGCACTGAACTTATTCTCTCTGGAGAAGAGAAGCTTGAGAGGGGATACGATTTCAATTTACAAATACTGTACTGGTGACCCCACAATACGGATAAACTCCCTTCCACGAAAAAGTTTTAACAAGACACGTGGCCACTCATTAAAATTAGAAGAAAAGAGGTTTAACCTTAAACTACATAGAGGGTTCTTTACTGTAAGAGCGGCAAGGATGTGGAATTCTCTTCCACAGGCGGTGGTCTCAGCAGGGAGCAAAGATAGTTTCAAAAAACTATTAGATAATCACCTGAACGACCACAACATACAGGGATATACAATGTAATACTGACATATAATCACACACATAGGTTGGACTTGATGGACTTGCGTCTTTTTTCAACCTCACCTACTAGGTAACTAAAAAAATATGACGCCCGCCCAGGATGGGAGATGTCATCTGCAGACATCATTTGACTATAGCCGGGATGTGAAGTGGTTAAACACTTAAAGTGGTTGTAAACCCTTTTAAAAATATTTTTTTTTTTTTAAAAACTACCTGTAAGAGAAAGGCATAATGAGCTAATATGACTAGCATAATAGCTCATTATGCATCACTTACCTTAGATCGGGGCCCCCGAAGCCGTCCTCGTCTCCCTCTTCAGCTGCAGCCATCTCTGCGGCGATAGCCGGAAGGTTACTTCCGGGTATCGCCGCTCCAGCCAATCACAGCGCCGCTCCGGCGCTGTGATTGGCCGGGGCGGCGGAGACGTCACTCTGCGCATGCGCGCGGGAGCCTTCACATTCGGCTACGCCCAGCGATTGCTGGGAAGTAGCCAAATTTGTGAATGGGATTAACCCCATGAATGCGCCGTTGTCTACGGCGCGCATGCGCCGTAGACAGCGGCGCCTGTCATTTAACTAAATATCTCCTAAACTGTGTAGGTTTAGGAGATATTTCTTGCACCTACATGTAAGCCTTAATCTAGGCTTACCTGTAGGTGCAAGTTGAAAAAGTGGGTTTACAACCACTTTAAAGACCAGTCATTTTCTGACACTTTTTGTTTACATGTCAAAATATGTTTTTGTTTGCTAGAAAATTAGTTAGAACTCCCAAACATTATATATATATATATTATATATATATATATATATATATATATATTGACGGCGCTACACAAATACCTGAAATAAATAAATAAAAATAAATGGCCGATTAGCTGCTTCTACATACAATGGCCATCTGAGACAGGGGCCTCTCACAGATCTGTGATCGCAACTCATGGTTGCCGTCATCTCATGTCTAAGACCACATAAACACTATTAGATTTTCTTAAGATTTATCAAAACCATGTAGTGGAAGGGCCTGCCTGATTGCATACACATTGAAACTCTTAAGGTTTGACCTCATATTATATGGTTTTGGTAAATCTGAAGACAAAAATCTGCAGTGCATGGGGTCTTAAGCCCGACACACAGGCTACAATCTGAATAAGCAAACTCCTTTAAATCTACCAATAACTGAGGCTGGTAATAGACAGAGTGAATTTCTTTCCTGCAACCACAGAAAGTGTTGACCGGGGAATCCCTCCTGCTGGGCCATTGTGTTCTCCTGCCAGGAGAACATAGTGATTATTGCTAGCCGCTATAACAGCCGCTTGCAATAATCACATGTAAAATCCACCAGGCTGGTTGTACCCAAGTTGATCGATAAACTTGGATACATTCAGCCTGCCCATGCATGGTTTGAATCTCAACCAGTTCCTGCTGAATCGGCTGAGATTCGAACCGTCTATGGCTGACTTAAGTAGTGAAATGGCCTGTCTGACTGGATAAAAAGGAAATGTTTTAGCCAAGTCCTCATGTTTCTTAGTAAAAAATCAAAGAGCCTGGCTTTTGGCTTGTTTTGATGGCATCAGTTTGGGACACTTCTGAGAGCATTCAGAATTCATCGACATGCGCATTTCAACCTTACGCTGGCTGCCTCCTGATCTGCTCTTGCTGCTTCAAGCTGATTTATCATTCTCACAGAGTGTGTCATGTGAACAAAAGTGTGGCGACACCGGCCCTTAAGGAGATAGTAAACAGATTGTAAAGTCATACTGTACCATGCATAGTAAGCTTTAGGCCTCATTCACGCTATAGCATTGTGGGAGTCCACGCATTCCCACAACAGGCAGCACCACATGCTACTTGCTATGAGAGGCTGCAGTGCCATTCATTCTGAATGGAACCCCAATGTGCCTTGCCAACACCGATGTGTTGAATGCACTGTGCCTTGCAGTATGGTGCAGGTCCAATTTTTGGACCACTGAGCTGCTTGACGGCCCATGCATTTTTAATAGCCTGCCTAGCACAACGCATGTCAATGTGCAAAATCATGGACCGCGGCACGGGGCTCTGAAGGGATGGCGTGGGTATGCCATCCCTTCAGAGCGCATGCGCCAGTGACATCACTTGCTGCATGCAGTATGAATATCTCCTAAAGTGGTTGTAAACTCTGTTACACCACTTTTACCTACAGGCAAGTCTATAATATGGCTTACCTGTAGGGACCTTGAATATCTCCTAAACTTGCACAGTTTAGGAGATATTCAGTATATGCGCTGCCAACGTCATCGGCGCATGCTCACTGAAGAAAATGGCCGCTGGTGCCGTTTCTTCAGGACTCGTGCTGTTACCGGCAGCTACAGCGCACGGGAGTGAAGTTATCGGGGCTCCGGCCAATCACAGCGCCGAAGCCGCAAACCCGTAAGTAACTCCGGTGGAAGAAGTCCACCTTGTACTCTGAGTGCCGACGCCGATTCAGGGTATCGTTCTGAGGTAGGCATTTCATAATGAGCTAGTATGATAAGCATCGCATCATTATGCCTTTGTCTTGCAGGGTTCCCCCCCCCCCCCCCAGAGGTTTCAACCTCTTTAACCACCCACCGACAGCTGGCCATCATGACGTCCTCGGGTTTGTGGGAGCATATCTGAATGATGGGTGCAGCTACAGGCATCATTCAGATATCGGCTTTTTCAGCCGGCGATTTCCTACACCATAAGAACAATCATAGTGGCTGGTCAGCCGCTTGATCGTTCTTACGGGCGGCGAGAGGGGACGTCCCCCCCCCCTCCGCCGCCCTCCGGTGCTTCTACCGGCTCACCTCTGCGATCGGTGAGTCGGAGAACGGATCCGCCAGCCCCGGATATTCACCATAGAGATTTCCGGCGGACCAGATGGTCGCCGGAGTCTCTATGATCGTCTGTGATTTCTGGCTTCTCAGCCTAGAGGTGAGATGTGGGGTCTTACTGACCCCACATCTCACTGTAAAGAGGTCCTGTCATGCCATATTCCTATTACAAGGGATGTTTACATTCCTTGTAATAGGAATAAAAGTGATCAAATTTTTTTTTTATTTATTTTAAAAGTGTCAAACCTTTTTTTTTTTTTTTTTTTTTAAGTAAAATTAACAATGAAAAATTTTTTTTTTTAAAGTGTCCCTGTGTGCTTGCAAGCAGAAGCCAACGCATATGCAAGTCGTGCCCACATATGAAAACGGTGTTCAAACCACACATGTGAGGTGTCGCCGCGAACGTTAGAGCGAGGGCAATAATTTTGAAGCGTGACAAGTTAGGTATCCATTTACTCTGCGTAACTTCATATTTCACATTATATAAAAAAATTGGGCTAACATGTGTGTTTTTTTTTTTAAAGCATGGAACTGTTTTTTTTTCCCCAAAAAAGGCGTTTGAAATATTGCTGCGCAAATAGCGTGCGACATAAAAAGTTGCAATGACCGCCATTGTATTCTCTAGTTTCTCTGCCAAAAAAAAAAAAAACACACACACACATATATATATATATATATATAAAATGTTCAGGGGTTCTATGTAATTTTCTAGCAAAAAATTATGATTTTTACATGTAGGAGAGAAATGTCAGAATTGGCCTGGTGGGCAAGTGGTTAGGAGATGGCAAAATATTTTCAAGTGCAAAAAAAAGAGTTTACTTACACTTTAAGATGTAAGAGTACATTTTGCACCAACTCACCTGTAACATCTTTTTATGTCATCGGATGTGCAATTTTTGTCCAGTCCTAGAACGCCGTACAGCGACTCCCCGGAGGTGGAGAGGGAGCGTTGCCTCTGGTCCGCCGCCATCCTTGCTCACTACAAGAAAAAGACAGATTCATTAGTAACATTCAGCAAACCTTGGAATAGAAAAATTGAAAAAAGATGAAACTAAACACATTATACACACATGAGGTGGCTCGGGAGCGAACCTGCATGAGCAAGCCGCTTGCTATGGGGGCACTTGGCAGAGAGGAGGAGCAGCCAGGTGCGCCTGCAGAGAAAATGAGAAGAGGAGGATCTGGGGTTGCTCTGTGCAAAATCATTACACAGAGCAGGTAAGGTATAACATGTTTGTTATTTACAAAAAAATAAAATTAGCAATTACAACCACTATGGGACCAATAGTGATCGGTCTGCAATTTTCAAATTGGCCACAAGATAAACTCCTTCCCGCCCTATAATTGTGATTGTAAGGCCCCTTTCACACTGGGGCGTTTTTCATGCGGTTTAGCGCTAATAATAGCGCTGTTATACCGCATGAAAAAATCCTGCCCTGTGCCTTCAATGTGAAAGCCCGAAGGCTTTCACACTGAAGCGGTGCGCTAGCAGGACCGCTCCAAAAGTCCTGCTAGCCGCTTCTTTACAGCGGTAAAGGAGCGGTGTGTTCACCGCTCCTTTACCGCGGTCTCCCATTGAAATCAATGGGACAGCGCGGTAATACCGCCCACAAACCGCGGCAATAGCCGCGGTTTGCGGGCGGTATTAACCCTTTTTCGGCCACTAGCGGGGGTTAAATTAACCCCCCTAGCGACCGCATACCGCGGTAAGAACGACAGTATAGCAGCGCTGAAAATCGCGCTGCTATACCGCCACCGCTCCTGCCCGCCCCAGTGTGAAAGGGGTCTAATACTCCACAAGTCTTCCCGCATAATACCTCATGCCGTTAGAAAGATAATCACTGTTGAGAACTAGGAATGTGCAGCTGTGCGTGGTTCCATGTTCTTAGACCCTACAATAAAACTGACCAAATAATGATAGTGTTATAGTCAAGTGAAAGTGTTACTAAACCAGCGCCCTGCATTCACTATATCTGGTCTCCCACAGAACATGGAAACGTAATAGTTTTAGTAAATATAAACTGCTAAATACCTTTTCTCATCAGCAGTATATAGCAGTCTTGTGACTTCTATCAGTGTCTGGTTAAAGCTTGTAGGAGGAGTTTTCATTCTACCATGAATGTCCTATAAGGATGCAGGACCCCTGACCCTCTGTCTGGACAGTGCTGATTGGCCTTGTGCTGATCACATGCACCCTCCCAAGAAAATAAATAAAACTCTAGCAATACACAATACCAAATGGGAAACAATACCAAACTGAGCATGTGCAGAGTTCCCCCAATGCTCTGTTCTATAAGGAGATGGATTGGGGACAGTGGAAGAAGGGGAGGATCAGAGAACAGGTCCACACACAGTCTTTTTACACAATGCAAAGGATTAACCCCTTAGGTTCCACAGTGAGAACAAGCATGCTTTACTGCATATACACACACTGATTTTACTGTTGTGGGTTTAGTAACACATTAAATCGGAGCTCCACCCAAAAGGAGAAGTTCCGCTTTAACCACTCCTCTCCCCCTCTTTTGCCACATTGGGCATGTCATTTTTTTTGGGGAGGAGTACCTAGGTTTTGACAGGTACCCGCTCCTACCGCCTAGGTGATCCAAGCGGAAGTTCTCCCCTTCCTATCCCTCCCTGCAATCTTCTGGGACACGTCACAGGTGCCAGAAGATTGCTCGACCATCCAGGAAGCACAGTGCGACTCGCGCATGCGCACCCAGCTGTGAATCCACAAGCTGTCACAGCCGGGTGCGCAGAGTTGTAATGCTGGCGCAAGGAGAGGGAGAGAACCGAGGGTTCGGGCGGCCACATCGCTGGATTCTGGGACAGGTCAGTGTGTGTTTTTTAAAAGTCAGCAACTCCAAAAAAAAAAAAAACAACAACTTAATAAACACAAAATGGACTGGAGCTGCACTTTGACTGAAGAACACCGCTAAATGTGGTCTGGGGATCTAACGGCCCCTGGGTTTGGTGTCATTTAAAGATCAACTGCATCCAATCCGATATGACAGCTTTGCAAGGTCGCTGGAAAATTGAATCACATGCTGATATCTTCTGTATAGTTGGGGACTCCAGTAACAAGATATGTTTTGGTTTCTTCAAACCGTCAAGACTATTACAGAGCCAAATGGTGGTGACATGTCCGCCCCCCCCCCCCCCCCCCCCACGATGATTCCCCGTCATGCAAAGTAAACAAGTCATCCGAGAATACAGATACAAGAAGCAATACTTTTGTTATTTTTGTGGGGAGTTGGTGACAAAAAATTTAAAATCTCTCTAAGAGGATGTCCAAGAAATATAAAGAGGAAATGGGGGGGTGGGGGTGTAGATCAGGCCGTACATTTCTACATATTGGTGAAGGGATAAGAAATTGAGGAAAGCAGCAAACGCTCACCCATGTCCTCAGAGAGGGTTGTAAATCCCCTCAGGCCTAGTCTTCCTAATGACCCGCCCCTCCTCCCAGCCATCTGCTGCTCAGAGTAGTACAACTGATGGTCTGCTGCAAATACATGAGGCCTCCAGGTCACAAAGGAGGTGTCTAAGGAGCAGAGGTGGTGGCAACGTGTTGTACCGTGCTAGTCATAGATAGCAATAGAAAAGAAAAAATAGAGAACATACTTTTCATTAGCTGATAGAATATATTATGGGGTGTAAAGCCTTTTAAAAACACTCAAGTTTCCTTCTACAGGGTTCAGGGAGACTCAGCGAGCAAAATATCCTCAAAGAAGTTCTCCGTCTCCCTGAACCTGAATTGGTTGAACTGGATGGACTTGTGTCTTTTTTTCAACCTGACTAACTACGTAACCGCTAAGACTAAATGGCCTCATTTAAGCCTGGTACACACTACAGGGAGTCCCCGAGTTACGAACATCCGACTTGCGAACGACTCCTACTTACGAACGGGAGGCTGCGTGGCCACTTTTCGATGGCGGGCACATCCGACGGGACCTTTCCGGCGGCGGGCACATCCGACGGGACCTTTCCGGCGGCGGGCACATCCGACGGGACCTTTTCGGCGGCGGGCACATCCGACGGGACCTTTTCGGCGGCAGGCACATCCGACGGGACCTTTTCGGCGGCAGGCACATCCGACGGGACCTTTGACGGCAGGCACATCCGACGGGACCTTTGACGGCAGGCACATCCGACGGGACCTTTGACGGCAGGCACATCCGACGGGACCTTTGACGGCAGGCACATCCGACGGGACCTTTGACGGCAGGCACATCCGACGGGACCTTTGACGGCAGGCACATCCGACGGGACCTTTGACGGCAGGCACATCCGACGGGACCTTTGACGGCAGGCACATCCGACGGGACCTTTGACGGCAGGCACATCCGACGGGACCTTTGACGGCAGGCACATCCGACGGGACCTTTGACGGCAGGCACATCCGACGGGACCTTTGACGGCAGGCACATCCGACGGGACCTTTGACGGCAGGCACATCCGACGGGACCTTTGACGGCAGGCACATCCGACGGGACCTTTGACGGCAGGCACATCCGACGGGACCTTTGACGGCAGGCACATCCGACGGGACCTTTGACGGCAGGCACATCCGACGGGACCTTTGACGGCAGGCACATCCGACGGGACCTTTGACGGCAGGCACATCCGACGGGACCTTTGACGGCAGGCACATCCGACGGGACCTTTGACGGCAGGCACATCCGACGGGACCTTTGACGGCAGGCACATCCGACGGGACCTTTGACGGCAGGCACATCCGACGGGACCTTTGACGGCAGGCACATCCGACGGGACCTTTGACGGCAGGCACATCCGACGGGACCTTTGACGGCAGGCACATCCGACGGGACCTTTGACGGCAGGCACATCCGACGGGACCTTTGACGGCAGGCACATCCGACGGGACCTTTGACGGCAGGCACATCCGACGGGACCTTTGACGGCAGGCACATCCGACGGGACCTTTGACGGCAGGCACATCCGACGGGACCTTTGACGGCAGGCACATCCGACGGGACCTTTGACGGCAGGCACATCCGACGGGACCTTTGACGGCAGGCACATCCGACGGGACCTTTGACGGCAGGCACATCCGACGGGACCTTTGACGGCAGGCACATCCGACGGGACCTTTGACGGCAGGCACATCCGACGGGACCTTTGACGGCAGGCACATCCGACGGGACCTTTGACGGCAGGCACATCCGACGGGACCTTTGACGGCAGGCACATCCGACGGGACCTTTGACGGCAGGCACATCCGACGGGACCTTTGACGGCAGGCACATCCGACGGGACCTTTGACGGCAGGCACATCCGACGGGACCTTTGACGGCAGGCACATCCGACGGGACCTTTGACGGCAGGCACATCCGACGGGACCTTTGACGGCAGGCACATCCGACGGGACCTTTGACGGCAGGCACATCCGACGGGACCTTTGACGGCAGGCACATCCGACGGGACCTTTGACGGCAGGCACATCCGACGGGACCTTTGACGGCAGGCACATCCGACGGGACCTTTGACGGCAGGCACATCCGACGGGACCTTTGACGGCAGGCACATCCGACGGGACCTTTGACGGCAGGCACATCCGACGGGACCTTTGACGGCAGGCACATCCGACGGGACCTTTGACGGCAGGCACATCCGACGGGACCTTTGACGGCAGGCACATCCGACGGGACCTTTGACGGCAGGCACATCCGACGGGACCTTTGACGGCAGGCACATCCGACGGGACCTTTGACGGCAGGCACATCCGACGGGACCTTTGACGGCAGGCACATCCGACGGGACCTTTGACGGCAGGCACATCCGACGGGACCTTTGACGGCAGGCACATCCGACGGGACCTTTGACGGCAGGCACATCCGACGGGACCTTTGACGGCAGGCACATCCGACGGGACCTTTGACGGCAGGCACATCCGACGGGACCTTTGACGGCAGGCACATCCGACGGGACCTTTGACGGCAGGCACATCCGACGGGACCTTTGACGGCAGGCACATCCGACGGGACCTTTGACGGCAGGCACATCCGACGGGACCTTTGACGGCAGGCACATCCGACGGGACCTTTGACGGCAGGCACATCCGACGGGACCTTTGACGGCAGGCACATCCGACGGGACCTTTGACGGCAGGCACATCCGACGGGACCTTTGACGGCAGGCACATCCGACGGGACCTTTGACGGCAGGCACATCCGACGGGACCTTTGACGGCAGGCACATCCGACGGGACCTTTGACGGCAGGCACATCCGACGGGACCTTTGACGGCAGGCACATCCGACGGGACCTTTGACGGCAGGCACATCCGACGGGACCTTTGACGGCAGGCACATCCGACGGGACCTTTGACGGCAGGCACATCCGACGGGACCTTTGACGGCAGGCACATCCGACGGGACCTTTGACGGCAGGCACATCCGACGGGACCTTTGACGGCAGGCACATCCGACGGGACCTTTGACGGCAGGCACATCCGACGGGACCTTTGACGGCAGGCACATCCGACGGGACCTTTGACGGCAGGCACATCCGACGGGACCTTTGACGGCAGGCACATCCGACGGGACCTTTGACGGCAGGCACATCCGACGGGACCTTTGACGGCAGGCACATCCGACGGGACCTTTGACGGCAGGCACATCCGACGGGACCTTTGACGGCAGGCACATCCGACGGGACCTTTGACGGCAGGCACATCCGACGGGACCTTTGACGGCAGGCACATCCGACGGGACCTTTGACGGCAGGCACATCCGACGGGACCTTTGACGGCAGGCACATCCGACGGGACCTTTGACGGCAGGCACATCCGACGGGACCTTTGACGGCAGGCACATCCGACGGGACCTTTGACGGCAGGCACATCCGACGGGACCTTTGACGGCAGGCACATCCGACGGGACCTTTGACGGCAGGCACATCCGACGGGACCTTTGACGGCAGGCACATCCGACGGGACCTTTGACGGCAGGCACATCCGACGGGACCTTTGACGGCAGGCACATCCGACGGGACCTTTGACGGCAGGCACATCCGACGGGACCTTTGACGGCAGGCACATCCGACGGGACCTTTGACGGCAGGCACATCCGACGGGACCTTTGACGGCAGGCACATCCGACGGGACATCGGAAAATAACGTATCTGCCGTTCTGCACATGCTGTTCCGACTTACGAACATATCCGTCTTAAAGGGGTTGTAAAGGTTCGTTTATTTTCTAAATAGGTTCCGTTAAGCTAGTGCATTGGTGGTTCACTTACCTTTTCCTTTGATTTCCCTTCTAAATATTTTTTTTCTTTGTTTTCTTTGTCTGAATTTCTCACTTCCTGTTCCTCCTCAGTAAGCTGTTCTGGCTGACTCCACACCACTCAGATGATGGTGTGAAGCTTACTGAGGAGAAACAGGAAGTGAGAAATTCAGACAAAGAAAATAAACATTTAGAAGGTAAATCAAAGGAAAAGGTAAGTGAACCAACAATGCACTAGCTTAAAGGAACCTATTTAGAAAATAAAAAAACCAACCTTTACAACCCCTTTAAGAACAAAGCTACAGTCCCTAACCCGTTCGTAACTTGGGGACTGCCTGTATAGGTTTTTGTTTTGTGCAACCGCGCGGGTTGATGTCTGTGCGTGGTGCGGTGTGAGGGTGTTAAAGTCCACCCTTTTGCTGCCGCACACGTGTTAGGTGGTTGTAAAGGGGTTAAAGTGAAAAGGATAACAAAAAGGCATAAAGCGGAGGTCCAGCTGTGTAAAAAAAAAAAAAAAAAAAAAATTTAAAAGTCAGCAGCTACAAACACTGTAGCTGCTGTGATAAATAAAAGTGTAGCGCTTCAATAACTATGACAAACTATAAATATTGAAAAATTAACACAAAAGTGAAGGGTTCACCATAGAAAGTGAACAATGTGAATGTTACAGTGCAAACATAAATCTACACACGGCACATGCAATAACTTTAAAGTGGAGCTCCACCCTAAATTATAAGTTCCTCTCATCGGAACCCTCCCCCCCTCCGCTGTCACAATTGACACCTTTCAGGGGGGAGGGGGGTGAAGATACCCGTCTAAGACAGGTATTTTCACCCACATCCGGGAGTCCTCTCTCCGGGAATCTGTGGGAGTGACGTCACTTCCCCCAGACTTCCCGTAGTGTTCTGGGAGACACTCGGCTCCCAGAACACAGGAGCACCAATCAGAACGGCGCAGCGCGACTCACGCATGCGCCGTAGGGAACCGGGCATGAAGCCGCAGGGCTTCACTTCCTGGTTCCCTCAGCGAGGATGGCGGAGGGAGCAGCAGAGCGACGAGCGATCACTCGTCCTCTGCTGCGGACGTCGCTGGACTCCAGGACAGGTAAGTGTCCAAATATTAAAAGCCAGCAGCTGCTGTAGCTGCTGGCTTTTAATATTTTTTTTTCCGGCGGAGCTCCGCTTTAAAGTCCATATAGGTTAAATAAAAACTAAAAACGTAAAAAATAGTCCACCGTGTGACGACATGGAAAAAATGAAACCAGAACACCAGCAAATTTGATTGCTTGTGCAGACTTCTTATGCAGTGATCAGAAATTGTTGAAGTATTTGTGATAACCCACCACTGATAAAAGTGCAGGCTTACCGGATGTATTAGACTCAGGAGAACATACGTTTCCGTGAGTCGAATAAGGCTTGTGCTGTTAGACCAATGAGACAGAGAGTGGGGACTCCTCAGCAGCTGAACTGTGTGGGATCCGGATATCCGTAAAAACACACTCCGTAGGAACACATTCGGCGCAATCCACAGAAGTAGTTAATACAGCGATGGGTGGTATTAAAGCTCACACCAATGTAATAATTGTTAGGGAATAAGAGAAGAGGCCACATTGCGTAATTCCATATACAGGGGGTCCCCGGGTTACGAACCCGTTAGGGACTTTCCTCCTGTTTGTATGTCAGAAATGTTCGTAAGTCGGCCGCGCATGCGCAGCCCGGCAATTATGGACATTTCCGATGTTTTCCGATGTTCCGACGAATGCCGTCCTGCGCGTGCAATTACGGACATTTCCCGAGGCTCCGTCTGGCCGCGCATGCGCAGAACAGCCGACGGTCCGCCCAAAATGGCAGAGGGTCCCCGCAGCGCCCAGTTCGTAAGTAGGAGAGGTTCGTAAGTCGGGGACACCCTGTAAATTGATGCATACATTTATTTTAAAAAAACTGGTAAAGTCACATTTAGCAGAATAGGTTCAAGCGCTTAGATAAAATATGGCAGCAGTGGAATCGTCCCGACCGGTTTCGTCTCATTAGACGTCGTCTGAGTCACCAGACGACGTCTAATGAGACGAAACCAGTCAGGATGGATCCACTGCTGCCATATTTTATCTAAGCGCTTAAACTTATTCTGCTAGGGGCTCCTGTGTTGAGATCTGCTGAGTTTCCAGTCCTATACATGAAATGCATCCACTTGGAGGAAGTCTCACTCTTCCTGCTGAAGGATATTACATCAAGAATGCAAAATGGCATGAGTGAGACTCTAATGGAAAGATCTCACCACCAGTGTTAATTTAGTCGACTAAAATACGACTAAAACTAAAATGCCATTTTAGTCCTAAGACCAAGATTAAAAACTAAATCGAAATTTGCTGCTAAAATGAACACTGCTCACCACTAGAAGGCCCAAAGACATATAAAGAAACAGATTCAATAAAAATACACTCAGATACCAGCTTTGTGTGTAAATCTCAGTCTACCCTCTACATTGGCTGCAGCTATACGATTCCACATGCATTATTCTGAATACAGCTAAATATACAGTGATAGAAACCCAAACAGCAATATAAAGTGCATCATATAGTACATATACAGAGGTAAGCACATTAGGCCTGCGGACAAGGGGATAACAATGCGATGATCTTGGCCTTATGGCAGTGACGGAGTTATGAGAGAGAGAGAGAGAGAGAGAGAGAGAGAGAGAGAGAGAACCTTTCGGAGATAATCCATTTTCTCTGGGATTTTTCCTTGCAGACTAAAGCAGCCGATCACCGGTCCTCTGCTGCTACAGACAGCAGCAAACACCGTCTGCAGTGCAGCATGTACAGCCTGTTCAATAGAGCATGTTCACTAAGGATGCTGACCAGCCAATGGGGTCTATTCAATGACGTACTGCATGCAGCAGCCAGGGGGGGTGAACCAATCACAGGCCGGCTTTCAGGAGCTAATCTGTGGTTTACAACACATCCCTATTGCTTTGCACTGCATTATTAAACAGACCAATGTATAGTAGACTTTGATCTCCTGCAGAGAGGACAGCAAAGCCAAGCTCTATTTCTGGGACTATAGAAATATAAAAAAAAATGCTTCTTGTAGAAAGGCACAAATCCCAGAGCGTCACACTATTTGGAGGTGGTTAGTTCTTAAATAAATACAAACTTAAAAGCGGGATTCCACCCGCGATTTTTTTTAAAAGTCAGCAGCTACAAAAACACTGTAGCTGCTGACTTTTAATAAGGACACTTACCTGTCCTAGTCGCCCGCCCCCTCCCCCCCCCCCCCCCCGAGGCCGATACCTCGATCCTGGCAGGTCCCGGCGCCGCCATCCTCACTAAGGGAAACAGGCAGTGAAGCCGTGCAGCTTCACTGCCCTTTTCCTACTGCGCATGTGGGAGTCGCGCGGCTCTTTGTGAATGGACGGCTGCTCTCTGGGATTCACCAGAAGGCAGCGCGAGGAGGACGAGGAAGAAGACCAGCCGCGGACTAGGAAGAGGCAGATTAGGAACATCCGCATAGTAACCGCCCTTTCTGGTGAATTAAATGTTTGTTTTTTCAAATTTTTTGCATGATTTTCGTGTATTTTTTTTTTTTTTTTTTTTTTTAGGGTGGAACTCCACCTTAAGATATTTAAAAAAAGGACAGCACCATGCAAAAAACTGATAACCAGTTCTGGGTGTACGCAGACAGATTGAATCTCCTCCCCCACCATCTGATATCATTTCCATAAAGTTTCTACAAAAAACAAAAGTAACCCAAAAGAAGAGACTCGGCTTTACAGTGGGCGGGGACTACAAGCTTTGCTCTCTTGAAAAGCTACACTAACAGGACACAGGTGACATGGCAGCTGGTGGGAAGAGCCAGCAGGGGGGGGGGGGGGGGGAATACGCTATGCGCAATACCCGAATGCATTGCATACCCAGTGGCGCCTGTAGCTCTTTAAAGTGGTTGTAAACCCTTTACAACCACTTTATGCTACAGGTAAGCTTGCCTTTAGCTACCCAGGATATCTCCTAAACCTGCACTGTTTAGGAGATATCACCTGTCCCCTGCATGTGTCGCTGTCATCAGCACATGCGCACTTAGTGCTAGTTCACACCAGACACAGTTCCGTGTGCTTTCAATGTATTCCAATGGCTCTAGTTCACACCAATGCAGTCAGTTCCGGTCAGTTTCCGGTGCAGAAACTGACTGGAACTGACAGTATTGGTGCAGAAAAAGTGGAACTGCATCTGGTGTGAACTGGCCCTAAAGGAAACTGAAGCAACGGCACGTAAGTGCCGTTGTTACAGTCCGTGTGCGTCATCGCGGCTCCGGCCAATCACAGCGTCGGAGCCGCGATACCCGGAAGTAAGCCCCGGAAGATATGTCACCAGCCAGAGGGGGGAACGAGGACCACTGCGGGGGCTTCGATCTAAGGTAAGTAATACATAATGAGCTAGTATGCTATGCATACTAGCTCATTATGCCTTTGTCTTGCAGTTTTTTTTTGTTTTTTTCAGGGTTTACAATCACTTTAAAGTGGAGCTCCACCCTAAATTTCAACTTCTGCGGATCGGAACCCTCCCCCCCTCCGGTGTCACAACTGACACCTTTCAGGGGGGAGGGGGGTGAAGATACCTGTCTAAGACAGGTATTTTCACCCACATCCGGGAGTCCTGTCTTCGGGAATCTGCGGGAGTGACGTCACTTCCCCCAGACTTCCCGCAGTGTTCTGGGAGACACTCGGCTCCCAGAACACAGGAGCACCAATCAGAACGGCGCAGGGCGACTCGCGCCGTAGGGACCCGGGCAGTAAAGCCGCAGGGCTTCGCTTCCTGGTTCCCTCAGCGAGGATGGCGGAGGGGGCAGCGGAGTGACGAGCGATCGCTCGTCCTCTGCTGCGGACGTCCCTGGACTCCAGGACAGGTAAGTGTCCATATATTAAAAGTCAGCAGCTGCTGTAGCTGCTGGCTTTTAATATTTTTTTTTCAGGCGGAGCTCCGCTTTAAGGGCTCATTTACACTTGCTTCGAGTTTAACACACATTAAAGCGCCTACCACTTCTGTGATGCTTTGCTGAAGCTTGGCAAATACCCGGTGTGTGTGTGTTAATTTTCTGTTTATTTTAAAGGGCCTCAGTAGAACACTGGCTCAGTAGTACCCCTACTCAACAGATCCCCAGCTTATTGGTATCCTCTTTCATCAGATCCCCCGCTCAGTAGAAACCCCCAGCTCTGCCGACCCCCCGCTCAGTAGAAACCCCCAGCTCTGCCGACCCCCCGCTCAGTAGAAACCCCCAGCTCTGCCGACCCCCCGCTCAGTAGAAACCCCCAGCTCTGCCGACCCCCCGCTCAGTAGAAACCCCCAGCTCTGCCGACCCCCCGCTCAGTAGAAACCCCCAGCTCTGCCGACCCCCCGCTCAGTAGAAACCCCCAGCTCTGCCGACCCCCCGCTCAGTAGAAACCCCCAGCTCTGCCGACCCCCCGCTCAGTAGAAACCCCCAGCTCTGCCGACCCCCCGCTCAGTAGAAACCCCCAGCTCTGCCGACCCCCCGCTCAGTAGAAACCCCCAGCTCTGCCGACCCCCCGCTCAGTAGAAACCCCCAGCTCTGCCGACCCCCCGCTCAGTAGAAACCCCCAGCTCTGCCGACCCCCCGCTCAGTAGAAACCCCCAGCTCTGCCGACCCCCCGCTCAGTAGAAACCCCCAGCTCTGCCGACCCCCCGCTCAGTAGAAACCCCCAGCTCTGCCGACCCCCCGCTCAGTAGAAACCCCCAGCTCTGCCGACCCCCCGCTCAGTAGAAACCCCCAGCTCTGCCGACCCCCCGCTCAGTAGAAACCCCCAGCTCTGCCGACCCCCCGCTCAGTAGAAACCCCCAGCTCTGCCGACCCCCCGCTCAGTAGAAACCCCCAGCTCTGCCGACCCCCCGCTCAGTAGAAACCCCCAGCTCTGCCGACCCCCCGCTCAGTAGAAACCCCCAGCTCTGCCGACCCCCCGCTCAGTAGAAACCCCCAGCTCTGCCGACCCCCCGCTCAGTAGAAACCCCCAGCTCTGCCGACCCCCCGCTCAGTAGAAACCCCCAGCTCTGCCGAAACCCCCGCTCAGTAGAAACCCCCAGCTCTGCCGAAACCCCCAGCTCTGCCGACCCCCCGCTCAGTAGAAACCCCCAGCTCTGCCGACCCCCCGCTCAGTAGAAACCCCCAGCTCTGCCGACCCCCCGCTCAGTAGAAACCCCCAGCTCTGCCGACCCCCCGCTCAGTAGAAACCCCCAGCTCTGCCGACCCCCCGCTCAGTAGAAACCCCCAGCTCTGCCGACCCCCCGCTCAGTAGAAACCCCCAGCTCTGCCGACCCCCCGCTCAGTAGAAACCCCCAGCTCTGCCGACCCCCCGCTCAGTAGAAACCCCCAGCTCTGCCGACCCCCCGCTCAGTAGAAACCCCCAACTCTGCCGACCCCCCGCTCAGTAGAAACCCCCAACTCTGCCGACCCCCCGCTCAGTAGAAACCCCCAACTCTGCCGACCCCCCGCTCAGTAGAAACCCCCAACTCTGCCGACCCCCCGCTCAGTAGAAACCCCCAACTCTGCCGACCCCCCGCTCAGTAGAAACCCCCAACTCTGCCGACCCCCCGCTCAGTAGAAACCCCCAACTCTGCCGACCCCCCGCTCAGTAGAAACCCCCAACTCTGCCGACCCCCCGCTCAGTAGAAACCCCCAACTCTGCCGACCCCCCGCTCAGTAGAAACCCCCAACTCTGCCGACCCCCCGCTCAGTAGAAACCCCCAACTCTGCCGACCCCCCGCTCAGTAGAAACCCCCAACTCTGCCGACCCCCCGCTCAGTAGAAACCCCCAACTCTGCCGACCCCCCGCTCAGTAGAAACCCCCAACTCTGCCGACCCCCCGCTCAGTAGAAACCCCCAACTCTGCCGACCCCCCGCTCAGTAGAAACCCCCAACTCTGCCGACCCCCCCGCTCAGTAGAAACCCCCAACTCTGCCGACCCCCCGCTCAGTAGAAACCCCCAACTCTGCCGACCCCCCGCTCAGTAGAAACCCCCAACTCTGCCGACCCCCCGCTCAGTAGAAACCCCCAACTCTGCCGACCCCCCGCTCAGTAGAAACCCCCAACTCTGCCGACCCCCCGCTCAGTAGAAACCCCCAACTCTGCCGACCCCCCGCTCAGTAGAAACCCCCAACTCTGCCGACCCCCCGCTCAGTAGAAACCCCCAACTCTGCCGACCCCCCGCTCAGTAGAAACCCCCAACTCTGCCGACCCCCCGCTCAGTAGAAACCCCCAACTCTGCCGACCCCCCGCTCAGTAGAAACCCCCAACTCTGCCGACCCCCCGCTCAGTAGAAACCCCCAACTCTGCCGACCCCCCGCTCAGTAGAAACCCCCAACTCTGCCGACCCCCCGCTCAGTAGAAACCCCCAACTCTGCCGACCCCCCGCTCAGTAGAAACCCCCAACTCTGCCGACCCCCCGCTCAGTAGAAACCCCCAACTCTGCCGACCCCCCGCTCAGTAGAAACCCCCAACTCTGCCGACCCCCCGCTCAGTAGAAACCCCCAACTCTGCCGACCCCCCGCTCAGTAGAAACCCCCAACTCTGCCGACCCCCCGCTCAGTAGAAACCCCCAACTCTGCCGACCCCCCGCTCAGTAGAAACCCCCAACTCTGCCGACCCCCCGCTCAGTAGAAACCCCCAACTCTGCCGACCCCCCGCTCAGTAGAAACCCCCAACTCTGCCGACCCCCCGCTCAGTAGAAACCCCCAACTCTGCCGACCCCCCGCTCAGTAGAAACCCCCAACTCTGCCGACCCCCCGCTCAGTAGAAACCCCCAACTCTGCCGACCCCCCGCTCAGTAGAAACCCCCAACTCTGCCGACCCCCCGCTCAGTAGAAACCCCCAACTCTGCCGACCCCCCGCTCAGTAGAAACCCCCAACTCTGCCGACCCCCCGCTCAGTAGAAACCCCCAACTCTGCCGACCCCCCGCTCAGTAGAAACCCCCAACTCTGCCGATCCCCCGCTCAGTAGAAACCCCCAACTCTGCCGATCCCACCGCTCAGTAGAAACCCCCAACTCTGCCGATCCCCCGCTCAGTAGAAACCCCCAACTCTGCCGATCCCCCGCTCAGTAGAAACCCCCAACGCCGATCCCCCGCTCAGTAGAAACCCCCAACTCTGCCGATCCCCCGCTCAGTAGAAACCCCCAACTCTGCCGATCCCCCGCTCAGTAGAAACCCCCAACTCTGCCGATCCCCCGCTCAGTAGAAACCCCCAACTCTGCCGATCCCCCGCTCAGTAGAAACCCCCAACTCTGCCGATCCCCCGCTCAGTAGAAACCCCCAACTCTGCCGATCCCCCGCTCAGTAGAAACCCCCAACTCTGCCGATCCCCCGCTCAGTAGAAACCCCCAACTCTGCCGATCCCCCGCTCAGTAGAAACCCCCAACTCTGCCGATCCCCCGCTCAGTAGAAACCCCCAACTCTGCCGATCCCCCGCTCAGTAGAAACCCCCAACTCTGCCGATCCCCCGCTCAGTAGAAACCCCCAACTCTGCCGATCCCCCGCTCAGTAGAAACCCCCAACTCTGCCGATCCCCCGCTCAGTAGAAACCCCCAACTCTGCCGATCCCCCGCTCAGTAGAAACCCCCAACTCTGCCGATCCCCCGCTCAGTAGAAACCCCCAACTCTGCCGATCCCCCGCTCAGTAGAAACCCCCAACTCTGCCGATCCCCCGCTCAGTAGAAACCCCCAACTCTGCCGATCCCCCGCTCAGTAGAAACCCTCAGCTATGCCGATCCCCCGCTCAGTAGAAACCCCCAGCTCTGCCGATCCCCCGCTCAGTAGAAACCCCCAGCTCTGCCGATCCCCCGCTCAGTAGAAGCCCCCAGCTCTGCCGATCCCCCGCTCAGTAGAAGCCCCCAGCTCTGCCGATCCCGGGCTCAGTAGAAACCCCCAGCTTTGCCGACCCCCAGCTCTGCTGATCCTCCTCTCTTTCTGGCCCCTGCTCATCTCCTGCTATATTGCTCCCACACTGCTCACCATGTGTGACATCTGCTAGATTCTCCTGCTCTGGTCCCCCCAGCTCTTCTGATCGTCCGCTGATCAGTCCTCTCTCTCCGGTCCCTGCTCTCCTCCCACTATAGTGTTCCCATGTTGAACACCACGTGTGCCCTCTGCTAGTTGCTCTGCTCCAGTCTGGATCACACTCACCTTCCTGCTGCTGCACACCAGATGCGACGTCTGCACCAGACACTTCTAGAATAAATACACATCAACCGGAAGTGACCGATGATGACGTCTTTCTGGTTCGCTTGTTGGTTTCCCAGTGCATCCTGGGATATCATATACCTGCAATATCTCCAAAACAAAAGTGACGCTAACGCCGAATAAAAACCTCTCAAAAGCTTTAGGTGCTGTTAGCGAGCATTGTCAGACTTCTATGGAGGCATTAGAGATGCTTTGAAGCACCAAGAAAGCGACCTGGGGTATAATTTTTGAGGCAAAGCAAACGCAACATGTGAACGGGACTGTAAGCTTCCCATTTTATTTCGTGACAGGAGTTTTGATTGCCATTCCGAGTGTAGCGATACCCTCACTCTCCCTCTTTCCTACGGTGTATGGCTTGCGTCTAGGGGTACCTGGGAGAGGAGAGTGCAGGGACACTACGCCAAGCTCTCCCCTCGTGTGTATAAGGGGGTTGAGCAAAATTAGTTGAATTACCTCCGGGTCTGTCCACTGCATACAAATCCTCAGTTGTCCCATGGAGATGTGTCTGCCAATAATAGAGCCCCACACCAATCGAAAGTCCAACACTTCTTTATTTCTCATACAGTACGGTGAACACACTCGGTTGAACTTCCAATAACAGACGAACATGGGGTGTGGAAACGAGTAGGCCCAGGCACAACTAAGCTCTCCTATTCCTTTTTAGCGAATAGGCCTGGCGCACGGTCTCTGCCAACGACCGTGAGGGTGGTCTCTGCCACAGACCGGATGAACTGTTGAGGCCCCTGCCACGGGCCTAATAGCAGGCCCCTGCCACTGACATGAGTGAAATAGTTGGACCGCTGCCACCGGTCATTGAACGTGGACTGAACTTCCTCTTTGAATTTGGCCCCTGTTCGGGAAAGATATCCCTCCGGGCGGTCTCCAGAGGTTCACCCGGCACTGGCAATCTGCTGCACCAGGTCTTCGGGCGAGTCCCTCCTCCGGTCCCTTACGCCTCTGGATTCGGGTGCCCCACTCCCGGGGCCCCCTAGGATGATCCCTCCCTCGCGGGACCCAGCGGAAGGTACTGGGCCCCAGGCCTCCGGTTGAGTACCTCACCCCAGACTGAAGGTGTCTGGGATGGAACACGAACTTCAAGTGCCCAGGCCTAGGCCGCCTGGACACCGACCGCAACAACAGCCCTCAGGCTGAAGGTGCCTGGGACCCCCACCTCGTGGCGAAGATGTCCGCCCCTTTATACCCTCCCCCAGGATGCACGGCGGATTCCCCGCCCCCCCGTACAACCGCTGCGAGAGGCCACAAAGGGTACGGCACTGCAGTGATGGTTCAACCCCGGCCCAAAGTGACAGCGCCACCTGCTGGGCCGCAGGGAACCATGTATCACTGGTGTCCCCACCAGTTTAAAAAGTACATACCCGCTACACGAGTGCTTTAAAAAAGCCTGTCCAATGCCACATTTCGAAGGAAGTGTAAACGAGCCCTAATAGAGTGAATATTGGACCGTCACCTACTGGAAAGTGAAGTATGAAATATCTTCTTATACAGGGTGGCTCTGTTTACATTTTAACAGGGTCACTTTAAATATTATCACTAGAAGTCCAATATAGGAGTGTAAAACCACCGTCTCTGCCGGTAAGGATAAATGCCCCCTTGAAGATTGCACAAGTTATAAAAAATCAGCAAGTGCTTCAACTTTCCAGGCATGCTTTAACATTGTGTATGGTATGTTTCATCATAAATCTTAACACTGAACCCCGGCCTCTCCTTCAGTCTTGCACAGTTATACAGGCTCCCCCTCCTGTACTGAAACTCCTTCCCCACGACTCCTTGCATGCTGTGAGCTTCTCACAATGTGCATTAGAAGCTGCAGCAAGTCAGAAAAAGACCACCCCATTTCATGGCTGGAGGACATCCAGCATCATCTAGTTCTTTCATCCCCATACTGAGTGTCCCCGATTCGGCCGGTGTCATTAATTGTATTTCAGTTCATTCAATCATGGAGCCTCAGAATCACATGTGGGCATTACCTGCATGCAAATACAGTCTGCCTAGAAACACCCACTCCTCCACACACGCCCACACATCAAGGCATTTTGTTGTTTGTATAAATCTTACCAAGATCCAGTTCACTGCTTGCATCAGGGCCGGGGGCGTTCTGCCGAAAACTCCAACTCGCCAAAATCTCTAACCATGTCACTTCTCTGCAGCACCAATAATTGGAGATTTGGATGAGTTGGCTGTTTTGACAGAACAGCGGCAACGTAGACACCATATAATGAGTGGACAGTGTTAGTCCACCCGATACTAACCAACAACATGGCCGCCTCCAAGGCGGCGACAACTTGTTGTTCCTCCTTACCTGGTGTTCTGTTAAAACATCCAAGTCGTCGTGTCCCGTACTGTATATGCTGCCGGTGTTCAGTGAAGACGGGCAATTCGTCGAAATCTCCATTTATTGCTGCTGGAGAGTCACCGGAAGTAACGTGGTTGGAGATTTTGGCGAGTTGGAGTTTTCGGCAGAACAGGGGCTATTAAAGCGGTAGTAAACCGCCGACCAAAAAATAAAAAAAACCTGCAAGACAATAGCACAATGTGCTAGTATGCATCGCATACTAGCACATTATGAAATACCTTAGAACAAAGCCCTGCAGCAGCGCCATATCACCGCTGAGAAAGCCGACATGTTCCCTCAGCGTTTCTTCCGGAATCGCTGGCTCCGGCGTTGTGAGTGGCCGGAGTTGCAATGACGTCACTCCCATGCATGCGCACGGGAGCTCATCATTCCGGCAGGATACGCCGGACCTTAAGAGCGCATGCACCGCTGACGTTAGCGGCTGCATGCAGGGTCAATATCTCCTAAACCTGCCAGGAGATATTCTTTTTACCTACAGGTAAGCCTTAGTTATAGGCTTACCTGTAGGTAAAAATCACCAAGCGGGCAATACAACCGCTTTAAACAGGAAGTAAACTATGATGGGTTTTACGTCCTCTTTGTTTCCCTGCAAAGGTAAAGCATAATGGGCTACTATGCATCGCATAGTAGCCCATTATGTGTCACTTACCTGAAACTGAAGCCTGCAATGTCACCGCTGTCCCCTGTATAGGAAGCGTCCATTTTTCACCCCTCTTCCTTCCAGGGCCACGAACTCCGGCTCTGTGAATGGCTGGAGTCTACTGACGTCACTCCGGCACATGCGCGCGGGAGCCGCCAGTCATGACCTAACTTTAGAAAACGGCACGTTCGCCTCAATTGTAAATATCTCCCAAACCGTGTAGGTTTAGGAGATATTTCCAGCACCTACAGGTAAGCCTTAATCCAGGCTTACCTGTAGGTAAAAATAAAAAAAAGTGTTTGTACAGGGTGTACAAATACTTTAAGTACTGAGGCAGGTTGCTGTGATGTTTTCAGGAAGCCATGTTATCACACCCAGCCAGGCCCATCCCATCAGCCATGACCTGCCTGCATTGCACAGAGAAGCACAGGGACCTAGTGATATTACTGGATCTAAAATAAGGTATGTAATGAAGACAGAAAAAGGTAGTTTCTTTTAATAATCTCAATAACCTGTGAAGGAGGACCCAGTGAAGGCAAAACAACCAGCCAGCAACCAACCGAATTCACCTGTCTAACAGTTGGTTAAAAACAGGGGTTTATTTGCACACATTTGCAAATACATGCGTAAGCTGCAGACCCCGTCAAGGCTCCCTGTATACTGCAGACCCCAAATCTAAAATTTAGAGTCTCCTCAGTGGGAGAACATGTATGCTGATGGATAGATGAAGGGAAGGTGACTGGAGGGAGCCCAACCCTCCTTAACTACTTGAGAGCCGGGCCATATACAAATGACGGCCTCAAGGTGGCTCTACAAATCCAGGAGGCCATCAATAGACGGCCTTGGCTATTCCGGCCACTGGGGGGCGTGCGAGCGTGCCCGGCGCGTCACTGAGATGCCGATGCGCGTGCCTGGCGGCCGGATGTCCGCCAGGCACCCGCGATCGGCCGGTACACAGACAAGTATGAGAGGAGAGAGGAGACCGATGCTGTGTCCCTTGTACATACGGACACAGATCGGTCACCTCCCCCAGTCAGTCCCCTCCCCCCACACAGTAGTAATCACTGCCAGGTTACACATTTAACCCCTTCCTCGCCCCCCTAGTGTTAACTCCTTCCCTGCCAGTGTAATTTTTACAGTAACCAGTGCATTTTTATAGCACTGATTACTGTGAAAATGACAATGGTCCCAAAATGATGTCAAAAGTGTCCGATGTGTCCGCCATAATGTCGCAGTCAGAATAAAAATCGCTGATCGCCGCCATTACTAGTAAAAAAAAATATTAATAGAAATGCTATAAAACTATGCCCTATTTTGTAGACGCTATAAACCAATCAATAAATGCTTACTGCGATTTTTTTTACCAAAAATATGTAGAAGAATACGTATCGCCCTAAACTGAGGAAAAAAATATTAAAAAAAAAAAAATTGGGATATTTATTATATCAAAAAGTAAAAAAAATATTGTTTTTTTCCAAATCGTCGCTCTTTTTTTGTTTATAGCGCAAAAAATAAAAACCGCAGAGGTGCTCTATTTGTGGGAAAAAAAGGACGTCAATTTTGTTTGGGAGCCACGTCACACGACCGCGCAATTGTCATTCAAAGAGTGAAAGCGCTGAAAATTGGCCTGGGCAGGAAGGGGGTTTAAGTGCCCAGTAAGCAAGGGGTTAAAGGAGCAGGAACACACTAAACACCCAGCACATTGGCAACAAAAGGTGCTAGTGCCTTGCTTACGCATGTATTTGCAAATGCGTGCAACTAAACCCCTGTTTTAAACCCAATGTTAGACAGGTGAATTTGGTTGGTTGCTGACTGCTTGGTAAGTTGAGATTAAATTTCAGCTTCAAACAAAAAAAAAAAAGGCAAGTCTGAAAGAGGCTCCTTGGAGGCGGAATCAGGCGAGGGGCGGGTAATGTGTTAATGTGAATGTCACTCCACCTGGCTCTATGAGATGTGTGTAAAAAAGGGAAGATAAAAAGACTTCAGCTACCAGCTTCTTCTCCTCCCTCCCAATAGAAATCAATGCCGCTGTCAGAGCGATTCACCCTTCTGTGAAAGAATAATGGGGCACAGGCTGGGCCATTAACCTCATCCCTACCACGCTCCACTCAAAAGACGCTGGTGTTTGGGGAGAATCAAGAGGCATTTTAAACAGCAAGCCATATTCAGAATGAAAGGGTCTCTGTGTTGTGAGACAAATATGGAGCCCTCTATGGCTTCACTCTCCTACCTGCCAGTGTTTCGTCACATATGGCAACCCATCACAGATTGCTACGGAAGTGACGATCCGCTGAAAAATTTCACACTGTGCATGCGCGATGCCGCCATATGCGTTCCAACACTTTTACGACAAAACAGCACACTAAAACCGTGCTGGGTAGCCGAATGTGACGAAACACCGCCATCTTGCTACACTCCGCAACTTCTCTACACTAAGGATACAGTGAGAAGGGGACAAGCGGACATCTTTGTACACCCCCCCGGAGTTTTACATTTGACACGTATTGATAACAGTAAACTGAGGTTATATCGTGAAATACAGGACTTAGAACTCCGTCTGACTGTTTAGATGTTGAATTTTAAAAGCAGTGGCAAGCCTGCTGATCTCACAGGTTTGCTAATCTGACAGAAGTCCGCTGCTTTTATAATTCAACATCTAGACGGCTGTGCTGTAGCCGACATTTGGATGTAGCGGGGTTGGCAAGTGGTAAATGCAGATTTTCTCCTGTCAGGAGAAACGCCGTTTACAACCAACGTGCATGAGGCCTAGGAGCAGCAGGTGTTTTTTTTGTTGCACTTATTAAACAGACATAAAAAAAACTCCAATATAAAATGCATCTAACTGACCAACAGGGATCAAAAAAAGTTGTTAGGGGTTTACATACACAATGTAATTGGACAATGAAAAAATGAAGGGGGAAGGAAGGGCTAAGCCCTGCAGTCAAGGACGAGTTTCAAAGTCTCTTAATCAACATGAACGATTTGTAATCCCTATACTGGTACAGATGGAAAAGTATATCATATTTACTTGTTTTCTTTTTTTTCTTCAGTTACTTCCTCAACAAATCATGATGTCATACATCCCAGGAGTCTTCAGGAGGGGAGGAGGGGGTTTCTCAGCTAAGCACATCCTCCTGCCTACATGCCCAAGCTAAGGGCAGGTGGATTCCAGGAGGTAAACACTACATGACTCATCTGCCCTTACTCAAGATGGCCATGGGCAGAAATGCTGGGGGGGGGGGTTCTCAAAGTGATTTCTCAGCACAATAAAGCATGGAGACATGGATAGATGGGGGGGGGGGGGTTTGCTTTGAATATTATAAAATTAAAAGCGGAGTTCCTACTAAAAAAATAAAAATTATTAAAAGTCAGCAGCTACAAATACTGCAGCTGCCGGCTTTTAATAGATCGGACTCTTACCTGTCCCAGGGTCCAGTGATGCAGGGGAATGAAGCCCCGCTCATCTCCCAGAAGTTCGGCCCCCTCCTCCTTGCTTCATGCATGCGCAGTGGGGATTCGGCTGAAAGGCTTCACTCCCGGGTTCCCTTACCAGGAATGACGGCGGATGCACCCGACAGCCGATCTGAAGAAGATCGGCTGCGGTGCCAACATAGCGGGATCCCTGGACAGGTAAGTGTATTTGTAGCTGCTGACTTTTATATTTCTGTGTGGGGGGGGGGGGCGGACCTCCTCTTTAAGTACCTTTTCCCCATTCCTGCACAGAAGTGACTATTGCCCTTAGTTACAAATAGCTCACAGATTCACCGTAATGTTTAAACCCGCTTTATCATAGCAAAAAAACATTCCTGCCCTTTAGCTTTGAAGTTTTTGTGTATTATTTTTATAGTGAACTTTGCTCTGACAAAAACCTGCAAACCGTACGCCTGGCTTTGGCAAGAGACTGTCCTTCCAGCTATTGTGGAACTGTCAGCAAGGGATGTTCATTCAGTCCTGTCAGAGGAACACAGAATATAAAGGCTGTTCATGCATGCGACATAAAACCTCTTTAGAAGCAGTCCATCGAATCCCACCCATTACACTACCTGCATGGAGTTTGCATGTGTGGGTCTCCTGCAAGTACCTCGGTTTTCTCCCACACTCCAAAGACATGGCCCCAGTATGTGTATATAAGCAGGGGTGGCAGGGACCTTAGATAAGCTCCTTGAGGGCAAGGACTGATGTGAATGTACGATTTGTATATATAAAGCTTTTCATAAATTGGCGCGATATAAATACACATATACACACACACACACACACACACACACACACACTTGTGATACTGGGAAAACCAAGAGGTGTAAAGGATAAGTTCACATCTCTAAAAAAAACAAAAACATTTTTTTATGAAATAAATGCATATATTTTGGCAGGTAAAAAAAAAAGTGCATTTATTTTCTTTTTACTGGAGCCTGCAGAGCATTGCAGCCGTGGTCAGCAGATTTTGGGTGCAATGTCAGGCTCCTGCACAGTCTTCCTCTAGCTTTGTGCCCGTAGTATCCCTGTACGGGTTTTCAGTTACAAAGTCAGAGGAAGAATGAACAAACTACAGAACTGAACAGCGCGCCCGCACCCCATTCACACTACAAAGACGTCTGCTACGGACGGTGCCTGATGGTATTTGTAAATTGTAAGTTCCAAGAACTCTGAATAAATGACCCAAAGGGCTTGGTATGGATTTTGGGGTGGGGGGCTCCACATTTTTTTTTTCGGCGTGCGGTTCCCCTTAACCCCTTGACGCCGGCTGTGTGCAAATATGCGGCCTCTCAGCGGGTGGGCCTTGGCGCCCACACATTTGCGTGAATTGGGTCAAATAGTGCAATTCACCGGCGGCTAATGAAAAGTTCCTGATCACTGCTTGCGAACGGGGGCTTTCCAATCATGTGACCGTCGTGGTAGCCAATCACGGCGGTCACATGATCACGGACCCTGCATCGCCTCCCGCCATCCTAAACCTCCTAACCAGTTGCCGACCGTGTCACGCAGATATACTGGAGCACAGTGGCACTGCTGGGCGGGGGGTACGTCTTACCCATTTTCGGCCACCAGAGGGCACGTGTGCACGCTCCACGGCAGGGGACCCAATGCGCGTGGCTGGTGACGATCGTGCCCGCTGGCCACGTGCGATCGCATGCACGAGCGCCAGCACGGGGATTTGTGTGTGTAAACACAAATCCCTGTGCTGTCAGAGAGGAGCCCCATCGTTTCTTCCTACGAAGTGAAAAAATGAAAATGAAAATGAAAGGGCTTCTCTCCTAGTCACTTACATCCCCACACAGTTAGAACATGCAGAGGGAACACACATTTAACCCCTTGATCGCCCCCTAGTGTTAACCCCTTCCCTGCCAGTGACATTTATACAGTAAACAGTGCATTTTTATAGCACTGATCGCTGCATAAATGCCATTGGTCCCAAAAAAGTGTCAAAAGTCTCCGATCTGTCCGTCGCAGTACCGCTAAAAATCACAGCTCACCGTCATTACTAGTAAAAAAAAAAAAAAAATGCCATAGAAATGGCAAAAATCTTTCCCATACTTTGCAGACGCTATAACTTTTGCGATTTTTTTTATACCAAAAATATGTAGAAGAATATATATTGGCCTACACAGAGGAAAAAATATTTTTTTTTTAAAAAAACTTTTGGGGATATTTATTATAGCAAAAAGTTAAAAACATTGTTTTTTTTTTCAAAAATTGTCGCTCTTATTTTGCTTCTAGCACAAAAAATTAAAACCGCAGAGGTGATCAAATACCACCAAAAGAAAGCTCTATTTGTGGGGGAAAAAAAAGGATGCAAATTTCGTTTGGGTTCTGTATTGCCTGACCGCGCAATTACCAGTTAAAGCAGCGCAGTGCCAAATTGTAAAAAGTGGTCTGGTCATTCAGCAGCCAAATCCCCTGGGGCTGAAGTGGTTAAAGGACCAGGAGGCGCTGGTGCCAAGAACTTAAAATCTATACCAGATCTGAAGAGCCTGGCATGGATTGGGGGGCTGGGGAATCCCCACAATGTTTTCTCCACAATTTTTATATTTTTTTTACATTCAGCTGTCAGCAGGGAACACCGCTAACAGCGGATTTGTCTGTTGCTAAAGATGCAGCGGCTGGAACTTCCGCTCATCGGATTCCTCCCCCCCCCGTCTGGTGCCACAATTGGCACCTTTCGGGGGGGGGGGGTTCGACAGGATACCTGTCTGACACCTTGCAAAAAAATGCTAAAAAAAAAAATCACTCTTAGTCAAGTTTTTTTTTTTTTTTTTTTGCAGTTTTTAGCTTTCTAGTGTGCATGAAAAGCCTTAAAGGAGTTGTAAAAGGTACACGTTTTTTCATCTTAATGCATTCTATGCATTAAGGTGAAAAAACATCTGAGGATTAGAGGCCCCCCCCCAGCCCCGTTTACTTACCTGACCCCTCGAATGTCCCACGCTGTGAATGTGCTGGCTTCCCGGCTCGTTCATTGGTTGATTGAAAGCACCGCAGCCATTGGCTCACGCTGCTGTCAATCACATCCAATGATGCGGCGTGCCGGGGGGCGGACCGGAGTGATACAGTGAGCGGCTATAGCCGACGGCTGTATCATGGGAGCGCGCCCGCAAGAACTCACCACCATGCTCGCTCGCTCGCATGAGATGGTGAATTATTGCAGGGAGGAGCCGAGACAGCCGCCGAGGGACCCCATAAGACGAGAATCGGGGCCACACTGTGCAAAACGAGCTGCACAGTGGAGTTAAGTATAACATGTTTGTTATTTAAAAAAATAAATACATTTTTTACCTTTACAACCCCTTTAATGTCAAACCTATGCTTTGCTTAGAGGACAAAGCAACTGACTTCCCACCACCATGTCTTTCCAAGGTCTTCGGAGTGAGAGATAAAACGAGGTGTGCAAGTTTCAGAACAGATTTTATTCTGAAGATGTACAGGCTATATATGGGAAATAAATAAATACATTTCAGCCGTTCAAAGGGCCCCCCCCCCCCATTCTCAGCACTTAGGCTACATAAGCCACTTGCAGACCGCATAGCGTATATATGCGGTGGCAAAAAAAGGAGGTCTTTATAGCTGCAGGAGGTTGTGTAATAAGACAGCGCTCCCAGCACACTGACCAAGCGGTCACTGACAGCTCTCATCAAGGCAGGTCCTGGCATTGTCACCCCATTTGGATCATAATTTTCCACCTAGATTATTATGAGGAGTGACCATTTAATTCCTGGAATACGCCCGCGGGATAGCACTGTGGTTAGGAGTCAGACATCCATTCGCACATGAGCGTGTTCCGACATGTTTTAACTTGCACTCGCCTGGGTCGCAGACCAGTTGACCGACTCTTTACAGCGCAGTATAAGAAATAACGTGTGCTTTGCACTGTTGGTGGAAAATGAGCAACAGGAATCTGGAATTTTGCATGAAAATCTGCAAAAGTGCAAGTGAAACATTAGCTCTGAGTGAAGAAGAAGTCTCCTTGTGGGCGCACATCCGTGACATCCCCGAGGTGTGTGTGGCAACCTCAGCCTGGACTCCGACCAGGCCACGCCCCCAACATGTTTCGCTCCGGCCCTCAGAGCTTAGTCATGGACCCGAGGGGCGGAGCGAAACACATTGGGGGCGTGGCCTGGTTGGAGTCCAGACTGGGATTGCCACACACACCTCAGGGATGTGAGGCCACAGGGAAACTTCCTTTTCAATCTGAACCATTGCAGGAGCCAGGACGTGCTCCCTCCCGAACCAGCACTCCCAGTGGTGGATGTCATAGGACTTGCACCTCCTCCAATAGAGCCTGAGCGGCACACAAAGCAAGTCCTGGGTCACAGTGACATTTTAGCTCTGTAACAATAGACTTATGGCAAATATTCCATGAAGAAAGCAAGTGTTTTTGAATGCCAAAGGCATTTTAACCACTTCAATACCGGGCATTTTCACCCCCTTCCTGCCCAGGACAATTTTCAGTGCTGTAACATTTTGAATGACAATTGCGTGGTCATGTAACACTGTACCCACATGAGCTTTCTTTTGGTGGTATTCGATCACCTCTGCGGTTTTTATTTTTTGCTCTATAAACAAAAAAGAGTGACAAGTTTGAAAAAAAAAAAAACACAATATTTTTTGCTATAATATATATTCATTTTTTTTTCTCAGTTTAGGCCGATATGTATTCTTCTACATATTTTTGGTAATAAAAAAAATAAAATAAATCTCAATAAGCGTATATTGATTGGTTTGCTCAAAAGTTTTTGTGTCTACAAAATAGGGGATAGATTTATGGCATTTTTATTATTATTTTTTTACTAGTAATGGCGGCGATCTGCGATTTTTATCGTGACTGACATTGCGGTGGACATATCGGACACTTTTGACACCATTCACATTTATACAGAGATTAGTGCTATAAAAATGCACTGATTACTGTATAAATGTCACTGGCAGGGAAGGGGGTAACACTAGGGGGCGATCAAGGGGTTAAATGTGTTACCTAGGGAGTGATTCTAACTGTGGGGGAAGGGGACTGATCGGTGTTCCTCTGTACAAGGAACACACGATCTGTCTCCTCTCCCCTGACAGTTTATACACACAGATCCACGTCCCTTGCTCTGTGACAGGCAATCACGGGTGCCCGGCGGACATCGCGGACGCCGGGCATGCGCATCGGCTCCCGAGTGACGCGGCGGGCGTGTGCCCGCCCGCCCCCTAGACAGACAGAAAGCTGAGGACGTCATAGGACGCCCTCCCAGGATGGGAGATCCCTCCTCTGGACGTCATTTGACAATACGTGGGTAGGGAAATGGTTAAGGACGGGTGAGAAAATTTCCACAATGACACAAGAAGTGGGAAGCCAAAAATGCAAAAGTACAAATGCAAATGTAGACAGCGTGCGAACCTTCTTATGCTCAGATCAAAGAATGAGTGAGTATGTAAATGATGTTAGAAGAATTGAAATGAACAGGGAAGTGCAGCAGATTCTAAAACCGAGGATTTGGGAATAAGAAAGATTTCCACAAAGATGGTGCCTCGGATCTTAATAGAAGATCAGAAAAAAAAAAGTCTTCAAATTTGATGCAATATTTTGAAGAATGCAGGGGTGTCCGATTTATTTTATTATTTTTTTAAACGTCCACTCTGGGAATTAAATGGTCACACCTCGTACATCAATGGATGCTGTGCCTACGCATGGCTCAGATTTCAGCAGATTCAGCAGGAATCGGGCAAAACTCAAGCCATGTATGGCTAGCAATCAGTGACGGCTGGTGTTTTTTTTTTTATTGGGGGGGGGGGGGGGGGGGCGGCAAACAACCACCCCAACTCAAAACCCCCCTAACTGTCTGCCGGGCCATCGGCACGTATCCCATTTAAGGCCGCGGGCAGCGGCTCCTGTCTCTTCTCCTCCCCCTCCTCGCTTCCGCCATACGTCTCCTCACAACCTCCTAGGCGCCCAATAGTATCGCCTGTCCTTTCAGCCAAATCGGGTGACTGGTATCAGACCCGTTTCCCGATTGGGCCGGGAGGAGGATCAGTGTTGCAACAGCGAATATTCATTCAGACGCAATGCTCTGCGCCTCGAGCCCACGCTATTTTGAAGCCTATTAGAGCGTCTGGCACTACTATCGGCCCATCCACGCATGCCAAGGTTCTAGGTGTAGTTCTGGACTCTGAACGCTCCTTTAAGCCCCACGTCCAATCACTGTCCAAATCTTGCCGCCTCAACCTCCGCAACATCTCCAAAATACGCCCCTTTCTAACCAATGACACAACAAAGCTCTTAATTCACTCCCTGGTCATCTCTCGCCTTAGTTACTGCAACTCCCTCCTCATTGGCTTAGCGCTGCATACTCTATCCTCCCTTCAGTCCATCATTAATGCTGCTGCCAGACTCATCCACCTTACTAAACGCTCTCTGTCTCTGCTACTCCTCTCTGTCAATCCCTCCACTGGCTTCCGCTCACCCAACGAATTAAATTCAAAATACTAACAACTACCTACAAAGCCATCCACAACTCTGCCACCAGCTACATCACTGACCTAGTCTCTAAATACCAACCTAATCGTTCTCTTCGTTCTTCGCAAGATCTCCTGCGCTCTCATCACCTCCTCCCATGCTCGCTTCCAGGACTTTTCCAGAGCCTCTCCAAGCCTATGGAACACCTTACCCCAATCTATCTGTCTATCTCCTTCTCTATTAGCTTTTAGACAATCCCTGAAAACCCTTCTCTTCAGAGAAGCCTATGCTACCCACACCTAACAACTGTATTTTGAATTTTTTTGTTTTTTTCTTCATCTTGTCCATCTGATCATTCCCGACAGCTACTACCCTTTGTTCCACTTGACCCTCCCTTCTAGATTGTAAGCTCTAATGAGCAGGGCCCTCTGATTCCTCCTGTATTCTAATTGTACTGTCTTCCCCGATGTTGTAAAGCGCTGCGCAAACTGTGTGCGCTATATAAATCCTGCATAATTATAATAATCAGATGCTTCAAAAAACAAACCACCCCGCCATAGGTATTCATGCGCCGATGTCCTGAAAAGGGGCAGGGCGCATGGATAGGGAGGGCGGCGGACAGGGGAGGCGGCGCTTGTGCGCCCACAATGAACGAGCCGCCCCTCCTAGCAATACACCGTGATCCCACAATGCCTAGTGAAAATTGTCACTCGGAGAGGGACTGCAGTCAGATGAAGTGCTGAATAAACAAGCTGGAAGAATTTGTGTAGGTAGTCAGGGCAGATCATACTGTGGGAGATTCATTGCACCATCAGAGGTATTTAAACCTCAGCCCTTATTGATCTTTAGAGTAATAAACATTACATGCCTTTCATGTCTGAAGATGGGAAGTAAAAAGACATAAATCACCTTTCCGAGTATAGTAAAGAGCCCTGATTTTTACTAGAAAAGCGCAATACTGATAGCATTGTGGAGAACAAAATATCCCTCCATCGCACATACCAAACACAAGAGACATGCCTGAAGAAGAAGAAGATATACATTTAAAAGGTATGAAGACTGTGTTAATGAACCAATACCAGCAGACGTAGCAAAAAAAAAAAAAAAAACAGCATCAGGGAATAAATGTGAAAGGTCAGAAGAATCCAGTAGGCTGAGGATTGTCCCTTTAATTAGTTACTTAAATAGAATGACTAGATGGACCACCACATCAATATCCACTGACAATCACCTATAGTGACCTATGAAGGTTAGTGCGTTTACATCTACTTTACATAAAACCAATCACTAAAATATAATGCTCTGTCCCCATTTCCAAACTATGCTCCCGAGTTCTCACATGGGATTCTAACCTGAGGAGCACCAAATGGAAATTTTGGTGCAGAAATTGAACATTCAGGATGCACTTGGCTGAAACCAAAAATTAGTTTTAGAAATACCGGTATATATCATCATTTTTTTTTTTTTTTTTATACAATTGTATTCTATTCGACTTTTTCATTAATATCATGAATTTAAATGAATATATTGTCGGCCATTATCGGCACCTTTAGCGCAAGAAAAGCTAAAAAATTCACAAGGCTGAGTTCACGCTTGTGAGATCAGACATCGCATGTGATTCGCACCGCATTGCGAATTCAGCCATACAAACTTGTGTGGCAAAAAAAAAAAAAAAAAAAAATCGCATTGCATTTTCACCAAAATGGTGCAGGACCCTTTTTTTTGGTCCGCACTGGAATCGTATCGCATGGGTGTTCACATTCATGCAAGCCGATTCCTGCACCATTTGACAGCTCGCACTGCAAGCCGATCTGAGGGGGTCATTAACCTTACATTGACACCCCCAGTGGGTCGCAGATGTCAGTGTGAACCAGTGTGCGATTCTGGTGCGATGCGGGAACCGGCACTGAATCGCAGGGTTTCCCGCATCGCACCAGTGTAAACCAGGACTTCGACCCCTTTCACACTGAGGCGCTTTACAGGCGATATAACGCTAAAAATAATGTCTGTAAAGCGCCTCTCCTCTCACTCCAATGTGAAAGCCCGACTGCTTTCACACTGGAGCGGTGCGCTGGCGACGTAAAAAAAAGTCCTGCAAGAAGCTTCTTTGAGGCGCTTTAGGAGCGGTGTATACACTCCTAAAGCACCCCTGCCCATTGAAATCAGCGCCGGCAAAGCTTTTAACACTTTTTCGGCCACTAGCGGGGGTGAAAAGCGCCCCGCTAGCGGTTAAAAAGCGTAGCTAAAACAACAGTAAAGTGCTGCCAATAATAGCGGCTTTATCCCCGACGCCCCCAAGCCCCAGTGTGAAGGGTCTCTTAACAAATAAACTACCAGCAGAGGTAGTGAGACAGTGAGCATGTTTGGGACAAACAGAGATCTATACTCAATTAGGGAATAAAGATAATGAAAAAAAAAAAAAAAAATGGGCAGAGTCGACGGAATACTCAGACTTTTTCTGCCGTCACTTTTCTATGTTTCGCTTCCGTTGTAGTGCAGGTCATGACCCTCATCATTGCTTCTCGGTGAGCTGCACACTCGCCATCATTGCGTCTCGGCGAGCTGCACACTCGCCATCATTGCGTCTCGGCGAGCTGCACACTCGCCATCATTGCGTCTCGGTGAGCTGCACACTCGCCATCATTGCGTCTCGGCGAGCTGCACACTCGCCATCATTGCGTCTCGGCGAGCTGCACACTCGCCATCATTGCGTCTCGGCGAGCTGCACACTCGCCATCATTGCGTCTCGGCGAGCTGCACACTCGCCATCATTGCGTCTCGGCGAGCTGCACACTCGCCATCATTGCGTCTCGGCGAGCTGCACACTCGCCATCATTGCGTCTCGGCGAGCTGCACACTCGCCATCATTGCGTCTCGGCGAGCTGCACACTCGCCATCATTGCGTCTCGGCGAGCTGCACACTCGCCATCATTGCGTCTCGGCGAGCTGCACACTCGCCATCAATGGACATCTATAAAAACTGCTGCAATCCCCCCCCTGATGTACTCAACAAGTGTTAGCAACACAAGACCTATTCCATTTTATACGCAGAAAATAAAACAAACACTCGACTACTGTTGGTTGTACCAACACATTACCATTGGAAGCACACGTATTACAATCAAATCTGAACTCCAGGCTACATACAAGAAGAAATACATGTACTGTATAAGGCTGGATTCACACCTAGGCATTTTTAGTGCTTTTTGCATTTTTCAGATTTGCACTACAGTCCATTTAACATGGTTTCCTATAGAACACGTTCTGTAGTGCAAATCTGCAAAAAGCACAAAAAATGCCTAGGTGTGAATCCAGCCTAATGCCGCGTACACACGATCATTTTTCCCGTCGAGAAAAATGACTTTTTTTTTTTTTTAACAAGAAAAACGACCGTGTGTGGGCTTTTTGTCATTTTTCCCCCCCGACGGGAAAAACGGCATTAATCACGAGAAAAATTAGAACATGCTCTAATTTTTCTCGTCGTGATTCCCGTAATTTTTTTCCGCGGCAGTTTTCCCATAGGGAAACACTGCCACGGAGCCCACACACGGTCGTTTTTCTCGACCAAGAAAAAAAATGTCGGGAAAAACGGCCGTGTGTAGGGAACCAAGCCGTTCCCTCGTTTTTTCCGTCGATTTTCTCAACGGTGTTTTCACCGTCGAGAAAATTGATCATGTGTACGTGGCATAAGATGTTCTACATCTCAAAGGTTTCTATTATTGTCTATCCCGTTGTAAAATGTACACATCTCTGCCACTTAGCACAGTCCTGTTTGGCAGGACAGGAGGCCTGATTTTTCACTGATGGAGTTTAGCAAGTCTTAAAAGTGAATGTAAACCAGATTCATGAAATCTGATCTGGGCACATATCTGTAGTGTTTACTTATCTCTCTCCTAAGTCCCGTGTCTTTCTGCTTCTTCGTTCCTCTGTTATCCACATAACTTCAGCAATAATCATTGTGTTCTCCCAGCAGGGACGGCTTCCCCCGCCAGGAGAACACAACGGCTCTGCGGGAGGGATTCCCCTGTCAACACTGATGGGGGAATTGTGCGATTAAAATCGATCCATCTATGGCCGGCCTTAGCCCACATTCACACCAGTGTGACTTGTCATGTGATTTGACAGGTCAAATCGCATGACAAGTCGCACCCTGGAACAGTTTGAAAAAGTACTTCCTGCACTATTTTTGCCAATTTCAGGTGCGCCTTGCATTGACATATGTGCATGAAGTTATACAGATGTCAGCCAAGTCTCACCTGAAGTCACACTGACATGCAGCTTTGAAAGCATGCAATTTCAAGTGAAGTCGCACAGTTTGAAAGCCGCACTCAGTGTGAACCAGGGCTAACAGGTCTTTTTCCTACCCCCAGCCTGTGACTGGACAGTGAAAGGAGAAGCAGCAGGCTGATAAGCTCATCTTTCTGTCAATCGCTCTCGCCCCCCCTATCAGCATGTCACATTAATTGAAGCAGAACCAGCTGGCACGCTGTGCTGATTATCCCTTTTGCAGTCTGAGTTCTTCTGTTCAGGGACTGCAAGAGGTCCATACCAGTTATGTTAATGTGCTTACCGTATATACTTGAGTATAAGCTGAGGCACCTAATTTTACCACAAAAAAAAAAACTGGGAAAACTTATGGACTCGAGTATAAGCCTAGGGTGTCCATCTGCATGCCTCACTGTGTCCATGTGCATGCCTCACTGTGCCCATGACTAGACTGTTTAACATGGGAGTCTATGGAAGGAGTGCCCCGATAAAAAAAAAAAAAAAAATAAAAAAAATCGGTGCTCCCCTGCCGTAGGTCCCCCAGACAACAATCTTTGCACACTTGTAGAGGAAGAGTGGGGCTACATGTGTGCCAAGTTTGGGGTCCAGGGGACCTACGGCCGGTACTGGGTCCCCAAAGTCCGGGAGATCAGGTGCAAAAAGGTGACTCGAATATAAGCCGAGGGGGGGCATTTTCAGCACAAAAAAATGTGCCGAAAAACTTGGCTTATACGCGAGTATATACGGTACATCTTTAGCTATGCATCTAACCAGGTTAGCTTGTCTATGAATGACACGTCTTGCATTTTTCAAGGTATGTGTGGTCAGCCCTAATAAATTCTATTTTCTAACCGGACCAGGGCAGCCGCACCCCCGCCACCAAAGTGTTCACATCCCGATGACACATTGCATTGTGTGTGTTTGCACAAGGAGCAGTTCAGACAGCTGGCTTTACCAGTGGTAGGGAAAAAAAATAAAATAAAAACTGTTAAAAGCAGGACGCACACCCAAAATATATAAAAAAATAGACCATTAAAATATTAAATAAAGCTAAATTCCAGGAATTCAGACACTTTATAAAAAGGGCAGGCACACTACAAGTCCAAGGAGGTGCATGACATCTCCTGAACCTACCTCTATTATTAACAACTTCACGCCCACGCTATAGCCAAAAGACGGCTACAGCCTGATCCTAAAATGCCGGGAGGACATCCAGGTATGTCCTTTCTGCATTTTAGGCCCATGCTGGATGGCCTCCCGTTTTCATGCTTCCCGTGCGCTCCCTGAGGCGCGCAGGCGGCACGCTCCGATTTACCACATGATCAGCCAATGATAGACAGGGTTCATACACATTTTTACCAATGAAATTCCATGACTTTTCCATGACTTTACGTATAAATATTCATGACCTTATGTTTCATGAAATGTCTATGTATACATGTTAAATAAGAAGAAAATCCATGTCACACCCAGCATATTTTTACTAATATAAATTAGGGCTGTTACTGATTAAAATTTATATGTTCGATTAATCGTTTTTTCTTTTAAATCGATTAAACGACTAATTTTGATTAATTAATTATAACGCACGCACAGATCCAACTACTTTAGCTGATCTCCTTGCATTGCAACTCTGCATTAGTCAGTGGTAAATGTGGTATACACACTATATACAATCACCCGACACTAGTTAGTTTCCACAATCCATGACTTAACTTCACAGTTCACACAAATAAATTCAAACTGTAGTACTGACGTCAGTACAGACACCCCCAGTGCAGACCTCCCAGTACAGACACCCCCAGTAGTACAGCCACCCCAAGTGCAGACCTCTCAGTACAGACACCCCCAGTGCAGACCTCCCAGTACAGACACCCCCAGTGCAGACCTCCCAGTACAGACACCCCCAGTGCAGACCTCCCAGTGCAGACACCCCCAGTAGTACAGACACCCCCAGTAGTACAGACACCCCCAGTGCAGACCTCCCAGTGCAGACACCCCCAGTACAGACCTCCCAGTACAGACCTCCCAGTACAGACACCCCCAGTGCAGACCTCCCAGTACAGACACCCCCAGTAGTACAGCCACCCCCAGTAGTACAGCCACCCCCAGTGCAGACCTCTCAGTACAGACCTCCCAGTACAGACACCCCCAGTGCAGACCTCCCAGTACAGACACCCCCAGTAGTACAGCCACCCCCAGTACAGACCTCCCAGTACAGACCTCCCAGTACAGACACCCCCAGTGCAGACACCCCCAGTACAGACACCCCCAGTAGTACAGCCACCCCCAGTACAGACCTCCCAGTACAGACACCCCCAGTGCAGACACCCCCAGTGCAGACACCCCCAGCGCAGACACCCCCAGCGCAGACACCCCCAGTAGTACAGCCACCCCCAGTAGTACAGCCACCCCCAGTGCAGACCTCCCAGTGCAGACACCCCCAGTACAGACCTCCCAGTAGTACAGACACCCCCAGTAGTACAGACACCCCCAGTAGTACAGACACCCCCAGTGCAGACCTTGCAGTGCAGACCTCCCAGTACAGACACCCCCAGTAGTACAGCCACCCCCAGTGCAGACACCCCCAGTGCAGACATCCCCAGTGCAGACACCCCCAGTGCAGACACCCCCAGTGCAGACACCCCCAGTGCAGCCACCCCCAGTGCAGACACCCTCAGTACAGACACCCTCAGTACAGACACCCCCAGTACAGACCTCCCAGTACAGACACCCCCAGTAGTACAGCCACCCCCAGTGCAGACACCCCCAGTGCAGACCTCTCAGTACAGACCTCCAAGTACAGACACCCCCCAGTAATGCAGGCACCCCCCCACCCCTTACAGACCTCAGAACAGCAATACACGGCGCAGTGTGTGTCCCTCCAGTTCCTGCTGACGTCAGCGTGCCGCTAAGCCAATAGGCTGCCGCCGGGTGTACCAAGATGGCCGCGGCTCCGGAGATAGGCCGAAGCCGCGGCCTTTCCTAATGGCCGAGGCCCCGGAGCGCTCCGGGGATCGCGCCGTGTGCCGATCCGAACAGGATGACCTGTTCGGATCACGGATCGCTTACGATCCGTTGCACGACTAGTAGTGACTAAAATATTCCATGACTTTTCCAAAACTTAGTGGATTCAGTCATTTTCCAAAACTTTTCCAGGCCTGGAAAGTGCCATGTCAAAATCCCATGACTTTTCCAGGAATTTAATGACCGTACGAACCCTGGATAGATGATCATGTGATATGAGAACATTAGCCGGTCATTCGCTTTTTTTTTCCCTCTAACGCTGTAAGGGTGAGGAAAAAAAACAAACAAAGCCAATCAGCGGCTTCTGTAAGAGGGACATCGGTCCCACACTGCCCCCACCAGTGCTGCTAACCAGTGCAAAGCTCATCAGAGCCCATCAGTGCAAAGCTCATCAGAGCCCATCAGTGCAAAGCTCATCAGAGCCCATCAGTGCTGCCCCATTAGCACACATCAATGAAGGAGAAAAATTGGAAACAGAGGCGTTCTAATTAGTCAGCACCGTCACATGGACAGCGCTGCCCAATCAGAATCTATTTAGCCCATCCTATCAGTGCTGTGAGGAGAGTATTCCAAACCCCCGGACCACTGAAGCGGCGCCCCAATGCCTGATTGTGAAATTCTGGTACTGGGGGGGATGAGGAGGACGTCCAGTGTAAGGTCACCTTAAAGATTTTCTGTAAAGGTAAACTTACACTTTAAATAACAAACATTTTTTCTACAAAATCCACCTTTAGCCCTGGTTAAACACTGATGGGGTGTGGGATTCGCATCGATACCTGTGCGTCTCCCACACCGCATCACAAAACGCACTCCGTTGATGCATCTCGTTTCGGGTGTCAATGTTAACTTAACGACGCCCCAAAAAAACGGTGTGCAAAATGCAGTACAATTTGCAGAATCGGATCGCATACCATGCGATCAAAAAGGTAGCATTCACCTTTTTCGTGCGTGACAAATTATTGGGCTCAAATTGCACTGCAAATAATTGCATGTGATTTGAACAGCAGTTCCCCACACCGCAACAGTGTGAACCCAGGCTTAAAGTGGTTGTAAACCTAGTTACACACCACTTTTCCCTGCAGGTAAGCCAGTTGCAAGGTTTATTGGCTTATCTGCAGGTACTGTGAATATCTCCTAAACTTGCACAGTTTAGGAGATAGTCACTGTATCCGCCTATGCCGACGTCAGCGGCACATGCGCACTGAAGAAACGGCCCGCTCACGCCTTGACTGGCGGCTCCTGCACGCATGCGCGCAGGAGTAACGTCATCGCAACTCCGGCCAAACACAGCGCCGGAGCCCGCGAACCCGGAAATAACTCCGGGAGACATGTCAAAGGTCACATCGGTGTGCAGGGACCGCTGCAACAGCTTCAATCTAAGGTAAGCGTTTCATAATGAGCTGGTATGCTATGCCTACTAGCTCATTATGCCTTTGTCTTGCAGGGTTTTATTTTATTTCGTTTTTTTTTCTGAGTTTGCACCCCCTTTAATCCCAAGATTTCTGCCACAGTACCTTTTCTTGCTGCTAGATTGTCCTCAGTCCCTTCCACCGAACTCAGGTCACCCAGGTCAGTCTGTGACTGAACAGTGAAAGGAGGAGCAACACAGTGATGAGATCATCTCCCCATCAATATTCTCTCTCCTTCCATCAGCGTGGTTTGTTTTTTGTCAGCACATGAACCGATTGGCTCCTTGTGCAGTTTCTTCCTTTTGGTCTCCAGTTCTACTGTACAGGGAAAGCAAGAGGCGAAACGATTGGCTCCTTGTGCTGTTTCTTCCTTTTGATCTCCAGCTCTGCTGTGCAGGGAAAGCAAGAGGCTGATACCAGGCCACATTCATGTACTTATGCTGCTTGCATAATGATGTATCAATGACGACAGAGCTGCATTAATTTGTATAGTTTATATCTGCCTGGTGTTCATCTTTAATAATGCAATTTGCTTTCCTTTTATTTTTCAAACCCATTTTTTGTTGAACAAACAAGCAGTGAATGAGGAGTGATAAAAAAAAGAATGGAGCAGATGTGGGAGTGAATGAGAGACGGAGAATAATGAAGTCACACAATAGCTTATGTCAGAGATATACAGAGAGAGAGATTGGGAGTCATCGCTCAACTTATTTTTCCACTATCCAACAATCTCTTATATTACATGATATCTCCTGCACACCAATTATATGTGAAGTCAGACTGTCTGCTCAGCGGCTGCTGTGATCAGATAGAAAGTGTAAAAAGGGATCATATTTGATATCCGATGGGTAAGGCCACGCCCCTTATCTATATTTAAACCTATGAAGTGTCTATTCCAGACGTACTAAGTGTCTAATATTCACAGTAATATTTTACAAAGTGCACCGTCTTCAATTTGATAGATCTTTTTTTTTTTTATACTGGTATTATATATGTTTGTGCATAAAAATGAGCACTATGGAGGATTTTCCTGGGAATAGAAGACAGATATAAATTATTGCAACTCTGAATACATTAATACATCATTAAAGGACATCTCCGGGCAAAGCCCTCTACTATATCTCTCCCATCCAATGGCTTTTTTTTAATAAAATACTTTCTAATGCTCTTTTATACTTACCCAGGTCCACCCTCTGTGTCTTTCACCGACAAAGCTTCTGTGAGTAGAATGTGCCCTGGTTACACAGGCAGGGATTTGGACACCGGAAGAAGGACCCTCTGCAGTAAAGATAGAAGATTAGGGACCTGGCATGTCATGTGACCACTAAGGTAAGTAAATGGGGGGCCTTTAGCTTAGGTTCCTTTTCTTGAACCCCTTACCTGGCCCTCAGCATCCCTTTAACCCAGGGGTCTCCAGCTGTTGCAAAACTACAAGTCCCATGAGGCATTGCAAGGCTGACAGTTACAAGCATGACTCCCACAGGCAGAGGCATGATGGGAGTTGTAGTTCTCGCAACAGCTGGAGGGTCGCCAGTTTGAGACCCCTGGTTGAACTACTTTGGAACCAGTCCATAGTAAAAGGATGTCCTTCAGTTTGAAGTGGAATATTGGAGTTACAGCTGCAGCAATTTGCCATTGCACAGTTATTGCTTTTTTCAGCCTGCAATTCTCTAACCACTAAAAGTGATCCGAGTTGACATATTTGGGTCGGAACTCCCCGAAGAAATTTGATATATTTGGGCGGCCTGGGTGAAGGTTAGGCACTTGACCATTGACTAGGTTCTGGAGGTTCTCCCACTTAATACTGGTCTGACTCCCATGAGGATAAGTAGCGTTTAGTCCCTTAGGCCCAGACTGTCTCTCCCCCCCCCCTGTTTTTTTCCTATTTTTATTTGGTATTCTGGATCCACATACTGCAGTGCTAATGTAGCCATGGTCAACATGTTCCCTTATCTTGATATTGTTAACCTACTACTGTCCATTTCCTGTCTGAATGCAACTGTAACCAGAGTTATTTGCTGTTTGTTTGAAAATAAACTTTATGTTAAAAAAAAAAAAAGTGATTAGAGTGGCTGATTAGCCCCGCCCTGGTCATCCCCTGCCACTTTCCGGTGGTTCTCTGGCTTATCTCGAAGATTGGTAGCCGCTGGAACCGAGCCGGCGGCTGACCACAGAGAATAAGTAAGGAAAGAGGGCCTCAGCTAAACTCTATGGTCTAGGACAGGGGTGTCAACTTAATTTAATCGTGGGCCGCATGCACATTATGGTTTCCCTTAAAGGGCCAGTTGTACATGCAAGACCAGATCTCCAGAGCACCCCCCCCTCCTAACATCAGATGTCAGGCACTCCCCCCCACAAAAAGAAGTCAAGAGTCCCCCACCACCCCTTACATCAAAGGACCCCACCTTGTACTGCTGCTGGGAAGAAGCTCAGTGCAAAGATGGGAAGCAGAAAGTGTAGGGTCTGAAGGAGGACCAGAGGAGGGCTGGAGTCAGCTGCCAGAGGCTGCTTAATGCTGAGACCAGGGGAGGCGGAGACTCACAGAAACTGTAGGAGGAGTTCAGTCTTTCCCTACGCTGCCAATGGCTGAGACAAGGTGGCAGTAGAGATAAAGGAAGTGTGACAGCTGCAGGAGAGGTGAAATGGCCTGGGGGGGCCGGATTCGGCCTGCGGACCTTATGTTTGACACGTGGCCTAGGAGGACCAGAGCCATGTCATGACTTCAAAAAGACCATGTGTTTCCCTGCGGTTGCGTTTTAAATGGGTTAATGAACCTTTATGTGCGTTTCATGTGGCACAGAAGCGTATATAACGGAATGGGCTGCCGTGTCCGAGCAAACGCAGGACGCACACCCCCGAACTAGTGTGAACCAAGCCTTAGGACAGACCCAGCCTGGAAGACACACAGGGGTTGATTTACTAAAATTGGAGAGTGCAAAATCTGGTGCAGCTGTACATGGCAGCCAATCAGCTTCTAACTTCAACTTGTTTAATTAAAGCGTTTGTTAATCCCCAAAAAAATAATAATGGATCCTGTTCCCTTAACCACTTCCCACCTGGCCTATAGCAGATTGACGGCCGGCAAGTGGTTCTGTTATCCAAAATGGGCGTCATATGACGTCCAGCAGGATAACGTGGGGTGTGCAGTGTGGCCATCGCGAGTGCGGTGTGTGAGTCTGACACACCGCATCTCCGATCGTGATAAGGAGCCTCTGTCAGAGGCTTCTTACCACGTGATCATCTGTGACCAATCACAGCTGATAATTGCGTGAACCAGGAAGTGCCGGTGGCTCTCCCTGTCAGAGGGGGGGGTCTGTGCTGATAATCAGCACATTGATTATCAGCACAGCCCCCTCAGATGTGCCAATCAGCTACCAATTAGTGCCCAGCAGTGCCCCAATAATAAAGTCTGCAAGTGCCCACCATAGTAACAATCAGTGCCCACCGCAGTGCCAATCAGTGCCCAGCAGTAACACCTGTCAGTAACACATCAGTGCTGCCCATCAGTGCCCATCAGTGCTCCATATCCATGCTCATCATTTCTACATATCCGTGCCACCCCGTCAGTGAAAGGGAAAACAAAATTTTATGACAAAGAAAAAAAAAATAATTTTTCAAAACTTTTGGTCTTTTTAAGTTTGTTTAGCAAAAAATAAAAACCCCAGGGGTAATCAAATACCACCAAAAGAAAGCTCTATTTGTGGGAAGAAAATTATGCAAATTTAGCTTGGGTACAGTGTAGCATGACCGCGCAATTGTCATTCAAAGTGTGACAGCGCTGAAAGCTGAAAAGTGTCCTGGGCAGGAAGGGGCGAAAGTGCCTGTTATTGAAGTAGTTAAAGCATGAACAACAGCACTCTGCTGTATATTTTGGCCTCCTGTATCACCTGAAATACCTGGCTGATCCTACCAGTTGAGTCCTAGTGCCTGTGCTTTCTATAATAAAAAAACAAAAAGCATATTTCTACCTGTTTTAACAGTGTCTTCCAGTGATCACGTGACTCCAGGCTCTCTGCTCCTCTACTCCCTGACTGAAGTCAGTAGGGGAATCTCCTCCCCACCCCCGTGCTGGAGATATCAGACAGGGAGAGCCGAGTCAAGCAACCGCTGGGAGACTGTTAAAAGCGGAGGTCCACCCTGAAAAAATCTTTACATTAAAAATTATTAAAAAAAAAAAAAAAAAAAAAAATTAATAGAATTTTTTTCTTTTTTTTTTAAACTCACCCTAAATGCCTGTTGCTATGCGGAAGTCCCCTAATCTGCCTCTAATGTTCCTCTTCTCGTCCGCGGTGGGTCTCCTTCCGCTTCTTGTGAATGGGGCGCGCTGCCTTCTGGGAACTGTGTGTATCCCAGGAGACATGCCGCCCATTCACAAAGCGCCGTGCGAGTGGCGCATGCGCAGTAGGAAATGGGCAGTGAAGCCTTACGGCTTCACTGCCTGTTTCCCTTACTCAGGATGGAGGAGCCGGGATCTGCCAGCAGCGATTGATCGCCGTGGCGGGACCGACATCGCGGGCAAGTAGGACAGGTAAGTGTCCTTATTAAAAAGTCAGCAGCTACACTGTTAGTAGCTGCTGACTTTTTTTATTTTTTTATTTTGGCTGCACCTCCGCTTTAAAACAGGTAGAACCCCGCTGTTTTTTAAATAAAAGCACAGACATTAAGATGCAGCTTTTTATCTGACAGGGGGGGATGAGATAATAATCAGTTAGGGGCTTAACAACCACTTTAAGCTTTGACAAAAAACAAACAAACCTGGAAGCTGATTGGTTTCTATGCAGAGCTGCACCAGATTTTGCACTCTCCAGTTTTAGTAAATCTCCTCCATAGTGACATAAGAGGATTAGTTGGACACAATCTGCAATAGCCCTTTCACACTGGTTCGCTTCAAAACTGCCAGTAAAATGCCGAGCGCTTTTGGTGCGGTTTTTAAAAGGACAAAATCAAAGCGACCGGCTGATAAATTGTCAGCCAAAAAACTGCTGCATCCAATCCAACTTGTCATAATACAACAGCCACAGCAGGAGATTCTTCCATCTGCACTGCATATTGTGGATGGAGAAATTAATTTTTATTTTTTATTCACATGTTCTACAAAACTGAGAATTCTTCAGGGAGGGTAAGCGAGTATTCTTCAGGGAGGGTAAGCGAGTAATTCTTCAGGGAGGGTAAGCGAGTAATTCTTCAGGGAGGGCAAGCAAGTAATTCTTCAGGGAGGGTAAGCGAGTATTCTTCAGGGAGGGTAAGCGAGTATTCTTCAGGGAGGGTAAGCGAGTATTCTTCAGGGAGGGTAAGCGAGTATTCTTCAGGGAGGGTAAGCGAGTATTCTTCAGGGAGGGTAAGCGAGTATTCTTCAGGGAGGGTAAGCGAGTATTCTTCAGGGAGGGTAAGCGAGTATTCTTCAGGGAGGGTAAGCGAGTATTCTTCAGGGAGGGTAAGCGAGTATTCTTCAGGGAGGGTAAGAGAGTATTCTTCAGGGAGGGTAAGAGAGTATTCTTCAGGGAGGGTAAGAGAGTATTCTTCAGGGAGGGTAAGAGAGTATTCTTCAGGGAGGGTAAGAGAGTATTCTTCAGGGAGGGTAAGAGAGTATTCTTCAGGGAGGGTAAGAGAGTATTCTTCAGGGAGGGTAAGAGAGTATTCTTCAGGGAGGGTAAGAGAGTATTCTTCAGGGAGGGTAAGAGAGTATTCTTCAGGGAGGGTAAGAGAGTATTCTTCAGGGAGGGTAAGAGAGTATTCTTCAGGGAGGGTAAGAGAGTATTCTTCAGGGAGGGTAAGAGAGTATTCTTCAGGGAGGGTAAGAGAGTATTCTTCAGGGAGGGTAAGAGAGTATTCTTCAGGGAGGGTAAGAGAGTATTCTTCAGGGAGGGTAAGAGAGTATTCTTCAGGGAGGGTAAGAGTATTCTTCAGGGAGGGTAAGAGAGTATTCTTCAGGGAGGGTAAGAGAGTATTCTTCAGGGAGGGTAAGAGAGTATTCTTCAGGGAGGGTAAGAGAGTATTCTTCAGGGGGGGTAAGCGAGTATTCTTCAGGGAGGGCAAGCTTTTTTTTAGGCTGATCCATTTCATACATGTACCAGAAAGCAGATCCACAAGACTACAGTTCCTCTTTCACAGGAAATGTCATGCCCATTATAACTTTTTGAACTTCTCTAACTAGTAGATAGTTCATTAATGAGCGATGGCTGCTAAAAACCTTGATTGACCAACTCCTGGTTAAAACTATTTTGTGCGCCCCCCAAAGAGTGTTAAGATGTCGGGTGCAGCTGTGCGCGAAAAGAGAATTTGGTGAGAATGCAAAGAGAAACTTTGCTCAAAAAATGAAGTCCCGCTGGTTCACCCGGCCCCAGCCTGTGACCAAGTTATAGGCTTTTTGTTTTTGGAGAGGGGAGTGAGGTTTTTTTTTTTTTTTTTTTATCTAGTTTGTCAAAAGACACGAACCATGGCATCAGAACACACTGGAGAAGTACAATGGTATATAGAAAAGCGTCACATATGGTGAGTTTTTATCCATATGGGTTCCCACTTCCGCAATCCTCACCTAGGCGAGGATGACTTCCCTTGCCCAGTCCCTCCCGCAGCTTCTACGTCACATGCCCCAAGGGCCCGCTGGACCATTCACAAAGGGCCACACAAGCTCATGCATGCGCTGTGGGGGGCTGGCTGTGGTTCCTCAGGAAGCCACAGCTGGCTTTTGTATCCAAGATGGCCGCGCCAGGGACTCGCAGCTGTGGGAAGATAGCGCTGGATGGCAGGCTACAGTATTTGTAGCTGCTGACTTTAAAAAAAAAAAAAAAAAGCTGAAGTTCCCCTTCAAAGAGTTGGTTAACCTTTTTGGAAAAAAATAGATGGACCAATACCCTACACCCTCTCCCTCTGGTCCCCGCTGTACTTACCTTTGTGGGTGATGAGGTGTCGCAGTACGAAAAGATTTGAAATCCCCGCTTCCTCCTTTCTGTAGGACTTTCAAGACGGAGCAGAGTGATTCTGATTGGTCGGTGCCGACACGCGACCGCTTTGATCAATTGAAATTGCTCTGTCCAAAAGGTGAACTTGCACCTTAATATGTTGTAAAGGAAAAGACTGTGAAGTGCATGCCCTTTGCTGAAGCCACACAGACAAAGCAAGTAGCTCACGGTTGGACAAACTATTCCAGGAATGACATCCAGGAACTTGCTGTATTTCTAAGAAGCCAGCATATGACTCACCAACACCTAGGCACCGGTAGTACTAGATATTTTTTGTTTACGTTACATTAGTATAGAATGTTTCCAGTCCTCGAAGACATAAACAGGTAAGGTAAGGCAAGGCAAGGCGGGGGCGGGGGGGGGGGGGGGGGGGGACAGTCAACATGCTCCGTACACACTGAAGAACCTGGAAATTCCTGGACTGGGGGAAGGAGAGGGAGGGGGTGAGTATATATTTGGGGTGGTGTGGCTATTAAAGTGCATGGCAATTCACAGGTTCCCTTTAACCCTATCGGGCAAAATTTTGGAACTTGTGACAATAGCAGCAAATAAAATGTTCATTCTAAGGCCGAAAGAACAAATCGATTCATCAACAACTAATGGATTAGGAAAATAGTTGTCAACTATTTTCCTAATCGATTAATTGGTCTGCCGATTAGTTGGCCTGCATACAGAATGCATTATTTGTTTAAATATCAGGAAATACACATACAGCTCAGTGCATCCTCCATATATGTCAGCAAGTGCCTGAGAACTTGTGAATGTGTGAGGAGCAATGCCTCATGGGACATGTAGTCCTGGGCAGGAAATGTGTGGTTCTAAAAAGACAGAAGTTTTTTTTGCCTTGCGATAGGGGCGCACTATACTATACTTTGCAGCTTCCTATTGGGGCACTCTGAAGGCAGGAGGAGCCAGAAGTGTCAGGGGACCCCAGAAGAGGAAATTCAGGGCTACTCTGTGCAAAACCATTAGGCCCCTTTCACACGGGCGGACCGTATGTCCGTTTTTCACCCATCCGTTTTCGGATGAAAAACGGACATACCTGTATCCCTATGGGATAGCGGATGAACATCCGCTGACATCCGATCTTATCCGTGTTCATCCGATCCCCCATAGGTAAGAGCAGAGATCTGACAGGGCGGTCCTTGCACAATGTGCGGGGACCGCCCAGTCATCCGCCGGCTCAGCAGGGATCAACGGAGCGATCCCCGCTGAGAAAACGGAGGTTCACGGGGCGGATCATGACTGATCCGTCCCATGTGAAAGGGGCCTTACACAGAGCAGGTAAGTATAACCGGTTTAAAAAAACAAAAAAAAACAAAACTTTAAAGCGAAGTTCCGCCCCCAAAAAAATAAAAAATTAAAAGTCAGCAGCTACAAATACTGCAGCTGCTGGCTTTTAATAAAATCGGACACTTACCTGTCCTGGAGTCCAGCGATGTCGGCACCCCCAGCAGATGTTTCCATCAGCTGTCGGGTGCTGCCACCACCATTGCGGGTAAGGGAACCCGGCAGTGTCGCCTTTCAGCTTCACGCCGGGAACCCTACTGCGCATGCGCGAGGCTCTGCTCCTCTCTCCTACTGGCCCGGTAGCCTGGGGGAGGAGGAGGGAGCCCCGCGCTGACATCACAGGCCGCGGAGACAACTCCTGGAAGTGGGCAAGGATACCTGTCAGACAGATATCCTGCCCCCCCTCCCCCCGAAAGGTGCCAATTGTGGCACCAGAGGGGGAGAGGAGACAAATGAGCGGAAGTTCCACTTTTGGGTGGAACTCCGCTTTAAAGACTGTATGCAGGGAAGAAAAACAAGTCTCAGCTTTTAGTACTACTTTAATATAAAATATTTATATCTCCCTTTCACCCTTTATATACATAGATTCATGTCTGACTCCCAGTTAAAACTCCCACATATCCTACTTCTGAGTGTATTTATTAATATACAGTGGAACCTCGTATTACGAGCATAATCCGTTCCAGGAGAATGCTCGTAATCCAAAGTACTCGCATATCAAAGCGAGTTTCCCCATTGAAGTCAATGGAAACGAAAAGAATTTGTTCCGCATTGACTTCAATGGGATGTAATACCGCATGCGGCCAGAGGCGGGAAGCGACCGAAAAGGCCCAAGGACACTTCGGCTGACCTCGGTAAACCTCGGAAAGACTTCCTACCCAAGATTTGCCGAGGTCAGCCGTGCTGTCCTCGGGCCTTTCCGTGCCTTTCGGAATGGCGATGATTGCTGTGATCGGCGACGTTCGGCTCTGCTCGGCTCCGGCATCCCCCACCTCAGGCCAAAAAGCAGTACTGCACACCACTTTGGCCTGAATCGTGCTTGTTTTGCGAAACGCTCGCAAACCGAGTCACGATTTTTTAAAATACAGTGCTCATATTGCGAAACACTCGTTAACCGCGTTACTCACTATCCGAGGTTCGTGTGTGTGTGTGCGTACGTACGTACACACACACACACACACATTACTACTTTCACTGTTTCACAGTATAAATGAACCCCTTATAGTAGCAAGTAACTGCTCTCTTGGCACTATAAAGGGCTAATTTTAGTTGTTTTTTTTTTAACCCCATGACGACAGGTGATACAAAAAAAAAAAGCATGCTGCTGCTACTAAACGTCTTAAGTCTGGTTCACACCTGTGGTTTTTTTTTTTTGGTGCTTTTTGCAAAAACGCACTACAGTTCATTTACCACGGTTTACTAAGTGACACATTCACATCTATGCTTTTTCAGCTGCTGTGTATTTGGAAATGGTCAAGGAAGTTTTTCAATGCAAAAAACAGTGTTTTTTTTACTTTTTTGGTTCAGTTAGACTTCAATGAAGAAGCTGCAGAAAAGCATGTAGTGTGTTTTTGCATCTGCAACAACAAATGGGCCAAAAAAAAAGCATTAAAGAAAAAAAAAAAAGGCAAATCGCAGGTGCAAAAATGCAAAACGTACAGCAAAAAGCACTGCAGAAACGGATCAAAAGCAAACTGCATAGGTGTGAACCAAACCTTATGCTGGTCATACACGTATCGATTTTCAGACAAGAATATTCACACGAAAAATCTTTGTAGATTCGCTGAATGAAAGAATGTCGTTTGAAAATTTCACTTGCTTTTAACATGCAGCCGCAACGGAGATGTGTCAACCGGTTCCATAGAGAGTCGGTCACAGTCTCCGGTCATGCGAATTGGATGCGAGGGAAACCCACATCCAATTCGCACTAGTGTGTGAACCCAGCCTTAATGTTGCTGTAGGCATCTTGGCAGCCTCTCTGGCCAGTGTTCTTCTTGTCATTTCATCAATGTTAGTGGGACGTCCAGTTCTTGGTAATGTCACTGTTGTGCCATATTTACTCCACTTGATGATGACTTCATTGTGTTCTATGGTATATCTAATGCCTTGGAAATTGTACACTTCTCCTGACAGATACCTTTTACCAATGAGATCCCTCTGATGCTTTGGAAGCTCTCTGTGGACCATGACTATTGCTGTAGGATGCGACTAAGAAAATGCCAGGAAAGACCTACTAAAACAGCTGAACTTTATTTGGGGTTATCAGAGGCACTTTAAACGATGGCAGGTGTGTACTGCCTTCTATTTAACATGAGTTTGAACGTGATTGCGTGAATTCTGAACACAGCTACATCCCCAGTTATAAGACCCCTTTCATACTGGGGCATTTTCCAGGCGCTTTAGCGTTAAAAAAAGGCGGCTTGAAAGAAGCTGCATCTGCAATCCCAATGTGAAAGCCGGAGTGCTTTCACACTGAGGCGCTGCGCTGGCAGGGCGTCAAAAAAAGTTCTGCAAGCAGCTTCTTTGCAGCGCTTTAGGAGCGTTGAATACACTGCTCCTAAGGCCCCTTTCACACTGAGGCACTTTGCAATTGCTACTGTGCTAAAAATAGCGCCTGCAAGCGCCCGCAAAAAGCCACTACTTTGTATCCAGTGTGAAAGCCCGAGGGCTTTCACACTGGAGCGTTGCGCTTGCAGGAGGGTAAAAAAACTCCTGCAACCCGCATCTTTGAGGCGCAATAGGAGCGGTAAAAATACCGCTCCTATAGCGCCCCTGCCCATTGAAATCAATGGGGTAGCGCCTCCAAAACGCCCACAAAATGCCGCAAAGAGGCATTATTGCAGGCGTTTTTAACCCTTTTTCAGCCTATAGCGGGAGTTAAAATGACCCTGCTGGCGCCCGCAAATCGCGGCAAAAACAACGGTATAGCGGCGCTAAAAATAGCGCCGCCAGTGAAAAAGTAGCCTTAAGCACCCCTTCCCATTGAGGCACTTTTTTTTAACGCCAAAGCGCCTGAAAAACGCCCCAGTGTGAAAGGGGTCTTAGCGTTAAAAAAAAAAGCGCCTGAAAGAAGCTGCATTTGCAATCCCAATGTGAAAGCCCGAGTGCTTTCACACTGAGGCGCTGCGCTGGAAGGGCGTCAAAAAGAGTCCTGTAAGCAGCTTCTTTGCAGCACTTTAGGAGCGTTGAATACATCGCTCCTAAAGCGCCCCTTCCCATTGAGGCGCTTTAACGCCAAATCGGCTGAAAAACGCTCTAGTGTGAAAGGGGTCTTAGCGGAGCTTTACCAGCGTTTTTCGGGCGCTGGCAGTGTGAAAGGGCTCTGAAAGCACTCAGGCTTTCACATGGGTTTGCAGACGAGGCTGCTCTCAGGCACTTTACAAGCGATTTTTTTTTTACGCCAAAGCGCCTGAAAAACGCCCCAGTGTGAAAGGGGTCTAAGGGACACTTGCACACTTAGACAACCACATAATTATTATTTTTTTTAGTTTTACTCCCCCCAAAACATTTCAGTTTGTTGATCAATTGAGTTGTACAGTTTACAGGTCATATAAAAAGGTAAAAAAAGTTCTGAAATAATTTATCTTTGTCTCATTTTTTTTACATCACAGAAACCTGACATTTAGGGGTGTGTAGACTTTTTATATCCACTGTAGTTGGTTATTTATATTTACCACTGCATATAGATATTTAAGAATAAATTGCCTTTTTTTTTTTTTAAACTCAACATATTAACTAAAACAGGGCTTTTTTGCAGCGGGAACGCGGGGGAACGCAGTTCCGGCACCTCCTGGACTGACTGTATGTAATGGCAAGGGGTGCGCTGCAGGGTATGGATGCTCACTGCTGTGGATCTATTTTTTCAGGGGGGTCTTATGTTGCTGGGGGATGAGTTGTTGCTGAAAGAGATCTACCGTTGGGAGGGGGGTCTATTGTTGATGGCAGCCAGAGAGTCTATTAATGCCCCCTGTGCTGGGGGGGGACATTTTGTTGTGGGTGGTCCATTGTTGTTAGGGGGATCTATTTTACTGTTTTTCTTGATATCATTACCAAAATTCCATACAAATTACTTAGCACCACAAAATGATACTTGGTTCTATATTGTCTAAAAGGGGCGGTACTGGGAGGTGGGTAAGGGCAGAGAAAAGGGGTGACTTGGAAAGGGGAGTTCCTGCACCTATTGTCTGAGAAAAAAAGCCCTGTAACTAAATGATACTTCAAGTTTATTATCCGATTAATCGAAACAATCAGCCAACTAATCGCTTATGAAAATAATCGTTCGTTTTAGCCCTAGTTCATTCTATGTTGCCCATTTGCAATCTGCAATAAGCAGTTCTCAATAACCAACCTATGAACAAACCCGGCTCTTGAATTGCCCGTCATATTGTCCATTCCTGAGGATACAATACAGACAGCAGAGGAGATGAGACTGATTTGTGTACTATGAACAACTCAAACAATAGTAGCAATATAAAAACAAGAAAAACAGGAGTATCAACTGGAAAACAGATCTATCCTGCCAGATGACATTCCTCAATGACCACCTCTCCCTAACAGATCATAATCTCTGATATGCAAGGATCAACCTAAAGCCGGTGTCTTGTCGAGCTGGTTTCCCCCATCGATATGGTTCCCTCTTGACTGCGCAGGCGCTGCCGAACAGCTGTTAAAGCTCGGAGATGTCAGTCGGCTCGGCTTGCGCCTGCGCAGTCAAGAGGGAACCATATCGATAGGAGGAACCATATCTTGGCCAGCTGTGGACGCGCTCGCCCCAGATGCTTAGTTACACACGCCGCTTTATTCTTCACGCCGCTCTATACAGCAAGGGATGCATTTAAACATATTTCGTAATGGATCTGTTAAACTGCGGATATGAGCCCCTTGCTGTATAGAGGGGCGTGTATAAATATACAAAATGCACTGCGCAATATCACATCTGATCTCCCCCTTGCTGTATAGAGCGGCGAAGAATAAAGTGGCGTGTGTAACCAAGCATCGGGAGCGAGCGCGTCTACAGCTGCCGAACAGCTGTTAAAGCTCGGATTTTTCCGTCGGCTCGGATTGCGCCTGCGCAGTCAAGTGGGGGAAGGAGACCATATCGATAGGAGGAACCAGCTCGTCAGAACACCGGCCATAGATGGATCAAATCTCGGCCGGTTCAGCAGAAACCAGCTGAGATTCAAACCGTGTGTGGGCAGGCTACATGTACCAGTTGATCAACTTGGGTACAACCAGCCTGCCGGATTTTACATGAGATAATAGCAAGAGGCTAGCAATAATCACTGTGGTGTTCTGGCGGGGACGGCTTCTTTTGCCCGCCTCTAGCCGGGAGAATACAATGTCCCGGCAGGAGGGATTCCCCTGTCAGCTCTGTCTGTGTTGATGGGGAAATCAAGCAAATTTCTTTCCTGCAACAAAGGAAATTCCAAACACATTCCTGGAATGTCACAATAGAAGAATATAATTTTCTGGAAAGCTCCAACTTTTAAACATTAAAAAGCCATCCTTGAGCTCTGGTGAGTGACTTTACCCAGGAGGAACTACTTCATGTCATCAGTCTGCAGGCAGGTGGAAGCTATTACTTTGTATATTCTCTCTCAGTGATCATTCAGACTCAGCAATGGATGACATGGGAACTCAGCACAGGGATGGTGGGAACCCCTCATAATGAGCACAGCGGGTGTACAGACCCAGGAACTCAGCACAGGGATGGTGGGAACCCCTCATAATGGGCACAGCAGGTGAACAGACCCAGGAACTCAGCACAGGGATGGTGGGAACCCCTCATAATGGGCACAGCAGGTTACAGACCCAGGAACTCAGCACAGGGATGGTGGGAACCCCTCATAATGGGCATAGCAGGTGTAGAGACCCGGGAACTCAGCACAGGGATGGTGGGAACCCCTCATAATGGGCATAGCAGGTGTAGAGACCCGGGAACTCAGCACAGGGATGGTGGGAACCCCTCATAATGGGCACAGCAGGTGTACAGACCCGGGAACTCAGCACAGGGATGGTGGGAACCCCTCATAATAGGCACAGCAGGTGTACAGACCCGGGAACTCAGCACAGGGATGGTGGGAACCACTCAATGGGCATGGCAGGTGTAGAGACCCGGGAACTCAGCACAGGGATGGTGGGAACCCCTCATAATGGGCACAGCAGGTGTACAGACCTGAAAACTCAGTATAGGGTTCCCCTTATAATAAGCACAGCAGGTGTGCAGACCTAGGATCTGGAAGTCTCTGGCAGGCTGGGCACCTTTTCTGCTATCCAAACCTTTACCTCGGAACGCACAAGACGCTAAATGTTGGTACCACTCTGTACATCCCCAACTGTAGCCCGACATAGACTTTGCTGCGTGGCTGGACAGCCCCGTGTGCAACTAGCCTAATTTTGCTGCAAGTCACAAGGTCAGAAGCTGCATCAGAGGGCTAATTTGCTGTGTGAAACAAAAGCCAAGGACTGCACAGGTACCTCAATGTCTATGGCTGGTCATCTCTGAGCCGGCATCTAAGTAGAAAGCGACCTTGGCTGATACCTGAATAATGATGATTCTGTCTTCCTGAAGAGAGTATAATGTGAGAGGTCAGGTGCACCTAACATGAAAACTGATATGCGACAGTAACTTCACTATATAATACCCGGTGATTTAGAAAGCTAAATGTCATTGAGTGGGATTTACATCTACTTTACCAAGAACTATGAGGAGCAGAGACAAGGGCATGTTCCCAGCACGGTAATCTAAGAGCCGTGTCATTTTTGTCAGCAGGGTAAAGCTTGCTTCGCAGCAGAGATTTCTTCACCGTCACCAAACATAGAGCCATGCACTGTATGAGTCACAGACACCTCTATGGGATGACTGAATCTGCTTAGTAAATATAGAATGTCACACCTATCTCTCGCAGCAGTGGCCCTGGAATAATGAGGACCGCCGTGTGAAATAACCAAATGGTCACGAGATGTGCAGCTGACAGGAGCCATGCGAGGTTGCACAAACTGCATCAAGGAAATGTATGCAATCCTTAGATAATTGCGCAAAAAAATCACGACTTGCGGTTGCGAACACGCCCAAGCTCATCCTTACTGCCTAGGCACACAGTTAACCCCTTTGTTCACACCTGTTTAACCCCCTTCCTTGCCAGTGTCATTAGTACAGCGACAGTGTATATTTTTAGCACTAATCACTGTATTAGTGTCACTGGTCCCCAAAAAGTGTCCGACTGTACCCCGCAATCCCACTATAAGTCACTGATTGCCATCATCACTAGTTAGAAAATTTAAAATAAAAAAATATATCCCATAGTCTGTAGACACTATAACTTTTGCGCAAAGCAATCAATATATGCTTTTTGGGATTTGTTTACCACAAATATGTAGCAGAAGGCATATTGGCCTAAATTTATGAAGAAAATGTTTAATGTTTTTATTGGATATGTTTTATAGCAGAAAGTATAAAATATTGTTTTTTTTTTTTTTTTTTAAATTGTCGGCTGTTTTTTTTGTTTATACCGCAAAAAATAAAAACCGCAGAGGTGATGAAATACTACCAAAAGAAATCTCTATTTGTGGGGAAAAAAGGACATACATTTTGTTTGGGTACAACGTCGCACGACTGCGCAATTGTCAGTGAAAATAATGCAGTGCCGTATTGCAATAAATGACCTGGTGGTGAAGGGGGTAAAACTTCCGGAGGGAAAGACGTTAGGTGAAAGATGACTCAGATGACAGAGATGACTCAGATGACAGAGATGCTCATATGCCATGGCACTTGTTGCAGTGCAGGGACCAGCATACAAAAAGTGGCAAACTTTACTGGATTTCTACATACAGTATATACTCAAGTATAAGCCGAGGTTTTCAGCACATTTTTTTTGTGCTGAAAATGCCCCCCTCGGCTTATACTCGAGTCACCTTTTTGTGCACGATCTCCCGGAATTTGGGGACCCGGTACCAGCCGGCCATAGGTCCCCTGGACCCCAATCTTGGCACACATGCAGCCCCACTCTAACTCTACAAGTGTGCAAAGTTTTTTGTCCAGGGGACCTACGGCCGGGGAGCACCGATTTTTCAAAGTGGGGAACCCCTTCAATAGACTCCTATGTTAAACTGTATTTTTCCGGTAACTTTGGGGACCCGGTACTGGCCGGCCGTAGGTCCCCTGCACTCCAATCTTGGCACACATATAGCCCCACTATTCCTCTATATGTGTGCAAAGTTTGCTGTCTGGGGAACATACAGCCGGGGAGCAACAATTTTTCAAAGCTGGGCACCCCTTCCATAGACTCCTATGTTAAACGTAAGTCGAGGCATGGGCACAGTGAGGCATGCACATGGACACCCTAGACTTATACTCGAGTCAATACGTTTTCCCATTTTTTGTGGTAAAATTAGGTGCCTCGGCTTATATTTGGGTCGGCTTATACTCGAGCATGTACGGGTATTTCCATTTAATAAATAAAAACGTCATTTTATTTTGGATGAAAGGTATAAAACCTGTGTTTTTTTTTGTCTCTCCCCTCTGCCCTGGTTCACACCAGTGTGGCTTTGAAATCTTGCTACTTCAGCTCAATTTCAAAGCCACAGATCAGTGTGATTTGAACCTCCAATTTCATTGCGGCTTGTGATTTAATTTTTTTACTATTATTATTATACAGGATTTATATTGCGCCAACAGTTTGCACAGCGCTTTACAACACGAGGGGAGACAGTACAGTTACAATTCAATACAGGAGGGATCAGATTTAATAGAAGTCAATGCAAGTCACACAACGAGATCACAAAAAAGTAGTGCAGGAACTTTTTTTCTTGAGTCGCAACGATTTGAACGGTTCCATAGCTGGCAATAGGGTGCGACTTGTCATGCAATTTTGAACTGTCAAATCGCATGACAAAAATCGCACTGGTGTGAACCAGGGCTCTGTGTTTCCTGTTGAACATTGCTACTGGCACACGTGGTGTTAAAAAAAAAAAAAAATCCAAATTTTTAGCCCTGGTTTATACTGATGTGATTTCGGATGTGTTCCAGAACACATTGGATTTGCATGACAAGTGAAATAACATGTGTTTCTATGTAGGCCGTTCACAGATATGCTGCGATTTAAAAAAAGGGCCCTGTGCGTGTTTGGCGCGATTTTTAGCCCCATGTAGTTGAATGGAAACTGATTAAAAAAACGCATAGGTAAACCAGATTCCCAGATCCCCATTTGTTGCTCTCCTGAATGCACACGTTCCTCGTATATCTAAACCTACTCATTTACTGATTCACTTCATTCTCACCGGAGCCAAGATCACCATAGCAAAAGCTTGGAAAAAACTAAAACCCTTCCTTTTTGATGTCAAACGAAAGATTTCTTGGATTATGACTCAAGAAAAAATAGCTAGTATATTAAATAACACAGTTCCAAAATTTGAAGAGATATGGGAACCTTGGGCGAATTATCTTGGATTATCTGTTCATTAAATTGTTCCATTGTTTTCCAGCTTGGGATCGTTAAGTCAGGCATGTACACCCCTCGCCTTCCCCCCAGACATCTTTTATTGCGCTTTTGTCTTCTATTTTTATTTTTATTTTTTCTGATATGAATCTTGGAGATCCCAAGGCCTCATGCCCACGGACGTTTTTACAGCCGCGTTTTTGAGTGTTTTTTACAGCTTAAAAACGCCTGTCCATGTTAGTCTATAGCTTCATGCCCACCTAGACGTTTTTGAGCTGCAAATAGCATAGACGTTTTTAAAGTGGAAGTAAACCCTCCTATCATTTTCAGGCAAGGAAGCTGCCATCTTGGCCTCTGTTTAATCTTCAACTGCCATGATGCTGCACATGTGATCAGTTATGACACCAGCCATTGGATGGTTTGACAGTTTGGTTGAGAGCACAACCAATGTGACAGTTGACATTCCCGGTAACTGCTTTTTTGAATCTGTTAAATCGATGGGTTTACTTCCACTTTAAGCTGTAAAAAAAAAAAAACGAAAAAAAAAATACAACAACATGGACAGGCGTTTTTAAGCTGTAAAAAACGCGGCTGTAAAAACGTCCGTGGGCATGAGGCCTTATAAGAAACATATTCTTATGATATTCCTAGGGTCTTTACAACATTTTTTGATTGAAAGGTTATAGTGTGGATGACCCTGCATCCTATTTCATTGGTTTTATCTCTTGATTTGTAAGGGTTAGAGGGCTTTATTAAGAGCCCATTTAAATACACATGGGATCCCCTCTTCTGGCACAGCATGATCCCTATAGGGGTGCTATGGAGGGGCGCGGATCTCGATTAATTAATTTTTTCTTTTTATTCTGGTTTAGCTAAAGTAAATCTATATAAAACATTTTTTAGGCTTTCTGGCCTTTATCGGATAAATCTTCTATTGAAAGTAAAGATACGTATTGCTCATTTTTTAATTTATTTTTATTTAATTTTTTGAATATGGAATATTATTTGTGCTGTCTATATTATTATTCTCCTGTATGTATTCGTATTTTATACTGTATATTATATGTTTTATTTTATGATTATTGAAAAATAAAATATTTTGTAAGAAAAAAAAAAAACGCATAGGTTTTCTAAGACAATGCAATTTCAGGGCGTGTTCTCGGACTCTGGGCTGTGTTTCTCTGGTGCTTTCCAGGGAGAGAGATAGAGCTAAGTGGAAAAAGCACCAGGCCATAAAATAAAGTCGTAGCTACATCAAAATCACATTGCAAACGCAGTGGAATCGCAGGTGTAGTCACACTGGCTGTGTAATCCTTCAAATCGCACTACAAACCTCATTTAAATCGCATTACATCAGTGTGAACCTAGCCTTACAGTTGTCACCGGCACAGAAGGTGAGTGATTAATTTCAACGTTTCACGGGGGTAGAGGGGTTGACTGGCTTCCTCTCCATCTGTAGGTATTTCTCCATCAAAGAAACATGAAGGTCACAGAAAACACACAGCAATCAATACCTGACCCATTCACTAGGGAAAGTAATCACCGGCTTAAAGCGGAGGTCCACCCAGATTTTTATTTTTTATAAAGTCAGCAGCTACCAACAGTGTAGCTGCTGACTTTTAATAAGGACACTTACCTGTCCTACTCACCCGCGATTTCGGTCCCGCCACGGCGATCGATCGCTGCTGGCAGGTCCCGGATCCTCCATCCTGACGGCATAACTGCCCGTTTCCTACTGCGCATGCGCCACTCGCATGGCGCTTTGTGAATGGGCGGCTTGCCTATACACAGTTCCCAGAAGGCAGCGCGCCCCATTCACAAGAAGAGGAAATGGAAGTTCTCAATCCGAGGATAAGGAAGAGGCACATTAGAGGCAGATTAGGGGACTTCCGCATAGCAACGGGCATTTCGGATGAGTATAAAATTATTATTTTATTCTATTAATTTTTTTCTTTTTTTTTAATGAATTTTAGTGTAAAAAAAAAATTCAGGGTGGACCTCCGCTTTAATATGTACTCAGTGTGACCTAAAGAACTGCCAGCTTACCCACCCCCAAATGACATCACACACTGGACAGGAAGTGACATCACAGCTTAGTTTGGCATCACTTACTGTGGCTATGAACCAACCACAACTTCATCTCTTCCTATATAAATGGCGCCTGCAGTATAGAATATGACAGAGCCCAGGTCATGGATGAATCATTGCCGTGCCCTGCCTCAGGCTGCTGATATCCCCGCTCTTTGGTGGAGTTGCTAATCGCTCCTGCTTGAAAAACAGTGTGATGTGCGTTTAATTAAATGTACTCCAGTAATCCCCCTTCTTATTAAACAATTCTTGCTGATTTTCACAACATCCAAGGTGCAAAAAAAAGAAGCCGCTATGAATTCCTTATGTAAAGTTCAGTTTTGGTTAGATAGGGCTGCGTAGGCACCGCAGTAACTGGGGGGGGGGGGGGGGACTACAAATCCCAGTACAGGAACAGGATGGAGATATAAAACAAAAGCTGCCATAGTTGTGGCAATTGTATCGCAGTGTTGCACAACAATGTTGCAGCAATGCAGGAATCCCCGTTATCGAGTCGTGAACAAGGAACAATGCTGAACCTGCAATTGTTACTTTCACATTAAAACTGAAATCTAAGAGAGCTAAAAACGCGGATGAAATGTAAATAAGGGAGTTGTCAGAGGATTTGTATTTCTGTCCACCCAGTCCTAATTGTTACACGGCTCTGTCAGACAGCACGGCCCTGTCTGGCCAGACAGGAGACCTGATTTTTTTTTCTGCTGCTGCTAAAGCTGAATTCAAGGTCTTTTGCAAAAAGTGCAGGCGCACCATGGGGTTGATTTTAGAGATGCACCGAATGGAAATTTTGGTGCCGAATAGGGATGAGCTCCGGCGTGTTCGCACAATCCATGTGCAGAGCCCACCAGGAAGTCGGCACGGCGCTGCGCTGCGCTAATCACAGGCAGGGAGACATTGTCCAAATGCGCGGCTGCAGAGATCGGGAAATGTCTCCCTGCCTGTGATTAGCGCAGCGCCGACTTCCTGATGAGCTCTGCAGATGGAGTGTGCGAACACGCCGGAGCTCATCCCTGGTGCCAAAACTGAAAATGCAGAATGCACGTGGCCGAAAACTGAAAATGATAGTTTTTAAAATATTTATAAATTTTATATTTACTTGTATTACCATATTTATTTATTTTTCATTTTAAGAGGGAAGTTTCAGAAAAAAAAAAACACTTTAAATAAATAACTTTGAAGCAAAATAAGGATCTGCAGCCTCACAATCTCCAATCAATGTCCATCTGCACACTCAATGCCCATCTGCAGCCTCAATGCAGCCTGACCAATGCCCATCTGCAGCCTCAATGCAGCCTGACCAATGCCCATCTGCAGCCTCAATGCAGCCTGACCAATGCCCATCTGCAGCCTCAATGCAGCCTGACCAATGCCCATCTGCAGCCTCAATGCAGCCTGACCAATGCCCATCTGCAGCCTCAATGCAGCCTGACCAATGCCCATCTGCAGCCTCAATGCAGCCTGACCAATGCCCATCTGCAGCCTCAATGCAGCCTGACCAATGCCCATCTGCACACCCAATGCAGCCTGATCAATGCACATCTGCACACCCAATGGAGCCTGATCAATGTTTATCTGCAGACACAATGCAGCCTGATCAATGCCCATCTGCAGACTCGCCATCTTCCACCAATGCAGCCCTTATCAGTGCTGGAAATCAACTGAGCCGTCATCCCCTGTTTACTCGGCTCTTGCAGTCACACACAGTCCTGCCTCCGCCACCGGCATTGGACCAGCTCCTATAATAGACAGAACACTGGTCCAATGTCGGTGGTGGAGGCAGGACTGTGTGCAACGGCGAGAGCCGAGTAAACAGGAGATGACGTCTCAGGTGAATTCCGGCAGCGCTCACCCACCCCCCCCCCTAGGTAACATATCTGCGTAGAACACGCACCCGTGATTTGCCCCCTATTTTCAGGGGGAAAAAGTGAGTGTTATATGCCGATAAATACAGTATATTCCAGTTTTTAATTAAAATAAGGAATTTAAATGAATATGAATTTATTGTCGACCATTATCGGCACCTTTAGCGCAAGAAATATGTATCCCTTTAAATTCTGTGTGTGTCTTCGCACTGGTCAGTTGGGCTTCCATTGTGGTGTTAAAAATCCTGCTTGCTAAATTTTTGGTCAGTTAAAAAAAAAAAAAAAAGCAGCAAAACCGCACCACCCTGTTGAAATGCATTGAAAACTCAGCAAGAACGTATCAATAAACGCACTCGTGTTATGTTTTTGATGCAGCTTTTGAGTCACATGACCTATGAAAAACAAACCACAAGCATAGTAAAATTGTGGTACAATTGCAGAAAAATGGGGGGGGGGGTTTTTTTGTCTTCTGCCAATATGTTTCAGCCGCTGAAATTTCGGTGCATCTCTAGTTGATTTACTAATACTGGAGAGTGCAAAATCTGGTGCAGCTGTGCATGGTAACCAATCAGCTTCCAACTTCAGCGTGTTCTGTGTTTGTTACCCCAAAACTTCATATTCCTGGTATGTGCCTGCTGTACAATGTACTTGTATGTACCCGTGCTGTTCCTTCAGAGTCCTGTGCCGTGAACAGCGGTTCCCACGCACATGCACAGTAGTGATGTCATTGCGGCTCCGGCCAGTCACAGAGCCAGAGTCGGCGAACCCGGAAGCAAGATGGGTGAAGATGGGAGCGCCTGCAGCTCTGACTTCTAAGTGTGAGACGGCTTTGTTTTAAGGCGATGCATACTAGCACATTATGCCTTTACCTTGCAGGTTCCCAAAAAAAAAAGGCCAGCGGTCTACAACCGTTTTAAAAACTGACCACACAAAGCAGGAGAGCACATCGTGGTCAGTTCTCTAGCTATGCTGGAAACTCAGCCTGCTCGCCTACAATGATCAGACACTGACACGTCCCTTCTGCACAGCTTTCACTGGGAAGCTCAGTGTACTGTTGCTTCTCCTCCCCCCAGCTCTTATGCCGCTGAGAACAGAGGGAATGTGATCACTTATGAAAAAGGGAAAAAAAGGTATTTATAATGTTTTTTTTATATCTATACAAAAATGTTTTGCCTTTTATTTCTATTTTAAACAGAATGGGTTGTTTTACAAGGTGATAGTTTACAAATCACTTTAAGTTAGGTTCACATTGAGGTGGCTCTGTGAGCCGTGTTGTGCACAAGCACGACAGTCCATTCATTTGAATGTGCTACCATGCCTCCTGAAACGCAGCGAAAGCAAGGACAGGCTGAGAAGAGTCGCTGTATTTGATATGTATTCGCAGTTCCAGTTGATAGCGGATGTCGGTCCCTGGACTCATGTGTCCCCCCCAGGCGTGTTTGTCCGTAACCACTCAATGTGTGGGATACATGCGGCTCCCATCAGCCTGTCATCGGTATTTACAGGCTTCCCAGCTAAATCTATCAGCCCAGCCGCAGCAATATGCTTTCCCTTGCCACTCTGTGTACCCGTTTGTCAGCGTGAATGACAAACTAGCAATAAAATGCCAACTCACTATTAGGGTGTGGTTTAAAAAAAAAAAAGTGCAATAAAAAACAGACACATGAAAGTTTTCAGTTTCTGAATGAAGTAGGACATGTGATCAGATATATTGTGAAAGTTCCTGCGGTTTTTGTGACATTCAGTTCCTGCAGTCTCACCCGCGTGACATGAAGGGCCCGTTCACCCCAGCAGGCTGCCCTAGAATGCAACCGCTGGTCTGCTGCTGGACGACAGTGGTGCCAGTGAACTACTTTGTTTTTTTGTTTTGTTTTAACAAACTTTATTGAAATGTCACAAAGTGACATTTCATTAAGTTCTACTGGCTGCAAGATGGTGGATTGCATTGCACTACGCTGAAAAAAAAAGTATTGCGTGTCGGACTTGTTTTCAATACGCAACACCACAAGGTTAGAGGGAGGGCATTTAGTCTTGTCCTGGGGTGGGACTGAGCTGCAATAGCTGAGCCTGGTGTGAATAGGCCTTAATCTTTAATACCTGTACAATGTATCGATGGTAAAGGATACTTACTGTACTTGTCCCGATGTGTAGTGATTACATGATCGTCTGCTTATGTCAGGATCAGTGGGGGCTGCTTCTGTATACGGGACAACAGTTCACATACAATATATAGCACAGATGTCAAACACAAAGCCTGCCAGGCCTCATCACGTGGCCGTTGGGGTTGCACACTGTGCACAGCGAGCCCCTGGAACCCTCCACGCGGCGCGCCCCTGGTACCCTCCACGCGGCGCGCCCCTGGAACCCTCCACGCGGCGCGCCCCTGGAACCCTCCACGCGGCGCGCCCCTGGAACCCTCCACGCGGCGCGCCCCTGGAACCCTCCACGCGGCGCGCCCCTGGAACCCTCCACGCGGCGCGCCCCTGGAACCCTCCACGCGGCGCGCCCCTGGAACCCTCCACTTTCTACCTAGCGCGCCCCTAAACCCTGCACTACCTAGCGCGCCCCTAAACCCTGCACTACCTAGCGCGCCCCTAAACCCTGCACTACCTAGCGCGCCCCTAAACCCTGCACTACCTAGCGCGCCCCTAAACCCTGCACTACCTAGCGCGCCCCTAAACCCTGCACTACCTAGCGCGCCCCTAAACCCTGCACTCTGTGCATAGGGCACCTCTGGAACTGCTCTCTGTATGTAGCATAATCCTGAACCCTGCACTTTGTATGTAGTACACTCCAGATACAACCAACCCTTTGAGGGCAACCATACTACTGATGCGGCCTGCAATGAAATTGAATTGGACACCCCTAACACATGAAATTGGGCTAAAAGCAGCCATTTGAATGAGTACCAAGAATAACTTCTTTCAAATGCAGCGCAAAGAGCAATGATGATGTGAACAAAAAATCTTAATCCACTTCAAGCTGAACTCCAATTCTTCCTTATGGACGGAGTAGAGAAGGATTAGGACCACAGATCTATACTGCTTTGGGAAGATTCATACATACTTCCAGGGAAAAGTTCTCACTGGGGCAGAGTGAAAGGAAACGCTGATAGTGATCCCCAGAACAGGACATGAGGGGAAATCTTCAACTTCCTTCACTTATTTGCCACTTACTGTCATTTCCTGTTGTGTTATGGAGAAATCTCCATAATGGACACAGTTGGAAACAACACTGACAGAGGTTCTAAGCCTTACAAATGGTTTGGCTGGGCGTTCCACTGTAATTGTTCAGATTAACCTATCCGAGTTCTGCCTTAATGAATAAAGCTGGTAACTGCCATGGCTGGAAATGGGTCAACAGAAGTGCTGCCAGGAGCAACCATCATACCGGGTGATGTCCGTAACTTTGCCTTAGAAAAATGATTTCTGAATGGTGATAAAACAGACGGCCGTGTCCTCCGGTCTTTAGCACACATTTGGCTTATTGGACATCATTAGTGCAGCCGGCAACCTCATTCCTCAAAACAGGACTGAATGTATTTAATACAAATAACAATTCACATGATTTGGGGGACTTTTCCCCCCATTTAGGAATCAACAAATCTCAGCATTTTTAATGAAATCGCAAACCATGCATTAAATTGAAGGAAAGGCGGCAGATTTCTTCGACAGAGAACCAGGATTTATGACTAAGCGATGGGCTACAGATCAAACTAACCTGCGATCCGTATGGCAAAGGGAAGAAAATATTTGCAATATTCGCTCCTTTTTACTGTCCAACTCCAGAGCTGAGAAAGAAGTACGATTTCTTTGTTTCCCCTAAGGGATTATGGCGTCACTTACCAAACGTACTGTATGGGCCCACAAATGCTGCCATTTATGAGTTTCTAAACCATGATGGGGCACTATTCCTCCCCACCGACACCAATGATGGGGCACTATTCCTCCCCACCGACACCCATGATGGGGCACTATTCCTCCCCACCGACACCCATGATGGGGCACTATTCCTCCCCACCGACACCCATGATGGGGCACTATTCCTCCCCACCGACACCCATGATGGGGCACTATTCCTCCCACCGACACCAATGATGGGGCACTATTCCTCCCCACGACACCCATGATGGGGCACTATCCCTCCCCACCGACACCCATGATGGGACACTATTCCTCCCCACCGACACCCATGATGGGACACTATTCCTCCCCACCGACACCCATGATGGGACACTATTCCTCCCCACCGACACCCATGATGGGGCACTATTCCTCCCCACGACACCCATGATGGGACACTATTCCTCCCCACGACACCCATGATGGGACACTATTCCTCCCACCGACACCAATGATGGGGCACTATTCCTCCCAACGACACCCATGATGGGACACTATTCCTCCCCACGACACCCATGATGGGGCACTATTCCTCCCCACCGACACCCATGATGGGGCACTATTCCTCCCCACCGACACCCATGATGGGGCACTATTCCTCCCCACGACACCCATGATGGGGCACTATTCCTCCCCACCGACACCCATAATGGGGCACTATTCCTCCCCACCGACACCCATGATGGGGCACTATTCCTCCACACCGACACCCATGATGGGGCACTATTCCTCCCCACCGACACCCATGATGGGGCACTATTCCTCCCCACCGACACCCATGATGGGGCACTATTCCTCCCCACCGACACCCATGATGGGGCACTATTCCTCCCCACCGACACCCATGATGGGGCACTATTCCTCCCCACCGATACCAATGATGGGACACTATTCCTCCCCACCGACACCCATGATGGGACACTATTCCTCCCCACCGACACCCATGATGGGACACTATTCCTCCCCACCGACACCCATGATGGGACACTATTCCTCCCCACCGACACCCATGATGGGGCACTATTCCTCCCCACCGACACCCATGATGGGGCACTATTCCTCCCCACCGACACCCATGATGGGACACTATTCCTCCCCACCGACACCCATGATGGGACACTATTCCTCCCCACCGACACCCATGATGGGACACTATTCCTCCCCACCGACACCCATGATGGGACACTATTCCTCCCCACCGACACCCATGATGGGACACTATTCCTCCCCACCGACACCCATGATGGGACACTATTCCTCCCCACCGACACCCATGATGGGACACTAGTCCTCCCCACCGACACCCATGATGGGACACTATTCCTCCCCACCGACACCCATGATGGGACACTATTCCTCCCCACCGACACCCATGATGGGACACTATTCCTCCCCACCGACACCCATGATGGGACACTATTCCTCCCCACCGACACCCATGATGGGACACTATTCCTCCCCACCGACACCCATGATGGGACACTATTCCTCCCCACCGACACCCATGATGGGACACTATTCCTCCCCACCGACACCCATGATGGGACACTATTCCTCCCCACCGACACCCATGATGGGACACTATTCCTCCCCACCGACACCCATGATGGGACACTATTCCTCCCCACCGACACCCATGATGGGACACTATTCCTCCCCACCGACACCCATGATGGGACACTATTCCTCCCCACCGACACCCATGATGGGACACTATTCCTCCCCACCGACACCCATGATGGGACACTATTCCTCCCCACCGACACCCATGATGGGACACTATTCCTCCCCACTGACACCCATGATGGGGCACTATTCCTCCCCACCGAAACCCATGATGGGGCACTATTCCTCCCCACCGACACCCATGATGGGGCACTATTCCTCCCCACCGATACCAATGATGGGGCACTATTCCTCCCCACTGATGTGGCACTATTGCTCCCACTGACACCCATGATGGGGCACTATTCCTCCCACCGACACCAATGATGGGGCACTATTCCTCCCCACTGATACCAATGATGGGGCACTACTGCTCCAACTGATACCAATGATGGGGCACTACTGCTCCAACTGATACCAATGATGGGGCACTATTGCTCCAACTGACACCCATGGTGGGGCACTGTTAAAGGGATACTAAAGGTTGCTTTTTTTTTTTTTAAATAACAAATATGTGATACTTGCCTCCACTGTGCAGCTCATTTTGCACAGAGTAGCCCCGGACATCCTCTTCTAGGGTCCCTCGGCGGCTCTCGTGGCTCCTCCCTGCATTAGATAACCCCCTTGGAGAAGCTCTCCCGAGGGGGTTACCTTGCGGGCGCGCTTCCGAGTTATACACTCGGCGTCCATAGACACCGTGTGTATGACTCAGCCCCGCCCCCTGCACCAGCGCCATTGGATTTGATTGGCAGCGCTGTTATCAATCTATCCAATCAACGCCGGGACTCAGTGGAGAAGAGGACGCGTCGAACAGGTGAACTGGCTTAGGTAAGTAAAATGGGGGGGGGGGCCTGGGGGGCCCGTGATTGCCAGGTGTTTTTTCACCTTAATGCATAGGATGCATTAAGGTGAAAAAACACAAACCTTTACAACCCCTTTAATGAGCCATCAATGTTCTCACCCTAGAACAGGAAATACATCACTTTTAGGATCAAGTCAAAATATTTGGGGGGAGGGGGTGACTAAACAGAAGCTCAGATGTTATGTATACAACCTAAGAGAACATAAAAACAAAGAAGCTGCATCTGACCAATCCTGACATCTTGGTTTAGGATCATACATACACAAGGGTGCTATTGTGATAGAAGAGCCAGTGGTGGCTTCAATGCTCGCCCAAGGCCCGATTCTGCTTCTGATGCCACTTTGGAAGAATCTCCGGGGTGAGGGAGACATTTACCCCTAATAAAGACGCTCCCTTGCTGGCCCAGGACACTGAAGAAGTGAGCAAGTGACCTGCAGGATAAAGTTGTGTCTTAGGCTCCTTTCACACGGGCGCCTCCGCTCGCTGAGCAGAGGATCGATTCGCTGATCCCGTGGATAACAGGTCCGTCTCCGCTTACTGACCCATTCCCGCTCTCCTATGGGAAGATTGGATGAAAAACGGACCGCCTCTCATTTTTCATCCTAACCAATCAGCCAGACAGATGGAAAATAGGACGACCAATCTGTCTAAATTTTGCAGGCAGGATCGGATAACGGCGGATGTCAGCGCACTTCACCGCTGACATTCACTGCTCCATAAAGAAGACTGGAGGGTCCGATCAGGTCCCCCTGAAGAACTGACAGGCAGACCCGATCGGACCACCCCTGTGAAAGGGGCCTTAGGGACAGCTATCCATCAACAGGGATCACCTGACCCTCTGCACTTTACTCTGTACCACACCTTACCAGACAGCAATGAATGGATGCCAGGAACATGGATGCTGTGCTTTATTATGCCATTTGTGCGTATGGCAAAAAAAAAAAAAAAAAAAAAACACGCAAAGACTACAGCCGTGGCCAAAAGTTTTGAGAATGACACAAATATTAATTTTCACCAAGTCTGCTGCCTCAGTGATTATGATAGCAATTTGCATATAGTGATCAGATGAATTGCGATTAATTGCAAAGTCCATCTATGCAGTGAAAATTAACTTAAAGCGGAGCTCCACCCGCAAATTTTTTTTTTTTTTAAAAGTCAGCAGCTACTAACACTAACTGCTGACTTTTAATAAAGGACACTTACCTGTCCTACTCTCCCGCGCTGATGCCCCCCCCCGCCCGATGCCGATCCCTCGATCGGTGCAGATCCCACGCCGCCATCCACACTAAGGGAAACAGGCAGTGGAGCCTTACGGCTTCACTGCCCGTTTCCTACTGTGCATGTCTCGCGCCAACTTGTGAATGGGCGGCTGCTCTCTGGGATTACACACAGTTCCCAGAAAGCAGCGCGCTCCATTCACCAGAAGAGGATGGGGAAGAAGACAGACCGCGGTTACGGAAGAGGCAGATTACGGACTACCGCATAGCAACAGGTATTTCGGGAGAGTATAAAAAAAAAAAATATTCTATTTTTTTGGGGAAATTTTTTTGTTAAAAAAAAAAATTCTGGGTGGAACTCCACTTTAAAGCGGAACTTCAGTCATTTTTTCATCTTTCCATCTATTAAATCTTCTCCTCTTGTCGTTTTAACTTTGGATAGTAAAACATACTTTTTTCTGCCAGTAAATCCCTTATACAGCCCACTTCCTGTTTCTTGTCTGGTCATTAGCCTAGGATTATGACATCATGCACAGCTCTCTCTCACTCTTGTGAGAGTTTGCCAGGAAGGGAGGAGTCATAAGAGGGCCAATGAGAGCTGGAGGTGTGCCTCTGTGTAAATCCAGGAAGTGAACAGGCAGTAACTTTAGCTGCCCACAGTTAAAATGGATGCAGCCAGAGTCAGTGGAGGGAGATTTCTGCAGTGTATTTGAAAAGTACAGAATCACAGTATAGATAAAATAATATGCAAAGTGGTTGGAGGGAAGCTTCAGAATGGCAAAGATGTTTTTATTACAAAATTATGTGAGCAGACTGCAGTTCCTCTTTAATCCCATAAAAAAACAAAAACATTTCCACTGCATTTGTGAAGAAGGCTTCAGGGCGCCCAAGAAAGTCCAGCAAGCACCAGGACCGTCTCCTACAGTTGACTCAGCTGCAGGATCGGGGCACCACCAGTGCGGAGCTTGCTTAGGAATGGCAGCAGGCAGGTGTGAGGACATCAAGTGAGGAGGAGACTTTTGGGGGATGGCCTGGTGTGAAGATGGCAGCAAAGAAGACACTTCTCTCCAGGGATAACATCAGAGACAGACTGATATTCTACAAAAGGTTCAGGGATCGGATTGCTGAGGACTGGGGGGAAAGTCATCTTCTCTGATGAATCCCCTTTCCGATTGTTTGGGGCATCCGGAAAAAAAACCTTGTCCGGAGAAGAAAAGGTGACGCTACCATCAGTCCTGTGTCATGCCAACAGTAAAGCCTCCTGAGACCATTCATGTGTGGGGGGCTTCTCAGCCAAGGAAGTGGGGGGGCTCACTCATAATTTTGCCTAAGAACACATCCATGAATAAAGAATGGTACAAAAACATCCTCCGACGGCAACTTCTCCCAACCAGCCAAGAAGAGTTTGGGGATGAACAATGCTTTTTCCAACATGGAGCCCCTTGCCATAAGGAAAAAGTGATAAACAAGTGGCTTGGGGAACAAAACATCAACATTTTGGGTCAATGGCCAGAAAACTCCCCAGACCTTAAATCGGAGTTCCACCCAAAAAAGGAACTTCCACTTTTTGGAATCCGCCCGCCCCTCTGAGGTCACATTTGGCACCTTTCAGAGGGAAGGGAGGGGGGAACAGATACCTGTCTAATACAGGTATTTGCTCCCACTTCCGGGCATAGATCACCTACTCTGTCCCCCCCCCCCGCTGTCTTCTGGGACACACGCAGGTCCCAGAACACAGCGGGGACCAGTGAGGACGCGCAGCGCGGTTCGCACATGCGCAGTAATGAACCGGGAAGTGAAGCCCCAATGCTTCACTTCCTGATTCCCTTACCGAGGATGGCGGCGGCAGCTGCCGATCCTCGAGCGTCAGATCGGCTTCGGGTGCCGACATGGCGGGCACCCTGGACAGGTAAGTGTCCATACATTAAAAGTCAGCAGCTGCAGTATTTGTAGCTGCTGGCTTTTAATATTATATATATATATATATATATATATATTATATATTTTAGTGGGACCTCCGCTTTAATCCTATTGAGAACTTGTGGTCAATTCTCAAGATTCGGGTGAACAAAAAAAAAAAAAAAAGAAAAAAGAAAAAAAAAAAAAGAAAAAACCCCACAAATTTTGACAAACTCCAGGCATCGATTAGACAAGAATGTGGGGGGGGGGGGGCCCCATCAGTCAGGATGTGGCCCAGAAGTTGATTGACAGCATTGCCAGGGGGAATTGCAGAGGTCTTGAAAAAAGAAGAAGGGTCAACACTGCAAATATTAACTCTCTGCATAAACTTCATGTCATTGTCAATTATAGCCTTGGACACTTAGAGCCGGTTCACACTGGGGCGGCACGACTTTGGGGGCGACTCGTGCAGGCGATCTCAAGACGACTTGAGAGGCGATTTGCAAAATGACTTCTGTATAGAAGTCAATGCAAGTCGCCCCCAAAGTAGTACAGGAACCTTTTTCTAAGTCGGAGCGACTCAGGTCGCTCCTATTAGAACGGTTCCATAGCACAGACCGGGACGCGACTCCTCAGGCAACCGAGTCGCCTGAGGAGTCGCCCCTGTGTGAACAGGGCCTTATGAAATACTTGTAATTATACTTCAGTATCCCATAGTAACATCTGACAAAAAGTTCTAAAAACACTGAAGCCGCAGACTTTGTGACAATTTATATTTGTGTCATTCTCAAAACTTTTGGCCAAGATCCGAAAACTAGTAAAACATTTTTTTTTTTAGGATAGAATTTTTTTTTTTTTTCAGTGTTTGCTAAAAAATAAACAAACAATCAGCTTTCATTGTCAAAGCTTAATTAACCACTTCAGCCCCGGACCAATACGCAGCATAAAAACCAGGCCACTTTCTGCGATTCGGCACTGCGTCGCTTTAACTGACAATTGCGCGGTCGTGCGACGTGGCTCCCAAACAAAATTGACGTCCTTTTTTTCCCACAAATAGAGCTTTCTTTTGGTGGTAATTGATCACCTCTGCGTTTTTTTTTTTTTTGCGATATAAACAAAAATAGAGCGACAATTTGGAAAAAAAATGCTATATTTTTTCCTTTTTGCGATAATAAATATCCCCAAAATATATATATATATATAAAAAAAAAAAAATTTCTCAGTTTAGGCCGATATGTATTCTACATATTTTTTATTTATTTTTTACCAAAAGTTTTTCTTTGTTTCTGTTAATTTTTATAGTAAATAAGTATGTTTTCTTCTTCAATGACGGGCACTGATATGGCTGCACTGACGGGCACTGATGAGGTGGCACCCATAGGCGGCACTGATGGGCACCCATAGGCGACACTGGTGGGTGCCACTGATGACACTGGTGGGTGCCACTGATGACACTGGTGGGTGCCACTGATGACACTGGTGGGTGCCACTGATGACACTGGTGGGTGCCACTGATGACACTGGTGGGTGCCACTGATGACACTGGTGGGTGCCACTGATGACACTGGTGGGTGCCACTGATGACACTGGTGGGTGCCACTGATGACACTGGTGGGTGCCACTGATGACACTGGTGGGTGCCACTGATGACACTGGTGGGTGCCACTGATGACACTGGTGGGTGCCACTGATGACACTGGTGGGTGCCACTGATGACACTGGTGGGTGCCACTGATGACACTGGTGGGTGCCACTGATGACACTGGTGGGTGCCACTGATGACACTGGTGGGTGCCACTGATGACACTGGTGGGTGCCACTGATGACACTGGTGGGTGCCACTGATGACACTGGTGGGTGCCACTGATGACACTGGTGGGTGCCACTGATGACACTGGTGGGTGCCACTGATGACACTGGTGGGTGCCACTGATGACACTGGTGGGTGCCACTGATGACACTGGTGGGTGCCACTGATGACACTGGTGGGTGCCACTGATGACACTGGTGGGTGCCACTGATGACACTGGTGGGTGCCACTGATGACACTGGTGGGTGCCACTGATGACACTGGTGGGTGCCACTGATGACACTGGTGGGTGCCACTGATGACACTGGTGGGTGCCACTGAAGACACTGGTGGGTGCCACTGAAGACACTGGTGGGTGCCACTGATGACACTGGTGGGTGCCACTGATGACACTGGTGGGTGCCACTGATGACACTGGTGGGTGCCACTGATGACACTGGTGGGTGCCACTGATGACACTGGTGGGTGCCACTGATGACACTGGTGGGTGCCACTGATGACACTGGTGGGTGCCACTGATGACACTGGTGGGTGCCACTGCTGGGCATCACAAAAAAATTGTGCCAAGATGGTGCCAGTCAGTGCCCATTTGTGGGCACTGATTGGCATAAGTTAGGCATATATTTATACATGTGGATGGCCATGGGGGACTTACCTGGCCATCCACGTTGGGTGCTTCCCTGGTGGTCCTGGGCGGCATCCTGGTGGTCCAGTGCGGGCATCCAGGGGGGGGGGGGCTGCGCTGATAAACAATCAGCACGAACCCCCCGTCAGGAGAGCCGTCGATCGGCTCCCCTCTACTCGTCGATCGGCTCCCCTCTACTCGCGTCTGTCAGACGCGAGTGAGAAAGAGCCGATCAACGGCTCTTCCTGTTTACATTGTGATCAGCTGTGATTGGACACGGCTGATCACGTGGTAAAAAGCCTCCGCCGGAGGCTCTTTACCAAGATCAGTGTAGCGATGTGTCAGACTGACACACCGCTCCACCGATCGCCGCGATGCTTCCCCCCCCCCCCCCCCGGGCGCGCGGCGGCTGTTATCTTGAAGGACGTCAATAGACGTCCAGTCAGGATAACACAACCCCTTACCGGACGTCAATCTCCTGTTTAAAAGGGAAGTGGTTAAAGGGAACGTAGTATATATACGCCCATATGCGCAGCCGTGCCATTCTGTCAATGTAAATAGTCGTGTGACGGTCGGGAAGCGGTTAAACAAGCTGAAATTAGAAGCAGATTGGTTTCTAGGCAGAGCTACACCAGTTTTTTCACTCTCTAGTTTTAGCAAATCTCCCCCCACAGACAGTCCAGGAGCGTCTATATCCCTCTGCTGCACCTGAGCACAGAAAGACTCTGTCATCTCTGATGTAATTACAACGACGACAGCGGTACATATTACAGGGTAAACCCTAATGCTTTAATACAGAGTACAAAGCGTGTTACATACACACAGCTCCGGGCTGCTGGGAAGGCCGCTGACAGATGGTCCCCTTAGGTGACATGAGAGAAGAGCGGCGGGAGATACACAAACCGTTTATATACTGTGCTGTATATACAGAGACACATCTATATACCTGAATATACTGTGCTGTATATACAGAGACACATCATCTATATACCTGAATATACTGTGCTGTATATACAGAGACACATCTATATACCTGAATATGCTGTGCTGTATATACAGAGACACATCTATATACCTGAATATACTGTGCTGTATATACAGAGACACATCATCTATATACCTGAATATACTGTGCTGTATATACAGAGACACATCTATATACCTGAATATACTGTGCTGTATATACAGAGACACATCATCTATATACCTGAATATACTGTGCTGTATATACAGACACACATCATCTATACACCTGAATATACTGTGCTGTATATACAGAGACACATCATCTATATACCTGAATATACTGTGCTGTATATACAGAGACACATCATCTATATACCTGAATATACTGTGCTGTATATACAGAGACACATCTATATACCTGAATATACTGTGCTGTATATACCTGAATATACTGTGCTGTATATACAGAGACACATCATCTATATACCTGAATATACTGTGCTGTATATACAGAGACACATCTATATACCTGAATATACTGTGCTGTATATACCTGAATATACTGTGCTGTATATACAGAGACACATCATCTATATACCTGAATATACTGTGCTGTATATACAGAGACACATCATCTATATACCTGAATATACTGTGCTGTATATACAGAGACACATCATCTATACACCTGAATATACTGTGCTGTATATACAGAGACACATCATCTATATACCTGAATATACTGTGCTGTATATACAGAGACACATCATCTATATACCTGAATATACTGTGCTGTATATACAGAGACACATCTATATACCTGAATATACTGTGCTGTATATACAGAGACACATCATCTATACACCTGAATATACTGTGCTGTATATACAGAGACACATCATCTATACACCTGAATATACTGTGCTGTATATACAGAGACACATCATCTATACACCTGAATATACTGTGCTGTATATACAGAGACACATCATCTATATACCTGAATATACTGTGCTGTATATACAGAGACACATCATCTATACACCTGAATATACTGTGCTGTATATACAGAGACACATCATCTATACACCTGAATATACTGTGCTGTATATACAGAGACACATCATCTATACACCTGAATATACTGTGCTGTATATACAGAGACACATCATCTATATACCTGAATATACTGTGCTGTATATACAAAGATATATATTATTATAAATGGGGGGGGGGTGATTTCAGCCTGGGATCACAGGAGCGGTGGGGAAAAGCACATGAGATTCGGATAGGAATCACACCACATTCCTGTTCAAACTGCATGTGATTCTGTGCAGTGATTTACTTCATTTGGTATGGATACAAATCACAGTACAAAGTATGGATTCGAGGGGATGGGAGTATGAAGGGGATGTGAAGAGAGTCAGTATGGGAACATCTCTAATATAAATGTAATATAATATCTATAGGGGGAGATATATATATATATAGGGGTATCCCTGTATAGATAGGGGGGGGGGGTTCCTTCCTATGTGAAGGAGGGGGGGAGGTATACCTGTATATATAAACTATGGTGAGTCTCCTCTCCCATGTGGGGGAGGGGTATCCCTGTACACAGTATATAGGGGGTCCCCTGTGTGTGATAAATATATATATATATATATATATATATATATATATATATATATATATATATATATATGGGGGGAGGGCGTGTCCAGTATATATAATATATGTGGGGGGGAGGGGGTGTCCAGTATATATAATATATGTGGGGGGAGGGGTGTCCAGTATATATAGGGGGAGGGGGTGTCCAGTATATATAATATATATATGGGGGGTGTCCAGTATATATATGGAGGGGGAGGGGGTTTCCAGTATATATATATATATATATATATATATATATAGGGGGTGTCCAATATATATATATGGAGGGGGTGTCCAGTATATATATGGGGGAGGGGGTGTCCAGTGTATATAATATATATAGGGGGAGTCCAGTATATATATGGGGGAGGGGGTGTCCGGTATATATATAGGGGGGAGGTGGTGTCCAGTGTATATATAATATATATAGGGGGAGGGGGTGTACAGTATATATATATAGGGGGTGTCCAATATATATATATGGAGGGGGGTGTCCAGTATATATATGGGGGAGGGGGTGTCCAGTGTATATAATATATATAGGGGGAGGGGGTGTCCGGTATATATATATAAGGGAGGGGGTGTCCGGTATATATATAGGGGGGAGGTGGTGTCCAGTGTATATAATATATATATATAGGGGGAGGGGGTGTCCAGTATATATATGGGGGGAAGGGGGTGTCCAGTATATATAATATATATGGGGAGGGGGTGTCCAGTATATAATATATATATATATATATGGGGAGGGGGTGTCCAGTATATAATATATATATGGGGAGGGGGTGTCCAGTATAATATATATGGGGAGGGGGTGTCCAGTATATATAGGGGGAAGGGGGTGTCCAGTATATATAATATATATAGGGGGAGGTGGGTGTCCAGTATATATAGGGGGGTGAGGGGGTCCAGTATATATAATATATATGGGGAGGGGGTGTCCAGTATATATAATATATATAGGGGGAGGTGGGTGTCCAGTATATATATGGGGGAGGGGGTGTCCGGTATATATATATAGGGGGGAGGTGGTGTCCAGTGTATATAATATATATATAGGGGGAGGGGATGTCCAGTATATATATGGGGGGAAGGGGGTGTCCAGTATATATAATATATATGGGGAGGGGGTGTCCAGTATAATATATATATATATATATATATATATATATATATATATATATATATATATATGGGGAGGGGGTGTCCAGTATATAATATATATATATATATATATATATATATATATATATATATATATATATATATATATATATGGGGAGGGGGTGTCCAGTATAATATATATGGGGGAGGGGGTGTCCAGTATATATAGGGGGGAAGGGGGTGTCCAGTATATATAGGGGGGGTGAGGGGGTCCAGTATATATAATATATATGGGGAGGGGGTGTCCAGTATATATAATATATATAGGGGGAGGTGGGTGTCCAGTATATATAGGGGGGGTGAGGGGGTCCAGTATATAATATATATGGGGAGGGGGTGTCCAGTATATATAGGGGAGGGGGTGTCCAGTATATATAGGGGAGGGGGGTGTCCAGTATATATAATATATATGGGAGGGGGTCTCCTGACAGACACACATAGAAATGAATGGAGATGATGGCCGGTGGTGATGATGATATCCGGATCCTCCCCTCCCCCCTACATTTCTCCTCAGGCCCGGTATTCGGTCAGAACCCCCTCTCCCACCACCTCACACCCACCACTTCCGCCCGGCCCCCGGTCTCACCTCTCTCCGGTACCGCTCGGTTCAGCTCGGTCACGTCTAGTCAGTCAGGCGCAGAGGGGGCGGTGCGTGCGCGGCTCCGGTTGGTGACGTCACGCAGCACCGCAGAAAGCGCGCGCCCGGCCGGAGAGAGAGAGAGAGAGATCCGGGAGCGCGCCGAGGAGTCCCGGAGGGGGGAGGAGACAGGAGGGGGAGTGTAGAGGGATGAATGGACGGGTGGGGGTGCATTGAGTAGATTATTGGGGGGAGGGGGTGCACGGGGTAGGTTGAGGGGGTGAATGGAGGAGGTAGGGGTGTAGGGGATAAATGGAGGAGGAGGGGATGAATGGAGGAGGGGGTTTAGGGGATGAATGGAGGAGGAGGGGGGTGTATATTATGAATGGAGAAGGAGGGGGTGTAGGGGATGAATGGAGGAGGAGGGGATGAATGGAGGAGGTGGGGGTGTAGGGGATGAATGGAGGAGGAGGGGATGAATGGAGGAGGTGGGGGTGTAGGGGATAAATGGAGGAGGAGGGGTGTGTATATTATGAATGGAGAAGGCGGGGGTGTAGGGGATGAATGGAGGAGGGGGTGTAGGGGATGAATGGAGGAGGAGGGGTGTGTATATTATGAATGGAGAAGGCGGGGGTGTAGGGGATGAATGGAGGAGGAGGGGATGAATGGAGGAGGTGGGGGTGTAGGGGATGAATGGAGGAGGAGGGGATGAATGGAGGAGGGGGTTTAGGGGATGAATGGAGGAGGTGGGGTGTGTATATTATGAATGAAGGAGGTGGGGGTGTAGGGGATGAATGGAGGAGGAGGGGATGTAGGGGATGAATGGAGGAGGGGGTTTAGGGGATGAATGGAGGAGGAGGGGATGAATGGAGGAGGTGGGGTGTAGGGGATGAATGGAGGAGGTGGGGGTGTAGGGGATGAATGGAGGAGGAGGGGTGTGTATATTATGAATGGAGAAGGAGGGGGTGTAGGGGATGAATGGAGGAGGAGGGGATGAATGGAGGAGGTGGGGGTGTAGGGGATGAATGGAGGAGGGGGTTTAGGGGATGAATGGAGGAGGTGGGGTGTGTATATTATGAATGAAGGAGGTGGGGGTGTAGGGGATGAATGGAGGAGGAGGGGATGTAGGGGATGAATGGAGGAGGGGGTTTAGGGGATGAATGGAGGAGGAGGGGTGTGTATATTATGAATGGAGAAGGTGGGTGTAGGGGATGAATGGAGGTGGGGGGATGAATGGAGGAGGTGGGGGTGTAGGGGATGAATGGAGGAGGAGGGGATGAATGGAGGAGGGGGTGTAGGGGATGAATGGAGGTGGGGGTGTAGGAGATGAATGGAGGAGGGGGTGTAGGGGATGAATGGAGGAGGGGGTGTAGGGGATGAATGGAGGAGGAGGGGGTGTAGGGGATGAATAGGGAGGAGGCAGGGGTGTAGGCGATGAATGGAGGAGGGGGTGTAGGGGATGAATGAAGGAGGAGGGGGTGTAGGGGATGAATGGAGGAGGCGGGGTGTGTATATTATGAATGGAGAAGGTGGTTGTAGGGGATGAATGGAGGAGGGGGTGTAGGGGATGAATGGAGGAGGTGGGGTGTGTATATTATGAATGGAGGAGGTGTGGGTGTATATTATGAATGGAGGAGGTGGGGGTGTAGGGGATGAATGGAGGAGGAGGGGATGTAGGGGATGAATGGAGGAGGAGGGGATGAATGGGGGAGGGGGTTTAGGGGATGAATGGAGGAGGGGGGATGAATGGAGGAGGAGGTGGGTGTATATTATGAATGGAGGAGGGGGGTGTATATTATGAATGGAGAAGGTGGGGGTGTAGGGGATGAATGGAGGAGGAGGGGATGAATGGAGGAGGAGGGTGTGTAGGGGATGAATGGAGGAGGTGGGGTGTGTATATTATGAATGGAGGAGGTGGGGTTGTAGGGGATGAATGGAGGAGGAGGGGATGTAGGGGATGAATGGAGGAGGAGGGGATGAATGGAGGAGGGGGTTTAGGGGATGAATGGAGGAGGTGGGGGTGTAGGGGATAAATGGAGGAGGAGGGGTGTGTATATTATGAATGGAGAAGGCGGGGGTGTAGGGGATGAATGGAGGAGGAGGGGTGTGTATATTATGAATGGAGAAGGCGGGGGTGTAGGGGATAAATGGAGGAGGAGGGTGTGTATATTATGAATGGAGAAGGCGGGGGTGTAGGGGATGAATGGAGGAGGAGGGGTGTGTATATTATGAATGGAGAAGGCGGGGGTGTAGGGGATGAATGGAGGAGGTGGGGGTGTAGGGGATGAATGGAGGAGGAGGGGTGTGTATATTATGAATGGAGAAGGAGGGGGTGTAGGGGATGAATGGAGGTGGGGGGGATGAATGGAGGAGGTGGGGGTGTAGGGGATGAATGGAGGAGGAGGGGATGAATGGAGGAGGGGGTTTAGGGGATGAATGGAGGAGGAGGGGTGTGTATATTATGAATGGAGAAGGTGGGTGTAGGGGATGAATGGAGGTGGGGGGGATGAATGGAGGAGGTGGGGGTGTAGGGGATGAATGGAGGAGGAGGGGATGAATGGAGGAGGGGGTGTAGGGGATGAATGGAAGTGGGGGTGTAGGAGATGAATGGAGGAGGGGGTGTAGGGGATGAATGGAGGAGGGGGTGTAGGGGATGAATGGAGGAGGAGGGGATGTAGGGGATGAATGGAGGAGGGGGTTTAGGGGATGAATGGAGGAGGAGGGGTGTGTATATTATGAATGGAGAAGGTGGGTGTAGGGGATGAATGGAGGTGGGGGGGATGAATGGAGGAGGTGGGGGTGTAGGGGATGAATGGAGGAGGAGGGGATGAATGGAGGAGGGGGTGTAGGGGATGAATGGAAGTGGGGGTGTAGGAGATGAATGGAGGAGGGGGTGTAGGGGATGAATGGAGGAGGGGGTGTAGGGGATGAATGGAGGAGGAGGGGGTGTAGGGGATGAATGGAGGAGGCGGGGTGTGTATATTATGAATGGAGAAGGTGGTTGTAGGGGATGAATGGAGGAGGGGGTGTAGGGGATGAATGGAGGAGGTGGGGTGTGTATATTATGAATGGAGGAGGTGTGGGTGTATATTATGAATGGAGGAGGTGGGGGTGTAGGGGATGAATGGAGGAGGAGGGGATGAATGGGGGAGGGGGTTTAGGGGATGAATGGAGGAGGGGGGATGTAGGGGATGAATGGAGGAGGAGGTGGGTGTATATTATGAATGGAGGAGGGGGGTGTATATTATGAATGGAGAAGGTGGGGGTGTAGGGGATGAATGGAGGAGGAGGGGATGAATGGAGGAGGAGGGGGTGTAGGGGATGAATGGAGGAGGTGGGGTGTGTATATTATGAATGGAGGAGGTGGGGTTGTAGGGGATGAATGGAGGAGGAGGGGATGAATGGAGGAGGGTGTTTAGGGGATGAATGGAGGAGGTGGGGGTGTAGGGGATAAATGGAGGAGGAGGGGTGTGTATATTATGAATGGACAAGGCGGGGGTGTAGGGGATGAATGGAGGAGGTGGGGGTGTAGGGGATGAATGGAGGAGGAGGGGTGTGTATATTATGAATGGAGAAGGAGGGGGTGTAGGGGATGAATGGAGGAGGAGGGGATGAATGGAGGAGGTGGGGGTGTAGGGGATGAATGGAGGAGGGGGTTTAGGGGATGAATGGAGGAGGTGGGGTGTGTATATTATGAATGGAGGAGGTGGGGATGTAGGGGATGAATGGAGGAGGAGGGGATGTAGGGGATGAATGGAGGAGGGGGTTTAGGGGATGAATGGAGGAGGAGGGGTGTGTATATTATGAATGGAGAAGGTGGGTGTAGGGGATGAATAGAGGTGGGGGGGATGAATGGAGGAGGTATGGGTGTAGGGGATGAATGGAGGAGGAGGGGATGAATGGAGGAGGAGGGGATGAATGGAGGAGGGGGTGTAGGGGATGAATGGAGGAGGAGGGGGTGTAGGGGATGAATGGGGAGGAGGCGGGGGTGTAGGGGATGAATGGAGGAGGCGGGGTGTGTATATTATGAATGGAGAAGGTGGTTGTAGGGGATGAATGGAGGAGGGGGTGTAGGGGATGAATGGAGGAGGTGGGGTGTGTATATTATGAATGGAGGAGGTGGGGGTGTAGGGGATGAATGGAGGAGGAGGGGATGAATGGGGGAGGGGGTTTAGGGGATGAATGGAGGAGGGGGGATGTAGGGGATGAATGGAGGAGGAGGTGGGTGTATATTATGAATGGAGGAGGGGGTGTATATTATGAATGGAGAAGGTGGGGGTGTAGGGGATGAATGGAGGAGGAGGGGGTGTAGGGGATGAATGGAGGAGGTGGGGTGTGTATATTATGAATGGAGGAGGTGGGGTTGTAGGGGATGAATGGAGGAGGAGGGGATGTAGGGGATGAATGGAGGAGGAGGGGATGAATGGAGGAGGGTGTTTAGGGGATGAATGGAGGAGGTGGGGGTGTAGGGGATAAATGGAGGAGGAGGGTGTGTATATTATGAATGGAGAAGGCGGGGGTGTAGGGGATGAATGGAGGAGGAGGGGTGTGTATATTATGAATGGAGAAGGCGGGGGTGTAGGGGATAAATGGAGGAGGAGGGGTGTGTATATTATGAATGGAGAAGGCGGGGTGTAGGGGATGAATGGAGGAGGTGGGGGTGTAGGGGATGAATGGAGGAGGAGGGGTGTGTATATTATGAATGGAGAAGGAGGGGGTGTAGGGGATGAATGGAGGAGGAGGGGATGAATGGAGGAGGTGGGGGTGTAGGGGATGAATGGAGGAGGAGGGGATGAATGGAGGAGGGGGTTTAGGGGATGAATGGAGGAGGTGGGGTGTGTATATTATGAATGGAGGAGGTGGGGATGTAGGGGATGAATGGAGGAGGAGGGGATGTAGGGGATGAATGGAGGAGGGGGTTTAGGGGATGAATGGAGGAGGAGGGGTGTGTATATTATGAATGGAGAAGGTGGGTGTAGGGGATGAATGGAGGAGGAGGGGATGAATGGAGGAGGTGGGGGTGTAGGGGATGAATGGAGGAGGAGGGGATGAATGGAGGAGGGGGTTTAGGGGATGAATGGAGGAGGTGGGGTGTGTATATTATGAATGGAGAAGGTGGGTGTAGGGGATGAATGGAGGTGGGGGGGATGAATGGAGGAGGTGGGGGTGTAGGGGATGAATGGAGGAGGGGGTGTAGGGGATGAATGGAAGTGGGGGTGTAGGAGATGAATGGAGGAGGGGGTGTAGGGGATGAATGGAGGAGGGGGTGTAGGGGATGAATGGAGGAGGAGGGGATGTAGGGGATGAATGGAGGAGGGGGTTTAGGGGATGAATGGAGGAGGAGGGGTGTGTATATTATGAATGGAGAAGGTGGGTGTAGGGGATGAATGGAGGTGGGGGGGATGAATGGAGGAGGTGGGGGTGTAGGGGATGAATGGAGGAGGAGGGGATGAATGGAGGAGGGGGTGTAGGGGATGAATGGAAGTGGGGGTGTAGGAGATGAATGGAGGAGGGGGTGTAGGGGATGAATGGAGGAGGGGGTGTAGGGGATGAATGGAGGAGGAGGGGGTGTAGGGGATGAATGGGGAGGAGGCGGGGGTGTAGGCGATGAATGGAGGAGGGGGTGTAGGGGATGAATGAAGGAGGAGGGGGTGTAGGGGATGAATGGAGGAGGCGGGGTGTGTATATTATGAATGGAGAAGGTGGTTGTAGGGGATGAATGGAGGAGGTGGGGGTGTAGGGGATGAATGGAGGAGGTGGGGTGTGTATATTATGAATGGAGGAGGTGTGGGTGTATATTATGAATGGAGGAGGTGGGGGTGTAGGGGATGAATGGAGGAGGAGGGGATGAATGGGGGAGGGGGTTTAGGGGATGAATGGAGGAGGGGGGATGTAGGGGATGAATGGAGGAGGAGGTGGGTGTATATTATGAATGGAGGAGGGGGGTGTATATTATGAATGGAGAAGGTGGGGGTGTAGGGGATGAATGGAGGAGGAGGGGATGAATGGAGGAGGAGGGGGTGTAGGGGATGAATGGAGGAGGTGGGGTGTGTATATTATGAATGAAGGAGGTGGGGTTGTAGGGGATGAATGGAGGAGGAGGGGATGTAGGGGATGAATGGAGGAGGAGGGGATGAATGGAGGAGGGTGTTTAGGGGATGAATGGAGGAGGTGGGGGTGTAGGGGATAAATGGAGGAGGAGGGGTGTGTATATTATGAATGGAGAAGGCGGGGGTGTAGGGGATGAATGGAGGAGGAGGGGTGTGTATATTATGAATGGAGAAGGCGGGGGTGTAGGGGATAAATGGAGGAGGGGTGTGTATATTATGAATGGAGAAGGCGGGGGTGTAGGGGATGAATGGAGGAGGTGGGGGTGTAGGGGATGAATGGAGGAGGAGGGGTGTGTATATTATGAATGGAGAAGGAGGGGGTGTAGGGGATGAATGGAGGAGGAGGGGATGAATGGAGGAGGTGGGGGTTTAGGGGATGAATGGAGGAGGTGGGGTGTGTATATTATGAATGGAGGAGGTGGGGATGTAGGGGATGAATGGAGGAGGAGGGGATGTAGGGGATGAATGGAGGAGGGGGTTTAGGGGATGAATGGAGGAGGAGGGGTGTGTATATTATGAATGGAGAAGGTGGGTGTAGGGGATGAATGGAGGTGGGGGGGATGAATGGAGGAGGTATGGGTGTAGGGGATGAATGGAGGAGGAGGGGATGAATGGAGGAGGAGGGGATGAATGGAGGAGGGGGTGTAGGGGATGAATGGAGGTGGGGGTGTAGGGGATGAATGGAGGAGGGGGTGTAGGGGATGAATGGAGGAGGAGGGGGTGTAGGGGATGAATGGGGAGGAGGCGGGGGTGTAGGCGATGAATGGAGGAGGCGGGGTGTGTATATTATGAATGGAGAAGGTGGTTGTAGGGGATGAATGGAGGAGGGGGTGTAGGGGATGAATGGAGGAGGTGGGGTGTGTATATTATGAATGGAGGAGGTGTGGGTGTATATTATGAATGGAGGAGGTGGGGGTGTAGGGGATGAATGGAGGAGGAGGGGATGAATAGAGGAGGAGGGGATGAATGGGGGAGGGGGTTTAGGGGATGAATGGAGGAGGGGGATGTAGGGGATGAATGGAGGAGGAGGTGGGTGTATATTATGAATGGAGGAGGGGGTGTATATTATGAATGGAGAAGGTGGCGGAGGAGGGGATGAATGGAGGAGGTGCGGGTGTAGGGGATGAATGGAGGAGGAGGGGATGAATGGAGGAGGGGGTTTAGGGGATGAATGGAGGAGGTGGGGTGTGTATATTATGAATGGAGGAGGTGGGTGTAGGGGATGAATGGAGGAGGAGGGGATGTAGGGGATGAATGGAGGAGGGGGTTTAGGGGATGAATGGAGGAGGAGGGGTGTGTATATTATGAATGGAGAAGGTGGGTGTAGGGGATGAATGGAGGTGGGGGGTGTAGGGGATGAATGGAGGAGGGGGTGTAGGGGATGAATGGAGGAGGTGGGGTGTGTATATTATGAATGGAGGAGGTGGGGGTGTAGGGGATGAATGGAGGAGGAGGGGATGGAGGAGGAGGAGGGGTGTGTATATTATGAATGGAGAAGGTGGGTGTAGGGGATGAATGGAGGTGGGGGGTGTAGGGGATGAATGGAGGAGTAGGGGGTGTAGGGGATGAATGGAGGAGGTGGGGGTGTAGGGGATGAATAGAGGAGGAGGGGGTGTAGGGGATAAATGGGGGAGGAGGGGTGTGTATATTATGAATGGAGAAGGTGGGGTTGTAGGGGATGAATGGAGGAGGAGGGGGTGTAGGGGATGAATGGAGGAGGTGGGGTGTGTATATTATGAATGGAGGAGGTGGGGTTGTAGGGGATGAATGGAGGAGGAGGGGATGTAGGGGATGAATGGAGGAGGAGGGGATGAATGGAGGAGGGGGTTTAGGGGATGAATGGAGGAGGAGGGGTGTGTATATTATGAATGGAGAAGGTGGGGTTGTAGGGGATGAATGGAGGAGGAGGGGGTGTAGGGGATGAATGGAGGAGGTGGGGTGTGTATATTATGAATGGAGGAGGTGGGGTTGTAGGGGATGAATGGAGGAGGAGGGGATGTAGGGGATGAATGGAGGAGGAGGGGATGAATGGAGGAGGGGGTTTAGGGGATGAATGGAGGAGGAGGGGTGTGTATATTATGAATGGAGGAGGTGGGTGTAGGGGATGAATGGAGGTGGGGGGTGTAGGGGATGAATGGAGGAGGGGGTGTAGGGGATGAATGGAGGAGGAGGGGGTGTAGGGGATAAATGGAGGAGGAGGTGGGGTGTAGGGGATGAATGGAGGAGGAGGGGGTGTTGGGGATGAATGGAGGAGGAGGTGGGGTGTAGGGGATGAATGGGGGTGTAGGGGATGAATGGAGGAAGAGGGGGTGTAGAGGATGAATGGAGGAGGTGGGGTGTGTATATTATGAATGGAGAAGGTGGGTGTAGGGGATGAATGGAGGTGGGGGGTGTAGGGGATGAATGGAGGAGGGGGTGTAGGGGATGAATGGAGGAGGAGGGGGTGTAGGGGATAAATGGAGGAGGAGGTGGGGTGTAGGGGATGAATGGAGGAGGAGGGGGTGTTGGGGATGAATGGAGGAGGAGGTGGAGTGTAGGGGATGAGTGGGGGAGGAGGCGGGGGGTGTAGGGGATGAATGGAGGAGGCGGGGTGTGTATAGTATGAATGGAGAAGGTGGGTGTAGGGGATGAATGGAGGAGGGGGTGTAGGGGATGAATAGAGGAGGGGGGATGTAGGGGATGAATGGAGGAGGAGGGGATGAATGGAGGAGGGGGTTTAGGGGATGAATGGAGGAGGAGGGGTGTGTATATTATGAATGGAGAAGGGGGGTGTAGGGGCTGAATGGAGATGGGGGGTGTAGGGGATGAATGGAGGAGGGGGTGTAGGGGATGAATGTAGGTGGGGTTGTAGGGGATGAATGGAGGAGGGGGTGTAGGGGATGAATGGAGGAGGGGGTGTAGGGGATGGATGGAGGAGGAGGGGGTGTAGAGGATGAATGGGGGAGGAGGCGGGGGTGTAGGGGATGAATGGAGGAGGCGAGGTGTGTATATTATGAATGGAGAAGGTGGGTGTAGGGGATGAATGGAGGAGGGGGTGTAGGGGATAAATGGAGGAGGAGGGGTGTGTATATTATGAATGGAGGAGGTGGGGGTGTAGGGGATGAATGGAGGAGGTGCGGGTGTAGGGGATGAATGGAGGAGGAGGGGGGTGTATATTATGAATGGAGAAGGAGGGGGTGTAGGGGATGAATGGAGGAGGAGGGGGGTGTATATTATGAATGGAGAAGGAGGGGGTGTAGGGGATGAATGGAGGAGGAGGGGATGAATGGAGGAGGTGGGGGTGTAGGGGATGAATGGAGGAGGAGGGGATGAATGGAGGAGGTGGGGGTTTAGGGGATGAATGGAGGAGGTGGGGGTGTAGGGGATAAATGGAGGAGGAGGGGTGTGTATATTATGAATGGAGAAGGCGGGGGTGTAGGGGATGAATGGAGGAGGAGGGGTGTGTATATTATGAATGGAGAAGGCGGGGGTGTAGGGGATGAATGGAGGAGGAGGGGATGAATGGAGGAGGTGGGGGTGTAGGGGATGAATGGAGGAGGAGGGGATGAATGGAGGAGGGGGTTTAGGGGATGAATGGAGGAGGTGGGGTGTGTATATTATGAATGAAGGAGGTGGGGGTGTAGGGGATGAATGGAGGAGGAGGGGATGTAGGGGATGAATGGAGGAGGGGGTTTAGGGGATGAATGGAGGAGGAGGGGATGAATGGAGGAGGTGGGGTGTAGGGGATGAATGGAGGAGGTGGGGGTGTAGGGGATGAATGGAGGAGGAGGGGTGTGTATATTATGAATGGAGAAGGAGGGGGTGTAGGGGATGAATGGAGGAGGAGGGGATGAATGGAGGAGGTGGGGGTGTAGGGGATGAATGGAGGAGGAGGGGATGAATGGAGGAGGGGGTTTAGGGGATGAATGGAGGAGGTGGGGTGTGTATATTATGAATGAAGGAGGTGGGGGTGTAGGGGATGAATGGAGGAGGAGGGGATGTAGGGGATGAATGGAGGAGGGGGTTTAGGGGATGAATGGAGGAGGAGGGGTGTGTATATTATGAATGGAGAAGGTGAGTGTAGGGGATGAATGGAGGAGGTGGGGGTGTAGGGGATGAATGGAGGAGGAGGGGATGAATGGAGGTGGGGGTGTAGGAGATGAATGGAGGAGGGGGTGTAGGGGATGAATGGAGGAGGGGGTGTAGGGGATGAATGAAGGAGGAGGGGGTGTAGGGGATGAATGGAGGAGGCGGGGTGTGTATATTATGAATGGCGAAGGTGGTTGTAGGGGATGAATGGAGGAGGGGGTGTAGGGGATGAATGGAGGAGGTGGGGTGTGTATATTATGAATGGAGGAGGTGTGGGTGTATATTATGAATGGAGGAGGTGGGGGTGTAGGGGATGAATGGAGGAGGAGGGGATGTAGGGGATGAATGGAGGAGGAGGGGATGAATGGGGGAGGGGGTTTAGGGGATGAATGGAGGAGGGGGGATGAATGGAGGAGGAGGTGGGTGTATATTATGAATGGAGAAGGTGGGGGTGTAGGGGATGAATGGAGGAGGAGGGGATGAATGGAGGAGGAGGGTGTGTAGGGGATGAATGGAGGAGGTGGGGTGTGTATATTATGAATGGAGGAGGTGGGGTTGTAGGGGATGAATGGAGGAGGAGGGGATGTAGGGGATGAATGGAGGAGGAGGGGATGAATGGAGGAGGGGGTTTAGGGGATGAATGGAGGAGGTGGGGGTGTAGGGGATAAATGGAGGAGGAGGGGTGTGTATATTATGAATGGAGAAGGCGGGGGTGTAGGGGATGAATGGAGGAGGAGGGGTGTGTATATTATGAATGGAGAAGGCGGGGGTGTAGGGGATAAATGGAGGAGGAGGGTGTGTATATTATGAATGGAGAAGGCGGGGGTGTAGGGGATGAATGGAGGAGGAGGGGTGTGTATATTATGAATGGAGAAGGCGGGGGTGTAGGGGATGAATGGAGGAGGTGGGGGTGTAGGGGATGAATGGAGGAGGAGGGGTGTGTATATTATGAATGGAGAAAGAGGGGGTGTAGGGGATGAATGGAGGAGGTGGGGGTGTAGGGGATGAATGGAGGAGGAGGGGATGAATGGAGGAGGGGGTTTAGGGGATGAATGGAGGAGGTGGGGTGTGTATATTATGAATGGAGAAGGTGGGTGTAGGGGATGAATGGAGGTGGGGGGGATGAATGGAGGAGGTGGGGGTGTAGGGGATGAATGGAGGAGGAGGGGATGAATGGAGGAGGGGGTGTAGGGGATGAATGGAAGTGGGGGTGTAGGAGATGAATGGAGGAGGGGGTGTAGGGGATGAACGGAGGAGGGGGTGTAGGGGATGAATGGAGGAGGAGGGGATGTAGGGGATGAATGGAGGAGGGGGTTTAGGGGATGAATGGAGGAGGAGGGGTGTGTATATTATGAATGGAGAAGGTGGGTGTAGGGGATGAATGGAGGTGGGGGGGGTGAATGGAGGAGGTGGGGGTGTAGGGGATGAATGGAGGAGGAGGGGATGAATGGAGGAGGGGGTGTAGGGGATGAATGGAAGTGGGGGTGTAGGAGATGAATGGAGGAGGGGGTGTAGGGGATGAATGGAGGAGGGGGTGTAGGGGATGAATGGAGGAGGAGGGGGTGTAGGGGATGAATGGGGAGGAGGCGGGGGTGTAGGCGATGAATGGAGGAGGGGGTGTAGGGGATGAATGAAGGAGGAGGGGGTGTAGGGGATGAATGGAGGAGGCGGGGTGTGTATATTATGAATGGAGAAGGTGGTTGTAGGGGATGAATGGAGGAGGGGGTGTAGGGGATGAATGGAGGAGGTGGGGTGTGTATATTATGAATGGAGGAGGTGTGGGTGTATATTATGAATGGAGGAGGTGGGGGTGTAGGGGATGAATGGAGGAGGAGGGGATGAATGGGGGAGGGGGTTTAGGGGATGAATGGAGGAGGGGGGATGTAGGGGATGAATGGAGGAGGAGGTGGGTGTATATTATGAATGGAGGAGGGGGGTGTATATTATGAATGGAGAAGGTGGGGGTGTAGGGGATGAATGGAGGAGGAGGGGATGAATGGAGGAGGAGGGGGTGTAGGGGATGAATGGAGGAGGTGGGGTGTGTATATTATGAATGGAGGAGGTGGGGTTGTAGGGGATGAATGGAGGACGAGGGGATGTAGGGGATGAATGGAGGAGGAGGGGATGAATGGAGGAGGGTGTTTAGGGGATGAATGGAGGAGGTGGGGGTGTAGGGGATAAATGGAGGAGGAGGGGTGTGTATATTATGAATGGACAAGGCGGGGGTGTAGGGGATGAATGGAGGAGGTGGGGGTGTAGGGGATGAATGGAGGAGGAGGGGTGTGTATATTATGAATGGAGAAGGAGGGGGTGTAGGGGATGAATGGAGGAGGAGGGGATGAATGGAGGAGGTGGGGGTGTAGGGGATGAATGGAGGAGGGGGTTTAGGGGATGAATGGAGGAGGTGGGGTGTGTATATTATGAATGGAGGAGGTGGGGATGTAGGGGATGAATGGAGGAGGAGGGGATGTAGGGGATGAATGGAGGAGGGGGTTTAGGGGATGAATGGAGGAGGAGGGGTGTGTATATTATGAATGGAGAAGGTGGGTGTAGGGGATGAATAGAGGTGGGGGGGATGAATGGAGGAGGTATGGGTGTAGGGGATGAATGGAGGAGGAGGGGATGAATGGAGGAGGAGGGGATGAATGGAGGAGGGGGTGTAGGGAATGAATGGAGGAGGAGGGGGTGTAGGGGATGAATGGGGAGGAGGCGGGGGTGTAGGGGATGAATGGAGGAGGCGGGGTGTGTATATTATGAATGGAGAAGGTGGTTGTAGGGGATGAATGGAGGAGGGGGTGTAGGGGATGAATGGAGGAGGTGGGGTGTGTATATTATGAATGGAGGAGGTGTGGGTGTATATTATGAATGGAGGAGGTGGGGGTGTAGGGGATGAATGGAGGAGGAGGGGATGAATAGAGGAGGAGGGGATGAATGGGGGAGGGGGTTTAGGGGATGAATGGAGGAGGGGGATGTAGGGGATGAATGGAGGAGGAGGTGGGTGTATATTATGAATGGAGGAGGGGGGTGTATATTATGAATGGAGAAGGTGGCGGAGGAGGGGATGAATGGAGGAGGTGGGGGTGTAGGGGATGAATGGAGGAGGAGGGGATGAATGGAGGAGGGGGTTTAGGGGATGAATGGAGGAGGTGGGGTGTGTATATTATGAATGGAGGAGGTGGGTGTAGGGGATGAATGGAGGAGGAGGGGATGAATGGAGGAGGGGGTTTAGGGGATGAATGGAGGAGGAGGGGTGTGTATATTATGAATGGAGAAGGTGGGTGTAGGGGATGAATGGAGGTGGGGGGTGTAGGGGATGAATGGAGGAGGGGGTGTAGGGGATGAATGGAGGAGGTGGGGTGTGTATATTATGAATGGAGGAGGTGGGGGTGTAGGGGATGAATGGAGGAGGAGGGGATGGAGGAGGAGGGGTGTGTATATTATGAATGGAGAAGGTGGGTGTAGGGGATGAATGGAGGTGGGGGGTGTAGGGGATGAATGGAGGAGGTGGGGGGTGTAGGGGTTGAATGGAGGAAGGGGTGTAGGGGATGAATGGAGGAGTAGGGGGTGTAGGGGATGAATGGAGGAGGTGGGGGTGTAGGGGATGAATAGAGGAGGAGGGGGTGTAGGGGATAAATGGGGGAGGAGGCGGGGTGTGTATATTATGAATGGAGAAGGTGGGGTTGTAGGGGATGAATGGAGGAGGAGGGGGTGTAGGGGATGAATGGAGGAGGTGGGGTGTGTATATTATGAATGGAGGAGGTGGGGTTGTAGGGGATGAATGGAGGAGGAGGGGATGTAGGGGATGAATGGAGGAGGAGGGGATGAATGGAGGAGGTGGGTGTAGGGGATGAATGGAGGTGGGGGGTGTAGGGGATGAATGGAGGAGGGGGTGTAGGGGATGAATGGAGGAGGAGGGAGTGTAGGGGATAAATGGAGGAGGAGGTGGGGTGTAGGGGATGAATGGAGGAGGAGGGGGTGTTGGGGATGAATGGAGGAGGAGGTGGGGTGTAGGGGATGAATGGGGGTGTAGGTGATGAATGGAGGAAGAGGGGGTGTAGAGGATGAATGGAGGAGGTGGGGTGTGTATATTATGAATGGAGAAGGTGGGTGTAGGGGATGAATGGAGGAGGGGGTGTAGGGGATGAATGGAGGAGGGGTGTGTATATTATGAATGGAGAAGGTGGGTGTAGGGGATGAATGGAGGTGGGGGGTGTAGGGGATGAATGGAGGAGGTGGTGTAGGGGATGAATGGAGGAGGAGGGGGTGTAGGGGATAAATGGAGGAGGAGGTGGGGTGTAGGGGATGAATGGAGGAGGAGGGGGTGTTGGGGATGAATGGAGGAGGAGGTGGGGTGTAGGGGATGAATGGGGGAGGAGGCGGGGGTGTAGGGGATGAATGGAGGAGGCGGGGTGTGTATATTATGAATGGAGAAGGTGGGTGTAGGGGATGAATGGAGGAGGGGGTGTAGGGGATGAATAGAGGAGGGGGGATGTAGGGGATGAATGGAGGAGGAGGGGATGAATGGAGGAGGGGGTTTAGGGGATGAATGGAGGAGGAGGGGTGTGTATATTATGAATGGAGAAGGGGGGTGTAGGGGCTGAATGGAGATGGGGGGTGTAGGGGATGAATGGAGGAGGGGGTGTAGGGGATGAATGTAGGAGGAGGGGGTGTAGAGGATGAATGGGGGAGGAGGCGGGGGGTGTAGGGGATGAATGGAGGAGGCGAGGTGTGTATATTATGAATGGAGAAGGTGGGTGTAGGGGATGAATGGAGGAGGGGGTGTAGGGGATAAATGGAGGAGGAGGGGTGTGTATATTATGAATGGAGGAGGTGGGGGTGTAGGGGATGAATGGAGGAGGTGGGGGTGTAGGGGATGAATGGAGGAGGGGATGAATGGAGGAGGAGGGGATGAATGGAGGAGGGGGTTTAGGGGATGAATGGAGGAGGTGTGTATATTATGAATGGAGAAGGTGGGTGTAGGGGATGAATGGAGGTGGGGGGTGTAGGGGATGAATGGAGGAGGGGGTGTAGGGGATGAATGGAGGAGGAGGGGGTGTAGGGGATGAATGGAGGAGGTGGGGGTCTAGGGGATGAATGGAGGAGGAGGGGGTGTAGGGGATGAATGGGGGAGGAGGCGGAGGTGTAGGGGATGAATGGAGGAGGAGGGGGTGTAGGGGATGAATGGAGGAGGTGGGGGTGTAGGGGATGAATGGAGGAGATGGGGTGTATATTATGAATGGAGGAGGAGGAGGGGTGTGTATATTATGAATGGAGGAGGCAGGGGTGTATATTATGAATGGAGGGGGCGGGTGTGTATATTTTGAATGGAGGAGGCGGGGGTGTAGGGGATGAATGGAGGAGGCAGGGGTGTATATTATGAATGGAGGAGGCGGGGGTGTATATTATGAATGGAGGAGGCGGGGGTGTATATTATGAATGGATGAGGCGGGGGTGTATATTATGAATGGAGGACGCGGGGGTGTATATTATGAATGGAGGAGGAGGGGGGTGTATATTATGAATGGAGGAGGCGGGGGTGTAGGGGATGAATGGAGGAGGCGGGGGTGTATATTATGAATGGAGGAGGCGGGGGGTGTATATTATGAATGGAGGAGGCGGGGGTGTATATTATGAATGGAGGAGGCGAGGTGTGTATATTATGAATGGAGAAGGCGGGGGGTGTAGGGGATGAATGGAGGAGGCGGGGGTGTATATTATGAATGGAGGAGGCAGCGGTGTATATTATGAATGGAGGACGCGGGGGTGTATATTATGAATGGAGGAGGAGGGGGGTGTATATTATTAATGGAGGAGGCGGGGGGTGTATATTATGAATGGAGGAGGCGGGGGTGTATATTATGAATGGAGGAGGCGGGGGTGTATATTATGAATGTAGGAGGAGGAAGTGGGGGTGTATATTATGAATGGAGGAGGAGGGGGGGTGTATATTATGAATGGAGGAGGCGGGGTGTAGGGGATGAATGGAGGAGGCGGGGGTGTATATTATGAATGGAGGAGGCACGGGTGTATATTATTAATGGAGGAGGCAGGGTGTATATTATGAATGGAGGAGGCGGGGGGTGTATATTATGAATGGAGGAGGCAGGGGGTGTATATTATGAATGGAGGAGGCGGGGGTGTATATTATGAATGGAGGAGGCTGTGGGTGTATATTATGAATGGAGGAGGCGGGGGTGTATATTATGAATGGAGGAGGCTGTGGGTGTATATTATGAATGGAGGAGGCGAGGTGTGTATATTATGAATGGAGAAGGCGGGGGGTGTAGGGGATGAATGGAGGAGGAGGGGGTGTTGGGGATGAATGGAGGAGGAGGTGGGGTGTAGGGGATGAATGGGGGAGGAGGCGGGGGTGTAGGGGATGAATGGAGGAGGCGGGGTGTGTATATTATGAATGGAGAAGGTGGGTGTAGGGGATGAATGGAGGAGGGGGTGTAGGGGATGAATAGAGGAGGGGGGATGTAGGGGATGAATGGAGGAGGAGGGGATGAATGGAGGAGGGGGTTTAGGGGATGAATGGAGGAGGAGGGGTGTGTATATTATGAATGGAGAAGGGGGGTGTAGGGGCTGAATGGAGATGGGGGGTGTAGGGGATGAATGGAGGAGGGGGTGTAGGGGATGAATGTAGGTGGGGTTGTAGGGGATGAATGGAGGAGGGGGTGTAGGGGATGAATGGAGGAGGGGGTGTAGGGGATGAATGGAGGAGGAGGGGGTGTAGAGGATGAATGGGGGAGGAGGCGGGGGTGTAGGGGATGAATGGAGGAGGCGAGGTGTGTATATTATGAATGGAGAAGGTGGGTGTAGGGGATGAATGGAGGAGGGGGTGTAGGGGATAAATGGAGGAGGGGTGTGTATATTATGAATGGAGGAGGTGGGGGTGTAGGGGATGAATGGAGGAGGTGGGGGTGTAGGGGATGAATGGAGGAGGAGGGGATGAATGGAGGAGGGGGTTTAGGGGATGAATGGAGGAGGAGGGGGGTGTATATTATGAATGGAGAAGGAGGGGGTGTAGGGGATGAATGGAGGAGGAGGGGATGAATGGAGGAGGTGGGGGTGTAGGGGATGAATGGAGGAGGAGGGGATGAATGGAGGAGGGGTGTAGGGGATGAATGGAGGAGGTGGGGGTGTAGGGGATAAATGGAGGAGGAGGGGTGTGTATATTATGAATGGAGAAGGCGGGGGTGTAGGGGATGAATGGAGGAGGAGGGGTGTGTATATTATGAATGGAGAAGGCGGGGGTGTAGGGGATGAATGGAGGAGGTGGGGGTGTAGGGGATGAATGAAGGAGGAGGGGTGTGTATATTATGAATGGAGAAGGAGGGGGTGTAGGGGATGAATGGAGGAGGAGGGGATGAATGGAGGAGGTGGGGGTGTAGGGGATGAATGGAGGAGGAGGGGATGAATGGAGGAGGGGGTTTAGGGGATGAATGGAGGAGGTGGGGTGTGTATATTATGAATGAAGGAGGTGGGGGTGTAGGGGATGAATGGAGGAGGAGGGGATGTAGGGGATGAATGGAGGAGGGGGTTTAGGGGATGAATGGAGGAGGAGGGGTGTGTAAATTATGAATGGAGAAGGTGGGTGTAGGGGATGAATGGAGGTGGGGGGGATGAATGGAGGAGGTGGGGGTGTAGGGGATGAATGGAGGAGGAGGGGATGAATGGAGGAGGGGGTGTAGGGGATGAATGGAGGTGGGGGTGTAGGAGATGAATAGAGGAGGGGGTGTAGGGGATGAATGGAGGAGGGGGTGTAGGGGATGAATGGAGGAGGAGGGGGTGTAGGGGATGAATGGGGAGGAGGCGGGGGTGTAGGCGATGAATGGAGGAGGGGGTGTAGGGGATGAATGAAGGAGGAGGGGGTGTAGGGGATGAATGGAGGAGGCGGGGTGTGTATATTATGAATGGAGAAGGTGGTTGTAGGGGATGAATGGAGGAGGGGGTGTAGGGGATGAATGGAGGAGGTGGGGTGTGTATATTATGAATGGAGGAGGTGTGGGTGTATATTATGAATGGAGGAGGTGGGGGTGTAGGGGATGAATGGAGGAGGAGGGGATGTAGGGGATGAATGGAGGAGGAGGGGATGAATGGGGGAGGGGGTTTAGGGGATGAATGGAGGAGGGGGGATGAATGGAGGAGGAGGTGGGTGTATATTATGAATGGAGGAGGGGGGTGTATATTATGAATGGAGAAGGTGGGGGTGTAGGGGATGAATGGAGGAGGAGGGGATGAATGGAGGAGGAGGGTGTGTAGGGGATGAATGGAGGAGGTGGGGTGTGTATATTATGAATGGAGGAGGTGGGGTTGTAGGGGATGAATGGAGGAGGAGGGGATGAATGGAGGAGGAGGGGATGAATGGAGGAGGGGGTTTAGGGGATGAATGGAGGAGGTGGGGGTGTAGGGGATAAATGGAGGAGGAGGGGTGTGTATATTATGAATGGAGAAGGCGGGGGTGTAGGGGATGAATGGAGGAGGAGGGGTGTGTATATTATGAATGGAGAAGGCAGGGGTGTAGGGGATGAATGGAGGAGGAGGGGTGTGTATATTATGAATGGAGAAGGCGGGGGTGTAGGGGATAAATGGAGGAGGAGGGGTGTGTATATTATGAATGGAGAAGGCAGGGGTGTAGGGGATGAATGGAGGAGGAGGGGTGTGTATATTATGAATGGAGAAGGCGGGGGTGTAGGGGATGAATGGAGGAGGTGGGGGTGTAGGGGATGAATGGAGGAGGAGGGGTGTGTATATTATGAATGGAGAAGGAGGGGGTGTAGGGGATGAATGGAGGAGGAGGGGATGAATGGAGGAGGTGGGGGTGTAGGGGATGAATGGAGGAGGAGGAGATGAATGGAGGAGGGGGTTTAGGGGATGAATGGAGGAGGTGGGGTGTGTATATTATGAATGGAGAGGGTGGGTGTAGGGGATGAATGGAGGTGGGGGGGATGAATGGAGGATGTGGGGGTGTAGGGGATGAATGGAGGAGGAGGGGATGAATGGAGGAGGGGGTGTAGGGGATGAATGGAAGTGGGGGTGTAGGAGATGAATGGAGGAGGGGGTGTAGGGGATGAATGGAGGAGGGGGTGTAGGGGATGAATGGAGGAGGAGGGGATGTAGGGGATGAATGGAGGAGGGGTTTAGGGGATGAATGGAGGAGGAGAGGTGTGTATACTATGAATGGAGAAGGTGGGTGTAGGGGATGAATGGAGGTGGGGGGGATGAATGGAGGAGGTGGGGGTGTAGGGGATGAATGGAGGAGGAGGGGATGAATGGAGGAGGGGGTGTAGGGGATGAATGGAAGTGGGGGTGTAGGAGATGAATGGAGGAGGGGGTGTAGGGGATGAATGGAAGTGGGGGTGTAGGAGATGAATGGAGGAGGGGGTGTAGGGGATGAATGGAGGAGGGGGTGTAGGGGATGAATGGAGGAGGAGGGGGTGTAGGGGATGAATGGGGAGGAGGCGGGGGTGTAGGCGATGAATGGAGGAGGGGGTGTAGGGGATGAATGAAGGAGGAGGGGGTGTAGGGGATGAATGGAGGAGGCGGGGTGTGTATATTATGAATGGAGAAGGTGGTTGTAGGGGATGAATGGAGGAGGGGGTGTAGGGGATGAATGGAGGAGGTGGGGTGTGTATATTATGAATGGAGGAGGTGTGGGTGTATATTATGAATGGAGGAGGTGGGGTTGTAGGGGATGAATGGAGGAGGAGAGGATGAATGGGGGAGGGGGTTTAGGGGATGAATGGAGGAGGGGGGATGTAGGGGATGAATGGAGGAGGAGGTGGGTGTATATTATGAATGGAGGAGGGGGTGTATATTATGAATGGAGAAGGTGGGGGTGTAGGGGATGAATGGAGGAGGAGGGGGTGTAGGGGATGAATGGAGGAGGTGGGGTGTGTATATTATGAATGGAGGAGGTGGGGTTGTAGGGGATGAATGGAGGAGGAGGGGATGTAGGGGATGAATGGAGGAGGAGGGGATGAATGGAGGAGGGTGTTTAGGGGATGAATGGAGGAGGTGGGGGTGTAGGGGATGAATGGAGGAGGAGGGGTGTGTATATTATGAATGGAGAAGGCGGGGGTGTAGGGGATAAATGGAGGAGGAGGGGTGTGTATATTATGAATGGAGAAGGCGGGGTGTAGGGGATGAATGGAGGAGGTGGGGGTGTAGGGGATGAATGGAGGAGGAGGGGTGTGTATATTATGAATGGAGAAGGAGGGGGTGTAGGGGATGAATGGAGGAGGAGGGGATGAATGGAGGAGGTGGGGGTGTAGGGGATGAATGGAGGAGGAGGGGATGAATGGAGGAGGGGGTTTAGGGGATGAATGGAGGAGGTGGGGTGTGTATATTATGAATGGAGGAGGTGGGGATGTAGGGGATGAATGGAGGAGGAGGGGATGTAGGGGATGAATGGAGGAGGGGGTTTAGGGGATGAATGGAGGAGGAGGGGTGTGTATATTATGAATGGAGAAGGTGGGTGTAGGGGATGAATGGAGGAGGAGGGGATGAATGGAGGAGGTGGGGGTGTAGGGGATGAATGGAGGAGGAGGGGATGAATGGAGGAGGGGGTTTAGGGGATGAATGGAGGAGGTGGGGTGTGTATATTATGAATGGAGAAGGTGGGTGTAGGGGATGAATGGAGGTGGGGGGATGAATGGAGGAGGTGGGGGTGTAGGGGATGAATGGAGGAGGAGGGGATGAATGGAGGAGGGGGTGTAGGGCATGATTGGAAGTGGGGGTGTAGGAGATGAATGGAGGAGGGGGTGTAGGGGATGAATGGAGGAGGGGGTGTAGGGGATGAATGGAGGAGGAGGGGATGTAGGGGATGAATGGAGGAGGGGGTTTAGGGGATGAATGGAGGAGGAGGGGTGTGTATATTATGAATGGAGAAGGTGGGTGTAGGGGATGAATGGAGGTGGGGGGGATGAATGGAGGAGGTGGGGGTGTAGGGGATGAATGGAGGAGGAGGGGATGAATGGAGGAGGGGGTGTAGGGGATGAATGGAAGTGGGGGTGTAGGAGATGAATGGAGGAGGGGGTGTAGGGGATGAATGGAGGAGGGGGTGTAGGGGATGAATGGAGGAGGAGGGGGTGTAGGGGATGAATGGGGAGGAGGCGGGGGTGTAGGCGATGAATGGAGGAGGGGGTGTAGGGGATGAATGAAGGAGGAGGGGGTGTAGGGGATGAATGGAGGAGGCGGGGTGTGTATATTATGAATGGAGAAGGTGGTTGTAGGGGATGAATGGAGGAGGGGGTGTAGGGGATGAATGGAGGAGGTGGGGTGTGTATATTATGAATGGAGGAGGTGTGGGTGTATATTATGAATGGAGGAGGTGGGGGTGTAGGGGATGAATGGAGGAGGAGGGGATGAATGGGGGAGGGGGTTTAGGGGATGAATGGAGGAGGGGGGATGTAGGGGATGAATGGAGGAGGAGGTGGGTGTATATTATGAATGGAGGAGGGGGGTGTATATTATGAATGGAGAAGGTGGGGGTGTAGGGGATGAATGGAAGAGGAGGGGATGAATGGAGGAGGAGGGGGTGTAGGGGATGAATGGAGGAGGTGGGGTGTGTATATTATGAATGGAGGAGGTGGGGTTGTAGGGGATGAATGGAGGAGGAGGGGATGAATGGAGGAGGGTGTTTAGGGGATGAATGGAGGAGGTGGGGGTGTAGGGGATAAATGGAGGAGGAGGGGTGTGTATATTATGAATGGAGAAGGCGGGGGTGTAGGGGATGAATGGAGGAGGGGAGGGGTGTGTATATTATGAATGGAGAAGGCGGGGGTGTAGGGGATAAATGGAGGAGGGGTGTGTATATTATGAATGGAGAAGGCGGGGGTGTAGGGGATGAATGGAGGAGGTGGGGGTGTAGGGGATGAATGGAGGAGGAGGGGTGTGTATATTATGAATGGAGAAGGAGGGGGTGTAGGGGATGAATGGAGGAGGAGGGGATGAATGGAGGAGGTGGGGGTTTAGGGGATGAATGGAGGAGGTGGGGTGTGTATATTATGAATGGAGGAGGTGGGGATGTAGGGGATGAATGGAGGAGGAGGGGATGTAGGGGATGAATGGAGGAGGGGGTTTAGGGGATGAATGGAGGAGGAGGGGTGTGTATATTATAAATGGAGAAGGCGGGTGTAGGGGATGAATGGAGGTGGGGGGATGAATGGAGGAGGTATGGGTGTAGGGGATGAATGGAGGAGGAGGGGATGAATGGAGGAGGAGGGGATGAATGGAGGAGGGGGTGTAGGGGATGAATGGAGGTGGGGGTGTAGGGGATGAATGGAGGAGGGGGTGTAGGGGATGAATGGAGGAGGAGGGGGTGTAGGGGATGAATGGGGAGGAGGCGGGGGTGTAGGCAATGAATGGAGGAGGCGGGGTGTGTATATTATGAATGGAGAAGGTGGTTGTAGGGGATGAATGGAGGAGGGGGTGTAGGGGATGAGTGGAGGAGGTGGGGTGTGTATATTATGAATGGAGGTGGTGTGGGTGTATATTATGAATGGAGGAGGTGGGGGTGTAGGGGATGAATGGAGGAGGAGGGGATGAATAGAGGAGGAGGGGATGAATGGGGGAGGGGGTTTAGGGGATGAATGGAGGAGGGGGATGTAGGGGATGAATGGAGGAGGAGGTGGGTGTATATTATGAATGGAGGAGGGGGGTGTATATTATGAATGGAGAAGGTGGCGGAGGAGGGGATGAATGGAGGAGGTGCGGGTGTAGGGGATGAATGGAGGAGGAGGGGATGAATGGAGGAGGGGGTTTAGGGGATGAATGGAGGAGGTGGGGTGTGTATATTATGAATGGAGGAGGTGGGTGTAGGGGATGAATGGAGGAGGAGGGGATGTAGGGGATGAATGGAGGAGGGGGTTTAGGGGATGAATGGAGGAGGAGGGGTGTGTATATTATGAATGGAGAAGGTGGGTGTAGGGGATGAATGGAGGTGGGGGGTGTAGGGGATGAATGGAGGAGGGGGTGTAGGGGATGAATGGAGGAGGTGGGGTGTGTATATTATGAATGGAGGAGGAGGGGATGGAGGAGGAGGAGGGGTGTGTATATTATGAATGGAGAAGGTGGGTGTAGGGGATGAATGGAGGTGGGGGGTGTAGGGGATGAATGGAGGAGGTGGGGGTGTAGGGGTTGAATGGAGGAAGGGGTGTAGGGGATGAATGGAGGAGTAGGGGGTGTAGGGGATGAATGGAGGAGGTGGGGGTGTAGGGGATGAATAGAGGAGGAGGGGGTGTAGGGGATAAATGGGGGAGGAGGAGGGGTGTGTATATTATGAATGGAGAAGGTGGGGTTGTAGGGGATGAATGGATTAGGAGGGGGTGTAGGGGATGAATGGAGGAGGTGGGGTGTGTATATTATGAATGGAGGAGGTGGGGTTGTAGGGGATGAATGGAGGAGGAGGGGATGTAGGGGATGAATGGAGGAGGAGGGGATGAATGGAGGAGGGGGTTTAGGGGATGAATGGAGGAGGAGGGGTGTGTATATTATGAATGGAGGAGGTGGGTGTAGGGGATGAATGGAGGTGGGGGGTGTAGGGGATGAATGGAGGAGGGGGTGTAGGGGATGAATGGAGGAGGAGGGGGTGTAGGGGATAAATGGAGGAGGAGGTGGGGTGTAGGGGATGAATGGAGGAGGAGGGGATGTTGGGGATGAATGGAGGAGGAGGTGGGGTGTAGGGGATGAATGGGGGTGTAGGGGATGAATGGAGGAAGAGGGGGTGTAGAGGATGAATGGAGGAGGTGGGGTGTGTATATTATGAATGGAGAAGGTGGGTGTAGGGGATGAATGGAGGTGGGGGGTGTAGGGGATGAATGGAGGAGGGGGTGTAGGGGATGAATGGAGGAGGAGGGGGTGTAGGGGATAAATGGAGGAGGAGGTGGGGTGTAGGGGATGAATGGAGGAGGAGGGGGTGTTGGGGATGAATGGAGGAGGAGGTGGGGTGTAGGGGATGAATGGGGGAGGAGGCGGGGGTGTAGGGGATGAATGGAGGAGGCGGGGTGTGTATATTATGAATGGAGAAGGTGGGTGTAGGGGATGAATGGAGGAGGGGGTGTAGGGGATGAATAGAGGAGGGGGGATGTAGGGGATGAATGGAGGAGGAGGGGATGAATGGAGGAGGGGGTTTAGGGGATGAATGGAGGAGGAGGGGTGTGTATATTATGAATGGAGAAGGGGGGTGTAGGGGCTGAATGGAGATGGGGGGTGTAGGGGATGAATGGAGGAGGGGGTGTAGGGGATGAATGTAGGTGGGGTTGTAGGGGATGAATGGAGGAGGGGGTGTAGGGGATGAATGGAGGAGGGGGTGTAGGGGATGGATGGAGGAGGAGGGGGTGTAGAGGATGAATGGGGGAGGAGGCGGGGGTGTAGGGGATGAATGGAGGAGGCGAGGTGTGTATATTATGAATGGAGAAGGTGGGTGTAGGGGATGAATGGAGGAGGGGGTGTAGGGGATAAATGGAGGAGGAGGGGTGTGTATATTATGAATGGAGGAGGTGGGGGTGTAGGGGATGAATGGAGGAGGTGCGGGTGTAGGGGATGAATGGAGGAGGAGGGGATGAATGGAGGAGGGGGTTTAGGGGATGAATGGAGGAGGTGTGTATATTATGAATGGAGAAGGTGGGTGTAGGAGATGAATGGAGGTGGGTGGTGTAGGGGATGAATGGAGGAGGGGGTGTAGGGGATGAATGGAGGAGGAGGGGGTGTAGGGGATGAATGGAGGAGGTGGGGGTCTAGGGGATGAATGGAGGAGGAGGGGGTGTAGGGGATGAATGGGGGAGGAGGCGGATGTGTAGGGGATGAATGGAGGAGGAGGGGGTGTAGGGGATGAATGGAGGAGGTGGGGGTGTAGGGGATGAATGGAGGAGATGGGGTGTATATTATGAATGGAGGAGGAGGAGGGGTGTGTATATTATGAATGGAGGAGGCAGGGGTGTATATTATGAATGGAGGGGGCGGGTGTGTATATTATGAATGGAGGAGGCGGGGTTGTAGGGGATGAATGGAGGAGGCGGGGGTGTATATTATGAATGGAGGAGGCGGGGGTGTATGTTATGAATGGAGGAGGCGGGGGTGTATATTATGAATGGATGAGGCGGGGGTGTATATTATGAATGGAGGACGCGGGGGTGTATATTATGAATGGAGGAGGAGGGGGTGTATATTATGAATGGAGGAGGCGGGGGTGTAGGGGATGAATGGAGGAGGCGGGGGGTGTATATTATGAATGGAGGAGGCGGGGGGTGTATATTATGAATGGAGGAGGCGGGGGTGTATATTATGAATGGAGGAGGCGAGGTGTGTAAATTATGAATGGAGAAGGCGGGGTGTGTAGGGGATGAATGGAGGAGGCGGGGGTGTATATTATGAATGGAGGAGGCAGCGGTGTATATTATGAATGGAGGACGCGGGGGTGTATATTATGAATGGAGGAGGAGGGGGATGTATATTATTAATGGAGGAGGCGGGGGGTGTATATTATGAATGGAGGAGGCGGGGGTGTATATTATGAATGGAGGAGGCGGGGGTGTATATTATGAATGTAGGAGGAGGAGGTGGGGGTGTATATTATGAATGGAGGAGGAGGGGGGGTGTATATTATGAATGGAGGAGGCGGGGGTGTAGGGGATGAATGGAGGAGGCGGGGGTGTATATTATGAATGGAGGAGGCAGGGGTGTATATTATTAATGGAGGAGGCAGGGTGTATATTATGAATGGAGGAGGCGGGGGGTGTATATTATGAATGGAGGAGGCAAGGGGTGTATATTATGAATGGAGGAGGCGGGGGTGTATATTATGAATGGAGGAGGCTGTGGGTGTATATTATGAATGGAGGAGGCGAGGTGTGTATATTATGAATGGAGAAGGCGGGGGGTGTAGGGGATGAATGGAGGAGGAGGGGGTGTTGGGGATGAATGGAGGAGGAGGGGGTGTTGGGGATGAATGGAGGAGGAGGTGGGGTGTAGGGGATGAATGGGGGAGGAGGCGGGGGTGTAGGGGATGAATGGAGGAGGCGGGGTGTGTATATTATGAATGGAGAAGGTGGGTGTAGGGGATGAATGGAGGAGGGGGTGTAGGGGATGAATAGAGGAGGGGGGGTTGTAGGGGATGAATGGAGGAGGAGGGGATGAATGGAGGAGGGGGTTTAGGGGATGAATGGAGGAGGAGGGGTGTGTATATTATGAATGGAGAAGGGGGGTGTAGGGGCTGAATGGAGATGGGGGGTGTAGGGGATGAATGGAGGAGGGGGTGTAGGGGATGAATGTAGGTGGGGGTGTAGGGGATGAATGGAGGAGGGGGTGTAGGGGATGAATGGAGGAGGAGGGGGTGTAGGGGATGAATGTAGGTGGGGTTGTAGGGGATGAATGTAGGTGGGGGTGTAGGGGATGAATGGAGGAGGGGGTGTAGGGGATGAATGGAGGAGGAGGGGGTGTAGAGGATGAATGGGGGAGGAGGCGGGGGTGTAGGGGATGAATGGAGGAGGCGAGGTGTGTATATTATGAATGGAGAAGGTGGGTGTAGGGGATGAATGGAGGAGGGGGTGTAGGGGATAAATGGAGGAGGAGGGGTGTGTATATTATGAATGGAGGAGGTGGGGGTGTAGGGGATGAATGGAGGAGGTGGGGGTGTAGGGGATGAATGGAGGAGGAGGGGATGAATGGAGGAGGAGGGGATGAATGGAGGAGGGGGTTTAGGGGATGAATGGAGGAGGTGTGTATATTATGAATGGAGAAGGTGGGTGTAGGGGATGAATGGAGGTGGGGGGTGTAGGGGATGAATGGAGGAGGGGGTGTAGGGGATGAATGGAGGAGGGGGTGTAGGGGATGAATGGAGGAGGAGGGGGTGTAGGGGATGAATGGAGGAGGTGGGGGTGTAGGGGATGAATGGAGGAGGAGGGGGTGTAGGGGATGAATGGGGGAGGAGGCGGAGGTGTAGGGGATGAATGGAGGTGGTGGGGAATGTAGGGGATGAATGGAGGAGGAGGGGGTGTAGGGGATGAATGGAGGAGGTGGGGGTGTAGGGGATGAATGGAGGAGATGGGGTGTATATTATGAATGGAGGAGGAGGAGGGTGTGTATATTATGAATGGAGGAGGCAGGGGTGTATATTATGAATGGAGGAGGAGGGGGTGCATATTATGAATGGAGGAGGCGGGGGGTGTATATTATAAATGGAAGAGGAGGGGGTGTATATTATGAATGGAGGAGGCGGGGGTGTGTATATTATGAATGGAGGAGGAGGAGGGGGTGTATTTTATGAATGGAGGAGGAAGGGGTGTAGGGGATGAATGGAGAAGGCGGGGGTGTATATTATGAATGGAGGAGGAGGGTGTATATTATGAATGGAGGAGGAGGGGGTTGTATATTATGAATGGAGGAGGAGGGGGGTGTATATTATGAATGGAGGAGGAGGGGGTGTATATTATGAATGGAGGAGGCGGGGGTGTATATTATGAATGGAGGAGGCGGGGGTGTGTATATTATGAATGGAGGAGGGGGGTGTATATTATGAATGGAGGAGGCGGGGGGTGTATATTATGAATGGAGGAGGCGAGGTGTGTATATTATGAATGGAGAAGGCGGGGGTGAAGGGGATGAATGGAGGAGGCGGGGTGTGTATATTATGAATGGAGGGGGAGGGGGTGTATATTATGAATGGAGGAGAAGGAGGAGGAGGGAGTGTATATTATGAATGGAGGAGGCGGGGGTGTATATTATGAATGGAGGAGGCAGGGGTGTATATTATGAATGGAGGAGGAGGGGGGTGTATATTATGAATGGAGGAGGAGGGGGTGTATATTATTAATGGAGGAGGCGGGGGGTGTATATTATGAATGGAGGAGGGGGGTGTATATTATGAATGGAGGAGGCGGGGTGTATATTATGAATGGAGGACGCGGGGGTGTATATTATGAATGGAGGAGGCGGGGATGTATATTATGAATGGAGGAGGCAGGGGTGTATATTATGAATGGAGGAGGAGGGGGATGTATATTATTAATGGAGGAGGCGGGGGTGTATATTATGAATGGAGGAGGCGGGGTGTATATTATGAATGGAGGAGGCGGGGTGTATATTATGAATGGAGGAGGCAGGGGTGTATATTATGAATGGAGGAGGAGGGGGATGTATATTATTAATGGAGGAGGCGGGGGTGTATATTATGAATGGAGGAGGCGGGGGTGTATATTATGAATGGAGGAGGCGGGGTGTATATTATGAATGGAGGAGGCGGGGGGTGTATATTATGAATGGAGGAGGAGGGGGATGTATATTATTAATGGAGGAGGCGGGGTGTATATTATGAATGGAGGACGCGGGGGTGTATATTATGAATGGAGGAGGCGGGGTGTATATTATGAATGGAGGAGGCAGGGGTGTATATTAATGGAGGAGGAGGGGTGTGTATATTATGAATGGAGGAGGCGGGGTGTATATTATGAATGGAGGAGGCGGGGGTGTATATTATGAATGGAGGAGGAGGGGGATGTATATTATTAATGGAGGAGGCGGGGGTGTATATTATGAATGGAGGAGGAGGGGTGTGTATATTATGAATGGAGGAGGCGGGGTGTATATTATGAATGGAGGAGGCGGGGGTGTATATTATGAATGGAGGAGGAGGGGGATGTATATTATTAATGGAGGAGGCGGGGGTGTATATTATGAATGGAGGAGGCGGGGTGTATATTATGAATGGAGGACGCGGGGGTGTATATTATGAATGGAGGAGGCGGGGGTGTATATTATGAATGGAGGAGGAGGGGGATGTATATTATTAATGGAGGAGGAGGGGGTGTATATTATGAATGGAGGAGGAGGGGTGTGTATATTATGAATGGAGGAGGCGGGGTGTATATTATGAATGGAGGAGGCGGGGGTGTATATTATGAATGGAGGAGGAGGGGGATGTATATTATTAATGGAGGAGGCGGGGGGTGTATATTATGAATGGAGGAGGCGGGGTGTATATTATGAATGGAGGACGCGGGGGTGTATATTATGAATGGAGGAGGCGGGGGTGTATATTATGAATGGAGGAGGAGGGGGATGTATATTATTAATGGAGGAGGCGGGGGTGTATATTATGAATGGAGGAGGCGGGGGTGTATATTATGAATGGAGGAGGCGGGGTGTATATTATGAATGGAGGAGGCGGGGGTGTATATTATGAATGGAGGAGGAGGGGGATGTATATTATTAATGGAGGAGGCGGGGGTGTATATTATGAATGGAGGAGGCGGGGTGTATATTATGAATGGAGGACGCGGGGGTGTATATTATGAATGGAGGAGGCGGGGTGTATATTATGAATGGAGGACGCGGGGGTGTATATTATGAATGGAGGAGGCGGGGGTGCATGAAAAATAAAAGAGCACTTTCCCTGACCGGGAATCGAACCCGGGCCGCGGCGGTGAGAGCGCCGAATCCTAACCACTAGACCACCAGGGAAGTTGTGTCATGTTGCCGATCAGCTGGCTAAAGTGAAGTGCTCCCCCTGCTGGTCTTAGTAGAATGTACAGCTCTTCTTTATTTGTTATTACAGATTTTGGAAGTCTATAGACTTTTCTGCAGGTAATGATGACCAATTGTAATTGTAGTGATGCCTCGATGTCTCTCCTCAGACAGTATGGGGCCGCTGGGTTCTTTCTCCAGTTACCTCTCTCCGTCACCCCAGTATGTAGGAAGAAGTCTATTTTCTTTCTTATACTCTAAGAAGACCAATGTCCACACAGTAGGTTAAACCCCAATAAAAAGGTTTATTTTTATACGTTGCTTGAGGAACTTGACAGGAAAGTTAGAATGAGAGAATATGAACAGGGAGGAAGGTTCAGGCACGCAACACTTAAGCAACACTCGTCGCCTGAGTGGGCTTTGCTCACCCGGATAGTCCCTCTTACAGTGGTCCTAGCAGCCGGTGTGGAGCACGAAACAACTACTTGTACCCTCTCCCAGCATGCACAGCGGGTTGACCACGCCCACTGCACAGCTGCCAAGAGAGGAATGGTGTTGCAATACTCCTTGTGGTTCTACCTGAGCCGGAGATGACAGTGCCACCTACAGGCAACAGGGAACACTGCAGCCAGGCAATATCACACCAGAGCAGAAGCAAGTTTTTAGGAAATTAACAGTCTGAGCCCAACTATTGGCTCAGACTCCTAACCCCTAAATTTGAACATATCGCCCCCTAAATTGGGGAGGGCGCTACATAATGTTTGCATGGATCTCAGTTTGCATGGATCTCAGTAAAGGTTTCCTCTAGGACCCAGTTACATTTGTGCGTTATGTGGGTTGTTAATAATTCTTGGCTTAACCCATTGAGATCAATGAACCTTTGGGAATTTTTGGTTAAAAAAAAGAAAACGCAATAAGCGTATATTGATTGATTTGCGCAAAAGTTATCGTGTCTACAAAATAGGGGATAGACTTCTGGCATTTTTTTTTTTTACCCCCCTTGAGTCCACAGGGCATGCCTTACATCTGAGTCCCTCTTACCATAGTGTATTTACTCGCTCAGAGGCAAGAGAGAGAAGGGAGGGTGGGGGGGAGACTTCGGTCACAGACATTGGATGGTGAGCTCACTCACGCAAGGATGGAGGCTCAGGTATCGACACCTTTCATCCACAAGGTATCTGCCGGTTGCTGAACTTCAGATTTCCAGCCCACACATCCCTTTCCAGCAGTGGCGGCTGGTGCTCAAAATTTTTGGGGGGGTGCAAACAAACTGAAAAAAAAATCATCAATTGCCGCCACTGTGCCCATTAAACGCAGCCACTGTGCCCAAACGCCACCAGTTTGCCCCCTCAAATGCAGCCAGTTTCCCCCCAAATGCAGCCAGTTTCCCCCCCCCCCAAATGCAGCCAGTTTCCCCCCCCCCCAAATGCAGCCAGTTTCCCCCCTCAAATGCAGCCAGTTTCCCCCCTCAAATGCAGCCAGTTTCCCCCAAATACAGCCAATTCCCCCCCAAATACAGCCAGTTACCCCCCAAATACAGCCAGTTTTCCCCCTCAAATGCAGCCAGTTTCCCCCCAAATACAGCCAGTTTCCCCCAAATGCAGCCAGTTTCCCCCCTCAAATACAGCCAGTTTCCCCCAAATGCAGCCAGTTTCCCCCCTCAAATGCAGCCAGTTGCCCCCCAAAATACAGCCAGTTTCCCCCCAAATACAGCCAGTTTCCCCCAAATGCAGCCAGTTTCCCCCCTCAAATACAGCCAGTTTGTCCCCAAATACAGCCAGTTTCCCCCAAATGCAGCCAGTTTCCCCCCTCAAATGCAGCCAGTTTCCCCCCCAAATACAGCCAGTTTCCCCCCAAATACAGTCAGTTTCCTCCCAAATACAGTCAGTTTCCCCCAAATGCAGCCAGTTTCCCCCCCTCAAATGCAGCCAGTTTCCCCCCCTCAAATGCAGCCAGTTTCCCCCCTCAAATGCAGCCAGTTTCCCCCCTCAAATGCAGCCAGTTTCCCCCCAAATACAGCCAGTTACCCCCCAAATACAGCCAGTTTCCCCCCTCAAATGCAGCCAGTTTCCCCCCCAAATACAGCCAGTTTCCCCCCAAATACAGCCAGTTTCCCCCCCAAATACAGACAGTTTCCCCCCTCAAATACAGACAGTTTCCCCCCTCAAATACAGTTTCCCCCTCAAATACAGACAGTTTCCCCCCTCAAATACAGACAGTTTCCCCCCTCAAATACAGACAGTTTCCCCCAAATGCAGCCAGTTTCCCCCCCCCCCCCAAATGCAGCCAGTTTCCCCCCTCAAATGCAGCCAGTTTCCCCCCAAATGCAGCCAGTTTCCCCCCTCAAATACAGCCAGTTTCCTCCCTCAAATGCAGCCAGTTTCCCCCCCTCAAATACAGCCAGTTTCCCCCCAAATGCAGCCAGTTCCCCCCCTCAAATACAGCCAGTTTCCCCCCCCCCAAATGCAGCCAGTTTCCCCCCCCCCCAATGCAGCCAGTTTCCCCCCTCAAATACAGCCAGTTTCCCCCCTCAAATACAGCCAGTTTCCCCCAAATGCAGCCAGTTTCCCCCCTCAAATACAGCCAGTTTCCCCCAAATGCAGCCAGTTTCCCCATCAAATGCAGCCAGTTTCCCTCCTCAAATACAGCCAGTTTCCCCAAACCCCTCAAATGCAGCCAGTTCCCCCCCCCTCAAATGCAGCCAGTTTCCCCTCAAATGCAGCCAGTTTCCCCCAAATGCAGCCAGTTTC